>SRLM01000246.1:546423-705144 GCA_015708895.1 Populus ilicifolia | reverse complement strand
ATTAATAAAATTAACACTTAAAAAATATTAATAAAATTAAAAAATATTAATAATAAAATTAACACTTAAAAAAATTAATAAAATTAATACTTAAAAAAAATTAATAAAATTAACATTTTTAAAACATTAATTAAATTAACACTTAAAAAAATATAATAAAATTAAATGAAAAAAAAATGCATGAACAGTGCAAGTGAATTGCACTGTTCACTGAAGAATGTAATTAACGTGTAAAATGAATGAAAAAACAGTATTTATCTGATTTTTATTAACGGCGTTTTAAATGTAAAAGTTACGATTAGAACCATTTACAATAAACTGATTTTTTTTTGTCAAACGATTGTAAACTGCATTTTAATTAAAACGCAGCCGCAACCGCGTAAACAAACACGCTCTAACACACAGGCATAAAAGCTATGTTTTTCTTAAATTTTTTTAATTAATATTTGTATATTTAACTCATTTTATAAATTTTAAAATTAATAATTGTAAAAGCCTCTAGTAGAAAACTCAAATTTATAACTATTAAAAAATAAATTCAAAACCTAATTAATTAAGCTTTCTTTCAAGATTAAAACTATGCTTTTTTGTTTATTTGGATTATTATGGTCAATCATTATTGATGATTTTTTGAATTTTTTTGATTTAAAATTATTTTTTAATATTTTTAAATAGTTAAAATGTTAGGTATTAAAAATAAATTTTTAAAAATAAAATAATATTTTTAAATACATTTTAAATAAAAAATTACTTTACCTAACTACCGAATACTCTTTATTTCGGGTATTGCACACACAAGACAAAATTATCCAAATTTCGGATCCGAGCCTTGGGAAAGGACGTCAAGTGGCGACCGGTGCAACCAAATCAGTTGACATTCATGATTGACCTCTTCTGAACTTCTACCACACCTTCGGAAAAAGCAAACGCATGGGATATGTGCACATATTGTAGAGCAGACTTTGTTGAAAATGGAGAGAAACTCGGCCTCACCTATAAATAAACTGTATACAATCTTATCAAATTGATACATACAAGAGAGCAACTCACAAAAGCCAACCCTCGCATATGTTGTCTGGATTAGAAATGTTCTCTCTGTTCGCACATGTATCTCCACAAGGTTTTCATCATTAAATTCCTCAGGATTATTGGCTCCTGAACAAGATTTTATCAACACATGGATATATTTCCACAGGTTTGGATCATCCAATGAGGTTGACGAGTCTTTTGAACTTATCAAAAGCCAACCCTTGCACATGTTGAACCGCTTGTCTATGACTGATCAAAAGCTGTCAGTATGGTTTGGTCCCAGCAAGTTTCAAAGCAAAATGGGACTTGAATTGCAGGCACAATACATGCAAGAACAACCGAGGATCGATCAAGTAAATTGAAAATAGACAAATATGTCGATAGTCCCTCCTTAAAGAAGGGGGGAGAAATCCCCACCATAGTCGCTCTACTAGGCTACAAATCATGTCTTCAGCATGCATAAACCCACTACCTCTTCCATCCTGTTCTGGAAAAATTAACCACAATCAGACAGAGAAACTTCTGCCAACGGAAGCATTTCCTCGAGCAAATATCTAGCAGTTTCCATGCTTCTCCACACAAAAAGCATTCATAAGACTGGGGCCTGTAACTAAATCAGCATATCATATCCTTCAGAACGAAGCAAGCGATAACGCTTTAAAATATAGTAGAATAATAATGATAATGGGTGCTCTACTTTACTTTAAGCAAAGCTGGAGGTAATATCAAGCACCTCACTGAGTCCTGTATAGATTGCTTCTCCAGAAACTATTGGAAGCAAGAACCGCAGAAGGGCCACAAACAAGGGCGGAAGTGAGGAATTTTTCAATCCTGGGCTTGTAAATAAATATATAAATTTTTGTACGTGTATATGAATTTTTAAAGTTAATAATAAAATTTTAATTTAAATATACTATTCAAAATATTAATAAATAAAATTTAAAAATATATAAAATTAAAATAAAAGTAAAATTAAACTCATTATTAAAGTTACATCATTTAATATCTTGTAAAATATAATTTATCTATAATCGAATTTAAATCTATATTATAACAACCTTTTAATCGAGATAAAATAATAATTTCATGTCAACTAAAAAATAAAATAATTATTTTTTTTTCTCTTAATTCCTCGTTCCTTTACTTAATTTTGTTTTGAATTAATATTTTATAAGTTGGACTTTGTAAGTTTAGAAGGTTATTTTTTTATTTTTTTTGGATTTTTTTATATTTTTCCTTCACTTTTTTCTCTTTCTCTCTCATCTTTTTTAATGGGAAATAACTATTTCACCTTTAATGAGTTGTTTTGCTTTTATTTAATTTTTTATATGAGCATTATCAGACTTTGTTTATCCTAAAATTTTAACCAGACTTTATTTAATATATCTTAAGATCTTTCGTAAATTTTCAACTCAATTTGTTAGTCAAATTAAAAATTAAACTCAAATAATATAAAACTGGTCAAATTATAATTTTTTTTATTAAATTTTTGAATTTCTCTAAAAATTCTGAAATTTTAACCCAATACGAAATATCATATTGGAAGACTTCATGTAATTTTTAGAATTTTTTGATATCGTAATTGATAAGTATGATTTTTTTTTTATATAAAATCAATTAAAAAATATTAATAAAATTTTTACCTGAACTAGAATCCACCTGACTAAATTTTTAGAATTTTTTAATAACTTGATTAAAAATTATAATTTTTTTTTAATAAAATCTTAATCCAGGTTAGAATCTACCCAAGCCCATACATGACTCAACCCCATACATGACTCGGCCCCTGGCCAGAAAAGTGTCGCAGAAAAATAAATCTAAAGAGAAAAGCTATCAATACAACTTCACCAATAGGAAACAATAGAAGAGGGCGGAGTTCACAACTACACAAAAGTAAGGTGTCTTTGCGGCAGCCATCACATCTTCTGGGAGCGTCCCTTTAAGAACACCCAATACAGCTAAATCAAAGTGGAATGCTTAGTTAACTTGTAGCTAATTTAGCATTATCATAGTACTTGCACCCTCGTGGGAAAAAAATAAAATAAAAACCAACCTTAATTGTAGTGAGATTTCTCTCCACTCATAGAAAGGTGTCCACCATGAATCTGCCAGCTTAGCGCCCACCACTACATACCAATAAGAGAATGCGGTGGACCTGCAGCGGCAAAAGAAAATCATGATTCCACCAAGGAATCATAAATTTGGCATCAGATGCCGTAGCTATCCGGTATAGCAGTACCCTGAGCAGAGAGAAATAGAATCCTTTTGTTGGCCAAACAAAAACTACGAGCAGTTCAAAGTAATCATAACTATGATACCAGCATAGAATACAAATAATGGCAACAGCAGCTAAAAAATAGCTAACTGGACCTGCAAGACAAAAATAAAAACATGGGGTGCATCCTGCATCTTGAATATATCTCCTGCTATAAAATTCAAAACCAAGTCAGAAACCTTGTGATCAAGATTTAAATAACTCGGGTGCTTTATGGACTGGAAGAAAGAAATTGCAGTGGGAGAAACGAGGAACCAAATTATAGGTGCATTGAAGCACCAAGTGATGCGGTTGAATAATGTAAATGCCACGGAGAATATGGTTTCACTTAAAGAAGAAAGAAGCCTTTGCCCACGACAATGGATCCCATTGAGAACAAGCGTGGAAGCCAAACAGGGAAAGATTAAAATAAAATAAGCTACAATTAAATGGCCACGGTTGCATCTCCCATCTTTTGGTGGATTATGCATATCTTCTCGAACAATAGATACGCTCTAACGAATCATCTCCAAACAGCTAGGACTAGCACTGTCCGCACAGGGTGGTCAGCAAAATGTAAAAAAAAGAACAGAGCAGGTTCAAAGAAAACAAAATTAAACATGATTTTTTTTATGACGTATTCAACTCGACTTGGTTCATATTACTGGAAGCAAGTACTAAGTTATTGGTTAAGATAATTAATCCAAGTCAAGATTTTTTGTAAAAGACATCATTTTGAAGGAAATTTTAGTTTTTTTCTTTTAAATTCAAATTTGATTTTTATGAAATTAACTGAATCATTCAAACAAGATCAACTCCAAGTTGACTCCTGTTTTTATTACTCAGCCCTTTCAAGTCAAGCTGGGTTTAATAATCGTGCTTGAGAGTGCTTCCACCAGAAGAAACTGCACTACTCAGCATGACCTGCCTATGAATAGATGGTTTAATTTGAGAGTGTCATTTAAGAGGTATGCAGTTCAGAAACTCGAGGTTTTATTGATTCACAGACATCGTATTTGCAGTTCCATCCAAGAAAACACACGTAGAGATTCCCTGACATGCTTCCCTAATACCTGGGAAACTAGAGGCAAGAGATCTTCATGAATGGCATATGAATCAGTTATCAAAGAGCAAAATTTATAATCACCACCATGTTTTAAGATCAATCTAACACCATGCCCATGGACCCCAGGCCTCGTGGCCTCTGCAACTTAAGGGCGTCAGTAATCACATGTACAGCCATAGACAAATTCACCGAGGCAGCTACATGACACGGCTGAGGCCATGCATGAATCAAGCTTTTAATCAAGGGGATAAAATACTGCAACGGGTAATCAAAGAGAATGGTTCGTATCAGCCATTTTGCTTCCTGATTTTCACCGTCATTCGGAGTATCCATACTTCTTACCACGGTCAAAAACCCGCTTGCCAATCTCCCTTGGTGTTCACATAAGAATCTAAAGATCTAGAATTAAATCTCTCCTCTTGGATTCTCCGTGCTACAGGAGCAGCTTGCCTGCCAGCTACAGCATTTAATTTTGGTTTCGATGAAGAAAAACGGACCCACCAAGATAAATTCGCAAGCGTTCAGTCCTGGGCGATACATGGTTGCATTAGTCATGGCACCAAACTTATGACTGACGCATCAGGTTGAATTTCAAAGACCTTTTTTTAGGTGGCAGGGCTTTCATGACATCAAACCACCCCAAGCAAATGGAAGTACGAGGGAAACAGCAAGGGCTTGAAAGACTGTCAACCGATATAAATAACAAAAATTTGCATGAAAATGATAATCCTAGCCGAATAAGCAATAGAGAAACCAAAAGGTCAAAATCAACATGCGGATAGCATGTCATATGTATAACTGAATTTACATGCCTTCCAGTTGGAATCTTTTGATCAATACTTGAACATTCTTGCAGAGATATTAGCGTATTTACTTCATGCTTATCTTGGAGGTGGAGGAACATTGGATTTCGCCATCCCCACCCAAGCAACGATGCCAACTGCAAGGATAATCCATCCAAATATATCATACTTCAGATCACTGTTTGTCTTCTTCTTGGATCCCTGAAATAGAATTAAAAAATGTCTGATGATGCTTTTTTAAGAAATAAATAATAAGTGTTTTGAGATAATATTTTATGTAGTGACTTGTGGGAAAACAGTCAGTTAGAACTCAATATCAACCCATTCCCAACCATCACTTCCTGAACCAATCCTCGGAAAAAGAAAGTATGTAAACTGCATTACAAACTATGGATTTGATGTGTTTCTCTAGATTTTTGGGGACTTAGCATAGGCCGAGAACCTTACATCATGTTGAACTTGAACTTGAGATATCCATCAGCAACAAGAAACCACAATGCATAGGCCGAGAACCTTACATCATGTTGAACTTGAACTTGAGATATCCATCAGCAACAAGAAACCACAAAGAGCTTTAACCAGAATGAATAAAACAGTTTAAGCTCAAGTTGTTGACTGTTTCATGAAGTTAGGCAGCAGGAAACACATAAAAAAGGTTTTGACTTACCCTAGGAACTTACAAAAACTTGATTGACCAACCTAGCATTTGGATAAATGAAATCAATGACATTCTTCCACCATATGCATAAGTTATGCACGCAAGGAAAACACCAATGCACTACACATATGTATGAATAGCATGTGCATAGCAGCGTGCAAGCTTTAGAGACAATTTGAAGCTTGAGCATTGGATTCGATTTGTTAAAAAAAATTCAACAATCCACACGCACAATGACAGAAGTTGTACAAATTATCAGTGGAAAACCTCCATACCATCAGGACCCCAATCTAAATCGCAGGTTTTTTCACAGCTTCGCACTCCTTGCCAGAGTTCTTGGGGAGCGTTTGTTTAGCCAGGTTGCTTTCCCAATCCCTTTCTCATAACCCAAATACTTACTTTGAGAAGGTACTGAAGATAGCTCTAAAGACAAGGTACGAGTCTATTCTTCGCAGCGAAATCAAAGGGAAAGCAAAGCAAATCCATGTAGGTGTGAGAAAAAGAATAAAGAAGTACGAAAAGGTACATAGGCTCTGTTCACTAGTAAAGTATGCTGCTCCGTTTACCACTATTATATATATAAGTATTGACTAAACTAAAAAAGAATGTCATCCGGCTCTTCATCTATTATCTATTGAACTCTAATTGCCAATGAGGGCAAGCAGTTCATAGTTGTTGCAAACCACAGTGGTGGATATAGTGTTCATGCTGCGGAAATATCTTGTGTTATATTCAATATCACGTGATTTGGAAGAAAAAAGAAAACAAAGATAATATGGAGCAAGAACCACAGAGTGAAACTAGAGGACTCTTGATCATCTGTACATTGCAAATAATTTGCAAGAAAATTGATGACCAAACTACCATTACAGCATCTTAGAGACTTCAATTCAAACATGGTAAGTTCAATAAGAAAATGGGTTAAACACTAACAATTCCTTGTGCTAATTTGCTAGATACTTCTCTACAATTTTTTTTAATAAAAAATAAGAAAAGAAAAGAAAAGCAGAAAGGAGATTGGAAGACACCTTAAACAAAAGAACTGCAGACTCTTCACAATTTCTTATTATATTCAAGGGGACTCAAACTCAAGACTTTGGAAGGGGGGAAGGTACAACCAACAAGGCACGGTATGAGAACTTATTTAACTCTACAGTCCAATTATTATTTCTCTTTCCTGCCAAATCTAAGTCACTGCTGCTACAATTTACTTCACTTTACTCCACCAGATGTGGATTAGAATGTCAAACATATCCCTTGGGCTTTCAATCACAATAATTTCTGCCATTTAATTATAACAATATTTCCAATTGTCTCAATAATTTTGTTACTTTCCTATTTTAGCACCCATCAGAAATTTTAAGGGCCATACAACATTTTAAGATACTAAACTCTGAATGCTAAAAATCAGAAAAATTCTTACTGGTTTCTTTAGCTGACATGCAGAGATATTGGGAACACTTTGCGTTAGGTTTCAGTTTGAAGCCAGCATTTTTTGTGTTCTTTCTCGATAAGTTCCTTTTCATCCCAAAAGGAGAGAGAACTCCTATTGCATTTTCAATTTAGAATAACCTTATAGTTTCAAAGACGAAACCATCTGCAAGTCATGGTATAGTAGGAAAAGCTCATGCATGATGAAATTCTATGCAGCAATAAAAAATCCACCTTCACTATTTTTCCTTGGGGTAGGAAGGAAACCACACTTTCTTTTTCCAAAGAATGGGATGGAGTAAACAACAAAGTAGGTATTGACTTGGGAAAAACTTAGAAACAATCAACCCCTAAATTTCTCACCTTTGCATTTGAAGAAGCTGTAGAGCCTCCCCCACCCATAATCTGTTGACTGCTTGAATGCTTATGGATCTCCGCATGTAATTCTGGAGCCTGTGAAGATATCATCAACAACATCTTTCATCAGAACATAGGAAGTGGCACACATCAATAATTAATCAAACAGATCACTTTGAAGATAGTACTAACACATAATAAAAAAAGTGGAATTCATCTGAACAGGATCGATAGAAATGATTTTGGAGAAGTTAAATCCTGATTTGCAATATTCAATCTGAATATCATGCACAAAATAAAAAAGAAAATATTGAAGATTTGAAGAAGCTGACAATAGCAACAATCAATATAATTGTTGTGGTTTTTTATTATTTGATGTCATGAGAGCTAACACCTCAAATACAAAAAATTTCAAACGTAAGATGTACTTTCTGCTTTCATGTAAAATGCTAGGTGATTTCTGTTTTAATAGGAGGTAGAGGGCCACATGAGTATAATTAGTAAATTGCATACCAGAAGTTTAAAAGGGCAGGCTTCAAAACCACCAAATACACAAAAAGAAACAACATTTTACACTCACATTTACTTGTGAGAAGAGAAGGAAGGTCCAACACATACCTTAGCGCAAACTTCCAAAGACTTACGATAAAGCTCGTTGTTTGGGTCCTGTATAGAAAATATCAAATTTGCAGTTATAACTTGCATCTCGCCAAAGACCACCAGAAACTAATATGCTTCCACATGTGCCTCGAATCAAAGCCCACCAAATAACTCCAAAATTACCTCATCAACTGCTTGTTGGAAATAATTAGCTGCCTTGTTGAAATAACTTTTAGCTTCGTCGAGATCAGGAGTCAGAAATGCATAAGAAGTATTGGCATTTCCTATAGACCACATGGCATTGGATGTTGGATTTAACATCAATGCCTCTTCCAACTTTGAAATGGCATCTGTGTAATAAAGACACCGTCCCAATAACATAAATCCCAGAAAATTTGCTCAATTGTGAATTGGTAATTATAGCTACGAATAAACTATAGTACCATTTATCATCTTCTTTGCGTCTGCCACAGTTTGAAATTGCGATAATTCCAGCAACGCCTCACCCCACTTAGTCAAGTTCTGCAAAACATAACCCCCTTCTTTAATGCTAACAAATCACTAGAAATAGTGATAATACATCAATGATTTACAGAATGAAAATTGAAGCGATAGCCAGTGAGTGTTCTCTAAATACTGAACGAGATACATATACATGGTCTGACACACACAAGTGATAATCAAGTATATATATTAAAAAAATCTTCATAGTTGACAACGGAAAAAACAGGAATTAAACAAAACGACGGTTCGTTTAAGGAATATAGAGCACTCACTGTGGCATCCAGAGGGTCTCTAGCGTAGGTAGCCTCAGCGGTTTTACGAGAGTGCTCGAACATTAAGAGACGATCGAAGTCATCTTGAGAGAACTCCATTGCTGTTTTTTTTTTTTCTCTCGCCTTTTTACTTCTCTCTTTTATGCTCTGTCAGGAGTGATGAAGACTCGAGAGAGAAAGAGAGGTGTAGCTAGGGTTTGAGGTTAGGAGTGACGGTCTTTAATCTTTTTAACTGTTTGTTGTCAAGATTTTATGTCTGTCACGTGTGATGCACGTCGTCACACGTTAAGGCAACGAACAGGGAGCAGTTGTTGGACCTGGGCCCTGTTAATGCTGGCTTGACCGCTGACTGTGGACTTTTGGAGCTAGGCATCTATCTTTTCCTCCTTTTTTTCTTTTAAAGTGAATGTAACTCGATTTAAATCTTATAACGCAAGAGATATTAAAACTTTATACTATAGAGGTAGAATATCTTCAATCATGTACTCTAATTTCAATGAAATCCTGTTCTTATTTGACATAAATTTACATAAATCATATGGATTATATTAAAAACGATGACAGTTTAATTCCACCTGGATACCGTTTTTTTTTTTTTGAAAAAAAGAAGATACAGGGATTCCTCATGATTATTAAATTTAACATGTGTTTATGGTATTAAATACATTTTTCATGTCAGGGGAGAATGGTAGGTTGATGTAAAGATATCAATTCCTGCAAAATTGTTGTTTTTTTAATGGACCTCAGTAGCATAAGATACTTAAATCAACATTACTGTTCATAAAAATATAATAAACATGTAAAATAATATTAAATTTTAATAACAATCTCACTTCCTATTATCTTTATATGAAAATAAATGCTTAGTGTAGAAATTAAAATTATAAATTATAAATTTTTTACCTTATCCACTTGTTTCAGATAAAAAAATTATAAAATTATAATAATAAAAATGAGATATAAATATTTTTTATAAATTTGTTAATAAAAGATAAATGTTTATTACAGGGAATAAATAGTTATAACATTAACATTAATTTTAGGTAAATATTATTTGTATTTGTATTTGTATTGATAAAACAACACTGTAGGAGGTTATAGAAAAACTCCTGGCATCTAAAAATGTAGATGAAGCCGGGTCTTGGCTAAAAAAACTTGGATTCGACAAAAATCTCGAGGACCAAGTGTCGAGTCCAGATCATGAGGCGGGGTGTAAGAAATGTCGAGACACGTACTAGGCTCAAAAGATACATGGACTCAAGCGCACTGCACGAGTCCAAGGGTGCCAGGCCGTGCGTCCCGTGTCTGAGCTCAACCCTTTCTTCAAGAACCCTCACGAGCATGAGCCGTTGTTAAAACAAGCTCGGTTTAATGAAAAACTGTTTTAAAAATATTGATAAATACGGGCTCATCACTTGCATATTTCTCCATGCCTCTCTTGGGTTATAAACTGGACGATCTGGGCTTGCATGGGTGATTCCCAGCTCAATCTGTGCTGTTCTCAAGCGCCGCCTCCTGTGGTAGGTAATTCCTTTAGTAAAGTATATGGCTTACATAGTTAATTTTTTAAAAGACAAGCCATCAATCAATAGGTTATATGATAGTTTTGATAGATCAGTAAATTTAGATTTCAAGTTTTTCTTATATTTTTCTATAAAATACACTTGCAAAGTTTTTATTTGTCTTTTTTTAGGAAATACTTTAACATGTAACCTTTTTAATTTATATTTTCTACTAAATCAATTAATTAAAAGATTTTAAGCATACGAAGAAGATAATATAGATATCATCATTAAATATAAACTCTGCTGAGAGATAAATTATAAAAACAAAATTAATGATATTGAAATATTAACATAAAATAAAACTTTATTGATAGTAAAAAAAAAAAAAAAACATTGTAAATGGAACAAACGATATGGAAAAAGAAGAAGAAGAAAAACTATTTAGCTCTCTCACGTTGGTGCGCGTGAAGAAATAGTGTTTCCCGCTAAAAGGCCACCATGCTTTAGAAAAAAACCCAAATTCCCGCCATTGAAACCCTAAAAGATAAATCCCCCCTCCCAACCTTCTCCCAGTTCCAAATCAAACATTCAAAGCATACATCCATCTAACTCCCCGCCCCCCAATCGAATTCACATTCTCCGATGGTAGAATCAGAGGAGAACAAGACAGAAACAACAACAAACCGACCCGAATTCCCAACAGGCCGGATCAAGAGAATCATGAAACTCGACAAAGACACCAACAAGGTCAATGCAGATGCTCTATTCCTCGTCTCCAGCTCCACCGAGTTCTTTCTACGGTTCCTCGCGGAGAAATCAGCAGAAGTTGCAATCGAGAAGAAGCGAAAGATTGTGAAACTCGATCACATCCGAACCGCTGTTAAAAGGCACCACCCTACCAGTGATTTTCTCTTAGATTCGCTTCCATTGCCAGCTCAGTCATCAGAGAAGCCTGCAAGTGATAATACCAGTGCTCGCACCGTGACTGATAAACCAGCCCCGGCTGGCACTCGCCGGATTGATCAGTTTTTCGCTAAGGCGGCAAGTGAAGAAGTTCCGGTTCTGATAAATGAGTCCTAAACTTGGCTTCTTTTCTTTTATTTTCTTTTAATTAATTAAATGTAATAGAAACATGTTTAAGTTCTATAATGTAAGTGGTTTGGTTATGATTATATTAAATTATTTTAGAATTTCCATCGGAAATTATCATGTTTCATAATTCAATAGAATAGGAAAATCAAAGCTTCTTGACTGCAAAACACAGCTCTACATGGTTTAAACGTGAATAATTATTTTTCATTGCAATGACAGCTCTTTGGGGTTCTGTTCTAGATACGGGTGTTGGTACAAGACATAGATACACAATTATTTCTTATCAAATTGATGCAAACAGGTAAATTATTGTTTTGCAGAAATAATAGTTACTATTATGGTCCTTGATAAGGTTTGTCTAATCTCCCGTGACGTGTGATTTTCGATTCAATTGTCCGAATTGGGATTCAGGGAGATAATGGCCCAGAAAATGATGAGACAACTGAAGCTGCTTCATCTCGAAGATGAGAAGAGAGGTCAGGTCGAAGAAACATCTTTTGCCCCTGAATTTTTCTTCCTTCCTTTATGTAAGACATTCCTTGATTTGCGGAATTGATGCTGTTGGTTCCCAACTGTCTGGGACCAAGAGAAAGCCTTCTGTTTAAAGGCGTTGCATTGCTAAATCCTCCATTCAAGCTTTTGTTTGAAAGACGTCGACTGCTGGTGCTTGGCCTTGACACGATCAAATTTTCTTGCTCAACGACTACATGGCTTGGGACCTTCCTTTCCTGTGTTGTAGAAGCCAGCTCATGACACAATAGGTAAGGAAAATAAAGTTCATTTTTGAATGTGGGAGTTCTTTTTTTAATGCTAACAAGAAGATTAACATTGCAGAAAGTAGAGAGCAAACATTAAGGATAGAAAATATATAAAAAAATCTTTGCCTGTTGAGTGTTGAATGAACTGGCCCTTTGTCTTTGCTTTTCCTCTTCCATCTCCTGCCTCGATATGTTATACTCTTCCAGCATTGCCAGCAGGGGTACCTAGTTAATAGTGCGTGCATTTGTTTATTTGATTTGCAAGTAACCAATGCTTCTTTAACATTAGATGAACACAATTCACCATACATGCCAACAAAAATGTGTATAACCAATATTAGTCACAACTCACAAGCAAATAAATTACTTACTCCATCATACAGGAATACTTTGTTTCTTTCCTGTTCCCAACTCTCAGTCTTTGTTATGAGCGATGCCACTAGAACTGTACAATCAGTTTTACGCTATACATAAATATATCTGACATGCATTAAAGCAATAAGATTTTCGAAACAAAAGGTCATCAGTCTACATAGCTGAAATATGGAGTCAGGCTTTTCATCCCACAATTACTCTTTATATATATATATATATATAATTCACTTCATCTATCACTCCTTGACGTGGTTACTGGCTAGTATTTTATTTAGTGATTAATGTCGACCTCCAGTTCTTTACATATTGAAAATGGATATTTTAGCACTGGCATCTTAGTCTAAATAGTGATTTGCAGGCTGTTTCTGATTAGTCTGTGGTTGTAGAGGCTTTTATTTGGCATGATTGCATGCCCATTGGGGTTTCAGGGTTCTTTGCAAACCAGCCAACTTCCTCCTCTTACCTGGGATCTTGTTGACTATTACCCGGGCACGTTCTGCACGTTGCAGATTCTTATGAGCACCTCTGCGAACGGAATATCGATTCTCGTCCTGAAAACACGCGTGAAAACTTGGAATGTCATGCAGACACAACAAAGGACAGGAGCTAACAAATCATGCAGATCACTGGGTTACTAACCATGCTGTATTCTTCTAACCAGTGCTCTTCATCACGTGCTAATATCCACTTTTCGACCTTTTCCATTATAGCCTTCCTGCTAGAAGCTTCCTCTTTTGCTTTTGATATCTGCTCATCCAAGCTCATGAGGAGATCAGCATGGTCAATCTCCCCTTTTTTAGCCTTTCAGTCAGTACCAGGCAGCACAAGTTTAAACACGAATTGGAACTGGTAGCTGTAATGAAAGATAAATTCAGTTGATCTTACCCAAGTTTATAAGATTTATTATATTTTCCATCTCTGGTCGTGAAGGGATCTCCATGTGTGATTTATTGCATATTTGATCTAACTCGCTCTGTTTCTTGAAGAAAAGCTCTTTCATCTTGCTTGCTTTTAGCTGATCCAGTCTCTTGACTTCAGCTTCAGCCTTGAAACGATTCAAATAACTATTATATCTTAGTTGTTTGTGATAAGTTATGTTGTTCATCATATACTAACCTGCTGGATTGTATTTAGAGCAAGGCTTCCAGGACCTGATACTTCATCTGATGAGAGAAATAATAAGTCCGTGACATTGGAAAATGAGTGACAATCTTTGTAGGGCGTGTCCATTAGATTCCACAAGTTTTTCAGTGCCTTTCCAAGCTGATGAAGCTGCCAAATTCATGGAAGTTATGCCATGCCCGTCATTTATGAGTACCAGTAACTGTTTGTTAACTACATGGAAATAAAATGGTGGAAGCAAAAACAACCCAATTTTGTTATTTGTATGTGATTTAGAGCTACCAAACTGTTTAATATATGTTATTTCATGAAAAATATTGGTCAACTCTCATCATTCATGTTTCTAGTTACTGTAACTCGTTGTATCTGCCACTTATATCCACATGTCCGTATGATGCCATTTTCAAATGTGTATTTTTGCTGTAGACAAGATGCTAGATTCTGCCATGGAGTTTTGCAAACTAGAAGCCTAAAGCACCACAACACTGAAAGAAAAATTTACCTTCCCAAGCCGCTTTTGTTTTTCTTCTTTGAGAGATTGCACAGTGCTGTTGAGTTTATCCAGAATACTGTCACTTATATTTTTTGATATTCCACACAATTCATTCAAAGTTGGATGCACCTTTGTTATGATCATGGAGGATTCCATTCCTAATGTTGAGGACAAATCATGGATTGTGTCAATATATGTGTCCACTAGCTGGAGCCTGTCATTCTTCAAGTCAGCAAAGGAGGGAGATTAGTCTAGTTCCTTTTTTATATGTGAGAGTATGAATTTCCATGAGATTTGTGAATTACTATTGTTACCTTCTCATTGTGCAGCCTTTGTAGCTCAATTTGGTATTCCTCAAGTTTCTTTAATGAAAGATCATTCTCATTTACCTTGACATTTGTTATCGGGTCATCATACACTGATTGACCTGCAATTTCTGCAGAAATTTTTTGAATTTGACCTTGCACAGATCTAAATTGATTCACCCTCTCTTCTTTTCTCAAACGCATCTCCCGTAGAGCTGGGGTGATCGCATCTAGCTGCTCCTTCAGTGTTCCTGACTTTCTTTCTGGCTGTAGAGACAGCAAGATAATTGGCCCATGAAAGTCAACGAGAACATCATATGCATTCAACAATACCATCATCAATTTGGAATTTGTTCAGCAGATATCTAGACTTCCATGGCTGGTTCATCTCCATGTTGAATGAAGATGACAAAAATTTTAGTAATTGATCATTCTGAAGTAATTATGCTAAATGTGTGTTGCTAACTACTGAATGTTTCCAGAATTCTCAATTTGTATCCTTACTGCTTCGCACTGGTGGTCTATGTTCCACTGCACTTTTAGTTCCTAACCATGCAAGTTTTAATGCTCAGATTAGTGATTTGGATGCAGATGGATGAAAAATATACCCGTCCTGGGAGTGATCGTTCACCGAGGGACAGAAGAAGATGGGTGAATTCAGCTTCAGATTCTGCCAGCTCTTGATGCAGGCGAGCTCTTGATATGTTTGCATTGTCAACTTTTCTCCTATAAACCTCTAAGCACTCTTGTTCTAAATCCAGCAGGACCTTCTCTCGTTCAAACTGATCTTCCCCAACTTCTTCCCATATCATCTGTTTCATATTAAGAGAAAGGAAAAGAGATCGTGAAGAAAAAAGCAATGCTGTTATTAATGGATAAATTAATATCATTGATTTCCAAGAGGCAAGAGCAGTCTTGCCTGCAATTCCTGAAGTAGATATCCACATGATGTTTCTAGTAATGCAGAGCTCCGCATTCCAATCTGGAACGAACCCATCTGATGGCTTCTTAGGTGTTGCTGGAAGAGATATTTGGGTTACCAAAATGTGGAAGCTCTGGGAGAGGTTCTTGGACTGCTAAACTTCGATAGCATTCTGTTCTGAGTTGCTTGTTAAGCAACCTTGTTTTGAGAGGGAGTGAGAAGAGAGAGAATGATGGCTGGGAACTTTGGTGCATGTATTTGCTTAAAAGGTAAGGCTGAAGAAGTAGGTAACACTTAAGCTTTGGGTTCAAGGATTAGCCAGTTCTATTTACTATTGATTCTCAGGTTATGTCTTTGTTGTGCTCTTATATCAATTTAAGGTGGTAAAAATTTTCTTAATTAACACAAAGTCGGAGTTTCTTGTTCAGACAAACACACGCGACCTCTGTTTGGCAGCAGTTAACCGAACCTTTTCCTTTTTTTGATTTTTGTTTTGTGAACTTGATTCATCAGCAATCTATGCCAAATGAAAATAACAACAGCGTGCATTCCTTGTTTAAGTTCTGGAATGAGGTAAACCCTGATCAATACTACTAGCTGCGTGCTTATCAGCTCATTTTCAGCTTCTCTCATCTAGTAAATTTGGCTACAGATAATTTAACTGCCCCACGTGTCATTAGGTGCCATTTAATAATCGTTGCTCGGTTTTTGGGTTACTTTTTCAGAGGTTTTGGATTCTGATGGATGATCATTAAATTTCATTAAAGTACAGATTATGCTATAATTTTTTGAGTTGCAAGGGCACTGACATCTTAATCACGTGATTCATGATGGTTAGTGAATCATTGTCAACACAACACTCCACCTAGTTCACCTTTTTCACACAGCAAATTACCATTTGAAGTTGCATTCGAAGAAGAAAAAATATGACCCTCAGTTCTATTAATGGTAAGCAGTCCTTTTCTAGTCATAAGCTCAGCGAATAAAATCTTCTTAAAAAACTGTGCAGGGAGAGGGATCATATAAAGTCAAGACACCAGGAGTGTCGAACGAAAAAGGAGAAAAACCCACAAGCAAGGAACAGGAACTTCGTTTTGGTTATTATTTATTACCATAAAGTCTCCAAGTGGCAGTAGATGTGGAAGAAAGGAAAAGAAAGTGTAGAGAAGAGAACGTGGGTATTGGTTTACGGTCATGCGTTAGGTCGTGTTCTTTCCACTTCGTGTAACAGACGGGAGACTTGCATCTCACGTATAATTTAGACTTCAGCTACTGACTTCCTGGACCCTAAAGACTGATAAATTTGCTCGCTATTTTGGCCCACGGGTAAAATGCTATCTAGGCAGAAGTCAGGATGACTTATGATGACGTGTACAACCCAACACCTCGCTCGGGTGGTACATTGAACGTGTAGTTTGCGTTGGAACTGGCAAATGCAAGCTCTATCAGTATGTGAAATTGCAAATTGAAATTGAAATTGTATGCGGTTGGCTATTGCGAGCAGTGCTTGTTGCCATCTTCCGTGTGAAGCTGAAAACCAAGAGGCAACTGGGAAAATCGAAGAATCCGACATGTTATTGCTTTGCAATTTTAATTTGAGGAGCTACACAGACATACGGCGTCAACCAAGAAAAACGTGTGACAAGTGGATTGTGCTGGGAGATATTGCTGGTGTTGGTGCATGATACAAATGATGCTTTTGCAAATTACAATTTTGGCCATTCATGAGATCTTCTAATTCTGTTATTCTTTATTGCACGACGCACTAAGTGACAAAATCAACCTCAATTTCATAAAGACTGGAGTTGAAACTCATCATGATAGCTGGAGAAATCAGCCGGACTTGTTGGGAACAAATTACATGACTAAATTCAAGCTGCTGGTTAGGATTTTATGTTTGAGAGAGAGAGAGAGAGAGAGAGAGAGAGAGAGAGTTTTTTAGTGGTAATTTAGTTATTTTTAAGTAAAATGGACTTTTTAATCATTAAATTGAATACAATGGCAAATCTACAAATAATTCAATATTTTTTATTTTTTTAATATCATATAAATTATCATGAAGTTATGAAGTTAACATGATTTCTATATTTTTCAAAACAACAGGGGCAAGGTGTAAAATGGAGTGAATGATAGGGTGCTAGGGTAATTTTTCTAAAAAACAAAATAACAAAAGATTAAAAAATAAAAAAATAAAGACATATTGCAAAAATAATATATAAAAAATTAGGATTCAATAATAAAACTGAAAATAAATAAAACTTATAGAAAAGAGGCAAAAACAAAAAAAAATCAAAAGAATAATAACTGAAATTAAAATACCAACAATAATGAGGATTAAATTGCATTTTTTAAGGAAGGAAAAAAAATGAGAAAAAAAAGAAGAAAAAAGTAACACTAGTGACAAACTGTTTTACCACTTTTGTTACATTTTTTATCAAAAAAAATAAAATATGTAGAGTCACTTTTAAAGACACGATAAAAAAATATTTTTGGCCACTAAAAAGTATAGTACGCATAACATGAAGTGCAAGGGGCCTTCAATGCACTGATATCAAAATCTTTTTTATTTAAATAATATTTTTTTAAAAGGATTAGATTGTTCTTCGCAAAATCAGTAATAATGAAAAACCATTATAAAAAAATAAAAAAGCTTCAAACACATGTTTTATTTCAAGGATAAAGGTATTGTTTTACTGAGTTTTGAAGAAAAAAAACAAATATAATTCTCTTTTTTGAGTTTCAAAAAAAATAACACTAAAATATACTACTTTCCGAAGAGGGTGAAGAAAACAAGAAAGAGAAGGCATTGCTAACAACAAATCACCCTACCATTATTGACACACGTTGCACCATCACAAAAAGGATTCATCAACAAATATACCACCATCTAAAAACACAAAAGAAGGGTATGTTTTACGGTTGAAGGCGTCGCTTGTACTTTCTAAAGTGTATAATGCCTCTCACACACCGGTGCTTGTAGTATATGTGTCAATATTTTTTTATTTAAATATTATTTTATTTCTAGAAAAAGATCAAATCACCTTTCATTAAAATAATAATAATGTAAAAACATTTTGAAAAAAACAAAAGGCCCTTAGAGGCATGTTTTATTTTTTTTTATTTTAAAGGTAAAGTTGTCATTTTACCATGTTTAAAAAAATAGAAAAAGCATAAATATTATTGTGTGTTAGTTTAAAAAATCTTGATTTAAAGGGTAATTGAATTATTTTATTATTATTTTTTTTTTAAAAAAACATACACTTTCAATCAATATTTTAATAACTAATAACTTTTATGGAAAGATCTCAATAGCATTGACACCAAGGAGTTTGATTGTTTTTTTTTAAAGGATAAAGACTTAATGATATTATTCTAATAAACAGTACAAATAGATGTGTGTTTCTCAATTGATAGCATTTTAGTAATGTTTTTTGATATATTTGAAAGTATAGTAGCGATTGTTTTTTAAAAGTATTTTTTTCTTGAAAATACATCAAAATAATATATATTTTTTAGTTTTTAAAAATTATTTTTTATATTAACATGTCAAAATCATTCTTGTGAGCAATTCCTCTCTCATAGCCAATCTTAAATGGCCATGTGGCAATTTAGATTACAGACTCGTAATTGCGATAATTATTATTTTTTAAAATATTTTTAGTTTGAATCTATATAAAAATAATATTTTTAATATTAGTACATTAAAATAATAAGAAATTAATTTTAAATATGAAATTAATTTTTTTAAAAATATTTATACCATAAAAACAAACAAATTCTTACATTTTTATCAAATTTAATGTTATATGCTATTGCATTTCAACATGTGTTTGTATAGCATTTTAAAAGTGTGATCGATATAAAAAAATATTTTTTAATAATTTTAAAATACGAACATCAAAATTAAAAATATCTAAAAAAAATTATCTTAATACTTTAAATAAAAAATATTTTTAAAAAGCCCTATATCAGGATACTAAAGAGACTAATAAAAATAATATCCCTCCTTTCACGCTATTCCCATGCCTCACCAAGTTAACCATGGGTAGCAAACCCAACCACGGTTATACCGGTCTTTTACACACCCCTCCCTAGACTAAAATCTCCCCCCAAGGAGCCACGGCCTCGCATTTTCTTTACTTAAGTTTCAAACTTCAAAAACCAACCGCCTCTATCTCTCTATCATTTCTCTGCTTCTCTCTCAGTTTTCTGTGGAAACTCAGAACAATGGTAAGCAAAGAACAAAATAAGAATTCTAAAATCTCTGTTTCAATCCTTTCATTTTCGAGAATTATCTTTTTCTAATTCACTATCTTTTTTGTTTTTAAATGTGAGTGTGATTTATATCTCTGTTTCGTATTCGATCAGGTTGTTGCACAGAAAGTGAAAGAAGCTGAGATCACCCAGCAGGACTCACTTCTTCTGGTATACATATCTCAACGACTCACAATCCAATTTTCACTTTTTTTGAGCTCGTAATAAGTTGTTTTTATAACTTTTTTTTTATTTGTTATTTGTAATAGAGTGTACTTGTTTGAGATTTATTCTGCTAAATTTCGTGTGATTTAGCCTTTTAGAAGCACATTTTACACTAGTTTTTTTTCCTTCCTTTTCTTCCATTAAATACAGTGTTTGAAGTTTCTGTTCGTATAAAATTTGAAAAATCTCTTTTCAGATTTATTCTATGTAATTTTTCTGCTGAATCAACTAGACCAGGTAACAAAACGCTTTATGTTTCTCAAATTCGAATCATAGATGAAACTCGGAGATCAATTTAGGTTTTAAACAGTAAATCATCATGAAATCTCACAATTATCTGATCATTAACCGCGAGATCGCTCTTATACCTTTATGTCATTTGGTTTCTGTTAATGAAAAGTTGATCTAGTGTTATTTGATGGTTTCACTTCTTTATTTGTTGTGGAATAGACAAGAAACCTGCTCCGTATTGCTATATTCAACATCAGTTACATCAGAGGCTTGTTTCCAGAGAAGTATTTCAACGACTAGTCTGTTCCTGCTTTAGGTAATCTTCTTTATTTGTTTTCTAATTTCTCTTCAAAATATGTATGAGTCAGTGAATTTCTATGGCATTATGAGATCCCAAAGCAGAGATAAAGATCAAGAAATTGATGCCTATGGATGCTGAGTCTCGTAGACTGATTGATTGGATGGAGAAAAGCATGTTGTTTTTACATCTTTGAATTATTTGCTGTTTTTTGGTTTTACTGCTTTGTTTCTTTATCTTGTAAGTATTTTTCTTGATTCTATGACCCTTCTCCTGTTTGATAGGTGTCTATGATGCATTACAGAAAAGATACCTGAAGCCACTTTTGTTCTGTGAGTGCATGACTATAGATGGCCGGATGATCGAGGAGTACACATGTAAGTGAGGTTTTTTTATTTACGATAATGTACGTGGAAAATTTTGAATGGGAGTATTGTATGCTGTAACAAATTATTTATGGTCTTCAATTGACCATGTTTTCTTTTTCTTTTTACTTTTAACAGTTTCAGGGAAATTTCAATGCTGTCTCTCGTATTGCAGTTTCCTTCATTTATTCTAATAATGAAAGTCAAGAGGTTTCAATGAATATCAATCTCACTGGAAACAAGAAGCAAGGAGGAACATTCAAGCGTAACTCTACAACTGAAATTACTCCCAATCAGATGAGGTGACTGAAATGAAATCTCTTCTTAATTCTGAATCTATTTCTGTCACTGTTGTGAAAATTTTCAAGTTCTTAAGCAAATGATGGGACATTGTTAAAATGCAGGAGTTCTGTTCTGCTTGGAAAATGGTCCGAACACTGGTCCAGCTGATGAGAACTCTGGATAAGATGCCTGAAGAGGTGAAACCCTTTAGAAACCAAATATAAGTTTATTCTTGTTGAGTTGTTGCAAGCTGGTCAAATTTTCAAGGTGCTAGTGTCTAGACAATGTCTAGTTACAGCAGTAGTTAATTTATTGACTGCAAGATGATTATCTGTTTTCTGTTTCAGCGGACAATATCAATGAAGCTCCTCTACTATGATGATGTGACGGTATGCCTTTACCTGTGTTCTTATTTAGTTTTTATCATTTATAGACTTGAGCTAGGAATGTGCCTTCGTGACGTGTTAGTCTAAAATCTGAGTTAACTCAAAGGAGAATTGGAGATGTGTGAGATTGTGGTTTTTAATCCACATCGAAGTTTGGTGGTTTCTGACTGTTACTTTGGGGATTAGATATGGTTGTGGCAACGGCTTTAGCATCTAGAAGGTTTATAATGTATGTAAGGTGCATGTGAATGTATTTTGATAAATTATATTGGTTGAAGGACGTAAAAATAGCTTTACAGAACATTCTTCGCTTCCCAAATTATGAGTGTACACAAAAGGGAAGAATGTTTTAGTACAAATTATTTGACTTGCAGCCAGCGGATTATGAGCCTCCATTCTTCAGGGGCTGCACAGAAGAAGAAGCCCATAATGCATGGACTGAGCATCCTTTGCAAATGGAGGTTGGGAATGTCAACAGCAAGCATTTTGTATTAGCTCTCAAGGTAAGGGACTGAACTGATGTGTTTGCCTGTGACCAGAAATTCCAAGCCGTGGTTCATATTGAGGTCAACTTTTTGTTTGAATGGTAACATGGAAATGATGATATAGAGGATGATGAATTTAGTTTAGGAGCTGATTCTGAACAAAGGGATGATTCTTCCGAATCTGACAATGAGGTGAACTTACAATACTCTTTTAGTTTTATTCTTTAATTGCCACTCGAGGGTTCCAATAAGCTTAGATGAAGAAAATCGATAATTATTTATGACAAGTTACCTTAAATGACTAAGCTATACAACTGTTACAAACTTGTTAACAATGTCAGGTTAACCAATCACAAGAAGATCAATACGTAGTTGCACCAGAAGGTAATGAACTCTTTCTGGCCATTGTTTCATCTCCAGCTACCCCATTACTAGTTGCATTTGGTGATTTTGGTGCTACAAATAATCAATAGTTGTATTGGCAGACAAGCAATGTCCAGAGGAAGACAATGGCACGGTTGATGAAGGTAAAAATATCGATTTAAACACAAGACTTAGAACTTTCTTCACATTTACTAACTTTTTAAGGTCAAAAACAAAAAGATGGGTAATTGATATTTATAGGATTGTATGGCCATTGGAGCCATTTCTGGGTTAGGGCTGTCTTTTACTAATGTGCTGTTATACGCTGCGTAGATGATACACAGGATCCAGCGGAAGATGAGCAGCAATTGGCTAGGGTGAAGGACTGGGTTAACAGTTACCATCTTGATACCATTGAGCTTACTGATGTTCTCTCTAATTTTCTAGACATCTCAGTGGTAAGGGCCACTTCTTTTCAAATTTCTGAATTGAACCGAGCAGGAAAATTTTTTTAGCGCAACTAGCAAATGAATTCAATTCTAGACCTGAAGGTATTTTTGTCTTGTTAATGCAGGTTTTGATTGAAGGTAACTCAACTTCTAATTAAAGTTAACACAGGAAAGGGTGTTACTTCTATTTTTTGTTTTCTTCTATCAAGTTTTCTGTATGTTTTGATTCTCCTTTAATTGGATTTCAGAAATCATGGACAATCTTGTAAAGGAAGATGTTTTATTGAAAACTGGAATAGATGCTTACAGCAAAGTCAAGCAAAAGGTTCTAATTTTCTGAATAGTTAAAATTTTTTTTACTTGGCTGCCTGTTTTGCTCATTCTTCTTTTCTTTTATGACACATCAGGCCTTTGAGTACGAGTTTACTGTGGTGAAAGAGGAAATAGATGGTGATGAAGCTCCTCGGGTTGAGGATATCGTGTACATGAAGGTGAGCTTTCTTCTGAATCTGATTAGTTTGAATCAACGAAGACCCTGTAGTCATTAGCATTTACCATAGCAAAGAACTTCCTATATGGATCGACATTATATGTTACATTGAACTTTGCATTTAGTGTTTTTATGCACGCAACTACTTGTACTTAGGATCACCAACATAAGTTCTGCAAGAATTGGAGCCAACCAGACCAGATATACATTGAAGGAAATCAAATTTGTGTGAGTGAGAAAACTGAGATGATTTGATTCAAATTGATTTTTATTGCCAGCTTATTGATAACAAGATTGGTGAAGAGTGTTCATGAAATGATTAGCCATCTTTATTGTTACATTTTTTTTTGGAGACAAATGTCCCTCCTGTAACTTGAGATTATTCAGCTAGATGATAGATGGAAGTTTTCTTGAATTATCCACATTAGGTATCCTGATTTGACTGCTCTGATTTCAGGCTCTGTGTCATATGCTTCCAATGAAATATGTGACAATTGCAAAGCTTCAGAACAAGCTTGATGGAGAAGCCAATCGGTCTACTGTGGGCAAATTAATTGATAAAATGACCCAAGATGGCTATCTTGAAGCCAAAGGAAACCGCATGCTTGGTGTGTTTCCAAACAAAAGCCATTTCTGTTTATATTTTGAAGACCAAATTATCGCTGATGTATTTGTAACCCGTCCTATGTTGTTACAGGCTAGAATGTCATTCATTCTACTCTAACTGAGATGAAGCTTATGGAAGTCAGGAGATTCTGGGGAAATGATGCTATGGTGATTTGTTGTGATCATTATTTAACTGCGGCTTCTGATTTAGATATAAAGTGTTTTTATTTTATTTTTTAACTGGTGTTGAGCAGGAAATTGATATTAATGAACCAAATAACAATTCCAGCCATCCAGAATTCCAGAAATATACCAGTTCAAACTTTTCCTAGAATCTTAGTATTAGTTCTTTTATTTATGCTCTATCTGAATACTAGGAACTGCTACCGTATATTGTTTCTTTAAAAATCAGGGAATGATTACAATGATGGCTCAACATGTGGTGTCCTCCACTCCATTGGTTCAGATCTTACGCGCATGAAGATAAGATCAGAAATAAATCAAAATGGATCAACTAGGAGTGAACAGATCAGTTCAAAGACAAGTAACCATGGAAACACTCCCACAAGCGGGGCTGAGGTTAGTTGAGTTGTGGAATTTCTCCTTTGTGTGCATATCAATAAATCAATCCCAATACTCCACAGCTAACTAACGGGTGTTTTTTTTTTTTTTTGTAATTTTGTAGCCTGTTGCTTCTTCAAAAGAGAGTTTCTTTCCAGGAAAGGAGAATGCCAGAGCAAATGGAAACACGAATTACTTTGACGAGGCAGATACAGTTATGCGCAGCAGATCCTCTCAAGATAAGCGGTCCAGGTAGACAAGCACTGTATGCTTCAACTTCCTCACCATGAGCTGGTTGAAGCTCTTACCTGCATATACAGCAGTCCTATTAAAACCATCAAATTTGTATTACTGGTGCAACGGGTCTTTTATATCTTTTGCAGGTCAAGGAGCCTATTATTCAGTGTATGAAGCGCCAGAAATCCCAAGCAGTCTGAAAGGATTGAGGAGTTCGACGTCACCAAATCTACCTCCCACTCCTTCAGAATGGTACTAACTTTTTCTCAGGCAGCAGTACAAATTATGAGAACAACAATTTACAGTACACATCTCCATAACGTTGAATATGGTAAGTGTGAATGCTTTTGCCCATACACTTGTATTTTATGTGCTTATATGATAATGAATGAACAATGCTTTTCCCGACTATGATGCCATTCTTCATTTTATAATTACCGTTTTGGTTCCCCCCCTTCACGGTGGATGCTTTTTCCCATACACTTGAACTTTATGGGCTCTGATAATTGTGTCAACACCCTAAAGATGTGATGTAGGGCCAGTCAAATGCTTGCGATTCCATTTAGCAGCACTTTTGCTATTGATGTGCAGTCTGGTTCTATCAACTAATTTCTTTTTCCAGGCTACTTATTTTTTTATGAATTAATGGAGCACTGCTAAGGACAAAAAATATTAAAAAATAAAAAAATGATTGAATTAGAAGGCGAGTTAAAATATCAATGTCGTGAAGTGTGTATAAGCGGTGATTTCTCTGATAGACTAGCTAATACCTTCTGTACCATGAAAATTGGATGGCTTACCTACAAACGACAAAGTGATGGTGACAATGGCGTTGGACCATTAAGAAACGTCAAGTAGTCGCATGCCTTGGTAAGACTTGCAAATGGTTGCGTATACTTGTACTGTTTTGGATCCTCATCAAACAATGATGGATAGGGGTTGAAGCACGGATGAGGGGTTTTCTTTATTTTTAAAGTGTTTTTTTTAATATGTTAAAATAAGTTTTTTGATCTTTTCAAATTATTTCTAATATTAATATATCAAAATGGTTTGAAAATAAAAAAAATAATTTGAAGTAAAAAAAATAATTTTTTTTAAAATATATAAACAACAGGAACAGAAGCCTGTACGTATGCTTGTTGACTAGCTAGCTAGAATCTCAAATTGGAGCTTGGGCTTTCTTTGTTTCCTCAACAAACAAACAAGAGGCTAGAACTGTGTATGCTGATATAACTGGTATTGAGGTAGCTTTCCCAGTTTTCTATAGTGTTTGACACTTGCCTTTCGTTTGATAAAGTAGATGTGGATTTTCCGACTTGAAACCACCGGCCAATTCAACAAAGCCCATTGTTTTATCAGTAGAGATAAAATGCAATGACGTTTGAACCAAACCATTATCTTATATTCATATTCATGATTAGTACTTTTAACATTTTATGCAATTCTAGTAGATTTTATTTCATGTCATTTTTTTATATTATCCTAAGAGATAACTCACCTAGCCCCTTGATTGGACTTCACCACCAGATTGTAATATTCCACGAAGCACCTGGTAATGGATTGTATTGATTGGCCATTGAAGAAGTATTCGTTCTTTTAAACATCTTTGTTGCTTTAATAAAGTCCATGAGTCGTGACAAGTGACAACGGAAAAGGAACAAATAAAATGGAAAATCCTCCACAAGATATCCGTAAATCTTTAATTAAATAAAATGAATCATCAACATCTCCTTGTATCACAAAATCATAATCACAAGTTACCGCGACCAAGTTGTTTATGGGAGTATTAGAGAATTGTCGCTTGTAATTTTTAGGGCACGGATAAAAACAGAGTAGATTTTATTTTTCAAAGTATTTTTTTAATAAAATATATTAAAATAATATTTTTTTTGTTTTTAAAATTTTATTTTTAATATTAACACATTAAAAAAATTAATTTAAATCTATTTTTTAAAAATATTTAAAATTTTAAAAATACAGTACCAAACAAAATATAAATTATTAAAAAATAGTAATATAGAGGTGTAATTAATTTCATCAGCTCTTAAATTTATTTTAAAAATTATTGATTTGAGTGCTCCTAATCTTAAAATAAAAATATTAAAAATTTATATAATTATTAACTTTATAATATTAAAAGATTAGTTGAGATGTTTTTAACTGTTCAGACATCTACCGTTGAAAAAAAAAAAAACAGAAAAAGAAATGGTAACATCCTCCCAACTTCTCACAAATTTTGCCTGGTACATGGAATGGAAAAATACAAGCCGCTATTTTTCCAAAATCTTCCACTAAAGTGGACCCTATGGTTCCCCTAGGGACCACAAAGAACAAAATATAAAGAGGCTACACCAATGTTACCACCCTCCACCACGTAATCGACCACCACGTGTCCTTCCCGAAACCTCTACTTTCTCCTAGGCTCCTCTACATGACCCCACCCTACAAAATCCTACAAAAACATAACGAAATCCCACAAATCCAGATCTCCTCTCAACCGTCAGATCATTCTAACGACTTAGAGTCGTTAACACAAATGAAGCGATCTCCCTTGCCCTATAAAGGCAAACCCTGATTCTCATCTGTCCTTTACGAGAACACGCTCTAAAACGCAAAGAATAAGCATTGAATAAATAAAAAAAATAAAAATCAATTTTTCTTCTTCACTTTGGTTAGTTTAGATTTTGACGCGGATCATGGAGGTAGAGAACAGCAAGAGGAAAGATTTAGATCTGAAGCATTTGGGGTTTGTGAGGATAGCTGCAATTCAGGTTTTGGTTTGCGTTTCCAATCTTTACGATTATGCGAAACGCAACTCGGGGCCTTTGAGATCTGCTGTTGGAACTGTTGAGGGCACTGTTAATGCTGTGGTGGGTCCTGTTTATGAGAAATTCAAGGGCGTCCCCGATCATCTTCTTGTCTTTCTTGATCACAAGGTAATTCTTCATGCTTTGATTTTCGGTTTCTTATTTGATTTTCTTGATTTCGATCTATGCGTTTTTTTCATTCTCTTTTGATCTTTGAGGTTTTTTCTATCTTTTCCTTGCTTTATTGATGATTTACTTGTATTTTTCACAAAGATTACTGTATCTTTTCTTGATGTTTCTTTGATTTATACAAGAAAGAGCAGTTATATCTTAGATTAGTTTTTATATGGTTGTGAAAAAACAGAGGCTAATGACTGTATTTAATGGCTGCAGGTAGATGAAGCAACAATCAAGTTTGATAAGCGTGCTCCTCCTGTTGCTAAGCAAGTTGTGAGCCAAGCACGCTATTTGATCGAGAAGGCGTCGGAAAAGGCCAAGGTGCTTGCGAACGAATTCCAAGCTGGAGGACCACGTGCTGCAGTGCATTATGTATCCACAGAGTCCAAGCATTTATTCCTCACCGAATCTGTGAAGTTGTGGGTTAAACTCGACCAGTATCCTTCGGTCCACAGAGTTGCAGAGGTGGCTGTTCCCACAGCTGCGCAGTGGTCAGAGAAGTACAACCATTTCGTTAAGGAGATGAGCCAGAAGGGTTATGTAGTGTTTGGTTACCTGCCTGTGGTTCCAGTTGATGAGATCTCCAACGCATTCAAGCAAGGTGAAGCAGAGGAGAAAGAAGATGCAACTGCACATAAAGACTCGGATTCGTCAGACTCCGATTAAAAAAATTGCATCGAGAGTAAGGGCATCCCTGGCCTAGTAGTATGGTTGGTGAAAATCTCAATAGGGTTTGTGGGTGTTGGGGCATCTTTTGCCTAGTGTTTTAATGTGAACTGCATGCCAATATGTAAATGAAACTCGGTTGACCCTTCCTTTGTATCAATGGATGTGAATGTATTGTAATTCTTCGTATGTTTTTTGGAAATGATAGCGCAGGATTAGTTGAGTTCTTGTGTCAGCATCTGCTCCCTTGTATCTTGACCCCCTGGCCTAATGGATTGGCTCTTGAGATATGCAACCGCACTGCAGTTTTAAGCAGCCTGTATTTATCATCCGCCGGATGTGGTTCTTGTTCGGGCAAAAACATTAAATTTGATGCTCCTTCATGTGGTGGTTTTAAGCAGCCTGTATTTTTGGAAGATCCTGTGTTCATCAGGTTTCAAGTTTACGTCGCTTTCATTCTCAACAATGAACTCTCGCGCGGTTCTGTTCTCCAAAGATTGTATTACATCTTGAAGAGACATGGCATAGAGCGTGGTCGTACAGCCTCGTGGGATGATTACATGTAAAATTTACGACAGATTTTCTATACAGCACGTCGAACAGGTCAATGAACATCTCAGAAATCGTTTTCACGTTTTGATATCTGAATATAATAGTAATAAAAAAGTTTGCAAATTACAAGGAGCAGTTGCAACTGTCTTCTTATTTATCTTCCCTGCGGTCCAAATTCTGATAAATTACCCTGTCCATGCCACCCCCACTAAGCAAAAATAGCAAGGTCATCTAGGAACAATGATGAGCTACAAGGAAAATGCGAGAACCTTTCCCTGATCAAGTGAGAAAAGAGCTATTAAAACTCGTAAAAGGTGTTAAACAACTGACACTCGTACTGTCCACAGAAAACATGACTTTAAACATCAATCTCCACTCTGTTTCCTCCAAGAAAGCCCCTTGTCAGTATGTAAAGGAAACTGAGCTTTCTGCATCCATGGAAGAAGATTGATAAGTAGTGATTGCTTGATCAAAGATATCAGTCACAGTTCTCTACTAGATTTGGAGATTCAAAAGGTTCTCCATTAGACTCAAATAAAATATGCTTCCCCAAACATCTTGTGATAATGATAAATAAGTTTCACTTTGACAAACAGTATGCAATAACCCAGAAGATCAAGCTTTAGACGAAGTCATGTCATCAAAAATTTGAAGCACAGAAAAGTCATTTTTATTTCCTAAGCAAAGTAACAGATGATGAATAGCATCACACACCATGTGCATGCTTCCAATCAACCACTAAATCAGGTTTCAAGGTTCCAAAACATATCCCCTAAGCTGCTTCATTCCTACTCGTGAAATGCATAAAAATATTCAAACTATAAAAGCCTAAGAATAAAAAAAGCGTTATAGACCAATATTCCACACACACATACTCCACTAAGAGCACTTAGTATGGTGAAATTTGTTATGGTTACTTGCAAATAAATTTATGAAGCTAAACGCCTTCGTGAGATCAAACAATGGTATGGTAGCTTAGAGATCGAATCATCTTGAGATCAAATGATAACTGCATTTTCTTACATTTTTACAACCTGAGTCATCATTGTCCCTCCAGGCAACCTCATATTCTCATTGTCAATGCCATCGATACATTTAACAAGAGTTCCAATAAAAAAGCACAAAGTCGTTTGTGCTGGTGCGAAAATCTTTTTTGGTTGTTAGGTGAAGGAAAAAATCTCAAATTGCAGATCTTATAAGATAAAAGTAAACCGAAAATCACCTCAAATTCCACACCCTCAAAGCAAAAAAGCCTATTGATGTAAGGTCATAAACTTTGCAAAAGTCATGTCATTCAATAAAACTCTTAATGCTACATGAATGCGAGAAAACCTAGGAACACGAAGCCACCAAACAAAATAACCACAACACCTTCAATCAATAATTCAGCAGAACATGCTCCACACCACACAAATATACCAACATGACACCAATCTAGTTTAAACCCAATAGAACTTGAAAAAAAAAACCTTGAGTCAATGCCTTCATTCACTTGGGGGAACCATAGCTATCTTGAAGGAGGTCATCATAGGGGTCCCTTCGACCAGGCACCTGGCTAATCTGAGCATCCCAAGCAAGCTGTGCATTGTGGCGCTCAAATGTCCAAAACCCATAAGGGCGAAGGGGATAGCTCCACATCTCCTTAGTCTTTTGGCATCGATCCTTGACGGCATATATGCGCTCCCTGAACTTCCGGTCCCTCTCCTTTGGATCCTCCATTAACCTCAGAACCAAATTCTCAGCAAATTCCATAATAAACCCCATCTTCTCTTCCTAAGAAACCTAATTTCCCAATCAAAAAACACGGAATAAGAAAAACCAGTTCATGAATTCTCTCGAAGGAAACCCAAATCAAGAATACTGGCCAAACTGGACCAGATAACTACTAAAATATAACAATCAAATCGATCTAATGAGCCCTAATTAATAATGAAGAGAATCAATTTAAATAATTATTAACAGCAGAGATTACCTGTTCAGTTTTGAGACCTCGCTAAGCAACAAACAACGTTTTCGGCTTTGATTGACTGTCCTGTTGGGAGGATGAGAGGGGATCAGAAACCAGTTAAATCAACGCAATAATGCAGAGTGCTGGAGTATAGATTTGGATCAGGGCCGTGGAGCCATGTTGTTAAAGCCCATGATAAGATAGCAAGGACACGAGACCAGGATCAGCATGGGCGTGCAAATCATAATTATATATTTTACGCATGTACGCAGCATCAAATTAATGTGAAATATTAAAATTTTAAATCATTTAAAGGAATGACAGCATAGCAATGAAACCCAGCTGCTACATGACATGTTCTCTGTGCATTACGTGTTGTGTTGTGCCCCTGGCNTTTTTTTAAAATATTTTTAATATTTATAAATATAAAAAATTAATTTTTTATAAAATATTATTTTAACTGTATTTGTAAGAAAAAAAACATGTTTTATACTAGAAAAAAGAAGTTTATTGTTTAAACAATCTTGTGATAATTTTTATATTTTAATTTTTTCATTTAAAACAATATTAATTCCATATTTTTTAAGATTTTATTATACTAATATAAAAAAATTAAAAATATTTTTAAAAAATCAATTATCAAATATGCCAATAATAAAAGGGGCTAGGAGGAGAGCAAAAACTACTAGCATTCTGAAGGCTAGATGCTTGTGCAGTACTTAATCATTAGGAGGAAAGAACAAAGAGAGTACTGTAGTCATTTCTATAATACTTGAATCTGAGCTTCAAATGCATGTAATTATCAAGCAAACATCAAGATCGAACATAAGGGAAAAAAAATAATGACAACTACAATAAGAAGTTGTGTCCTCGTCATTTATTTTCTTGGAGATCTAGCACAAAAGCTAAAACAGGACACAATTTCCAGTTAAGCTAGTCAGTTCTGCTAGATTTCTCGAATTAGCCAAATCTGTACAAATTAGCCATCTCTTTCACCCTCTCCTTACTTCCAAGTTCGGTGCAACAATTCATTTATACAGCTACGTTATGTACAACAACAAGCTATAAAAGAAAGTGATAATTTCAGGATTTGGAGGAAGGATTAATCGAGATGCTCATAGCTAAAAGAAAAGAAAAGAAAGTGACACAGGCCAATTACACCCAAAACTCGAGTTATAAAGTTTAGGGATCAATCAGCCCTTTGTCTTCCTGCGGTGAGTCAGTTATTGCCTGTTGGGAACTGGGATGAGGAAGGAAAGGAGCAATCTTTTCGACAGTCAGTGGCTTTTTAAGGCATCCATTCAGGCCTGCACTAATGAACTGATCTATCTTCTCAGATGCAGACTCGGAGCTGAAACCAACTATCTTACTCTTCACACCGAGGGCTCGCAGCCATCTTGTTGCCTACCATAAAATTACAATCGAAGAAGCAGATGTAGATAAGCAAATGCATGCCGATAGCATATAGTGAGAAAAATCTAACAACTTCCATGAAATAATCTTTGAGAGTTATAATATTAGCAAACAGCTGGAGGATATATACATCTCTCCTATAGCCATTTTCCCTCAAGGAATTAGATTTTGGATGTCCTAACAGTATCATGAAACTCCATTATCTCCTTGTGGAGTTCTCTATGGAGAATATAAAGATGAGTGAATTTCCTACAGAGGCTGCATTTTTCATAATGTGACTCACACGCCGCAGTTGCTGCCCTTTTAATCTACCAAACTATATCATATTATTGGCGCAATTTTCATTCTTTAAGAGATTGTCTTAAGATAAATTTGTGGAATTGAATCATTTTTTTAAAAGTTCTTGGATGCATCCTTCTAGATTGGTTAATGGTCCTGTCCATGATTTTGAACTAATTAACTTGTAGATCTTGAATAATTTTGTTGTAATTTATCATTATGTCTTCGTACCGTCAAAGACCACCTCTATATTCCAAGTTTTCATAAAACAAATGAACTAAAAATACGCTCTCTTGAGTTGAAGGTTAAATAAATGTACCTCAGGCCCAGTGGCAACGTGAACAGGCATATCCATGTCCATGAGAATGAGGTTAAAAGAAGCCTTGTCAAGACTATGAAGATCGACAGCTTGCTGTCCATTTTCGGCAACTTGAAATTTCACCCCAAGATTATTTCTCCCTATAAATTGGATTATCTGCGTTTTGTTGTGTATACGAGCAGAAGTGTCATATTCCACGAGAAGCACAGAGAACTTGTGTGGTTCATGCCCTAGTTTCTGCCTTTTTCGGCTTCTGTATGAAAATGTTTATCAATTCTTAGAATTCTTTGCACATAATCTTGGAACTTCAAACTGGGAAATATTTAAAAAAATCCCACGATATAATTCAAAACTAAAAGGAAAACAATATTAATGGAACTTTATGCAAGTTTCTTGGATCAAAGAGAACAGAGTTGATTAAAATCCAAGTACTCCATTCTAAAGCCTAAATTAAACAAAAGTATATTAAAATAACGCCTACCCCTCTGTGTAGTCACTGTCATTCCTCAAACTAAGCACAACTTGCTCCTTTCCAAGGGTAGCAGAATGATCAAATCCAGTTGCACTATCTTCCTCTTTCATGGTTTCATCAATGTCGATAATCCTTTTTTTCAGCCAGTGATTCACAGAATCAATCTTTTCTCTTATTTTACTATGGTTTCTTTCATGACTGATATCCCTCGTCTCATTGAATAGCTTCATGGATTCTTCTCGGCCTTTCTTCAGTTCCATGATCTTATTGGCAGATTCAAGCATCCGTCGATCCATTTCAGAAATAGTATCGTTCAGTTTTGCAAATGTATTCTCAAGTTCAGGATAAATTTTGGTGGCTTCGTCAGCTTGTAACATACGGGCTTGGGAGCTTTCCCTGACCGCTTCATAATAAATTTTGGTGGCTTCGTCAGCTAGTAACATATGGGCTTCGGAGCTTTTCTTGACTGCTTCACTCATTGCTTCGATTGTCTCCCTGCTTATCCCGGGAGATACATTGATCCTTTGAATGAATTTTTCAACAGAAACAGCCATTTCTGCAATTCGGGTACTGCTGTCAACATCAGTTTGAGTTTGGTCTTTGATGCCAACATCAGTTTGATTGTGATCTTTGTCTGCCATAGATGAATGGTTTCTTGACTTTCTTGCTTTTGAGAGAGAGAGAGAGAGAGGTGAATTGGTTAGTTTGCAGAGAGCGCCAAATGAAGAGCAGTTATTCTGTAATGGAGAATGATTCTTTCACATGCGGGTGATATTAGACAGAAGATGCGGATGATATTAACATTAAAATTAAAATTAAAAAAAAAAACTATAAAGAAAGGAAATTGACTGCAAATCTCCTCACATAACACTTTTATCGGGATAGTTATTTTTGTTTTTCTTAATTTAATTTTCCTATAATTTTTTATTTAATATTTTATTTGTTTAAAAAATAAATTTTATGATTTATTTTAATTTATTTTTTATTAGATTATTATATCCTTATCTTCTAAGAATAATGCTTAGCGAGTTAATTCGAGTTGACTCATGATATTTTTTTTGTTATTTTTTTTTGAATTTTTTTTTCAAATATCATCTTTCAACATTGGATTCAACAAGGTCATTTAGAAATTGAATTTTATCATTTATTTTAATTTTTTTATATAAGATTGTGTTAATCTCATGACTAAGATCACAAGTTTAACAGGTTAATTCAAATTAAATCAGGTTATTTTTAAATTTTTATCTATGAGGTTATTTTGGTCTCATGATTCGAGTTATAGATTTGATGAATTAACTTGAGTTATTTTTTTATATTTTTTAATTAATTTTTTATTTCATCCTTCAACATTGAGTTGATTGAGAATTAAGTTTTATAATTTATTTTGATTTTATTTCTATAAGGCTATCTCAATCTTATGACCTAGGATGCGAATTTAATATGTTAACTTAGGTTGTTTTATAGGTTTTTTTAATTCATTTTTTTTTATTTTTTTTCAACATTGAATTTATTGAGAATTTTGTTTGATAATTTATTTCGATTTGTTTTATGTAGGGTTATCATCTCTCATAACCCTAGTCACAAGTTTAACATATTAACCCAGGTTGATCCAAGTCAATTTAAAATATTATCATCTTAATATTAAAAAAATATATCATCTTGAAATTTTTTAGTCAAACTAGATTTTAATACTTCATCCAGGTAATTTTTGAACTCGTTAAGTGAACCAGGTCACATTTGGTCAATTTTCATACGATTTAGATTTTTTTTCTACTAGAAAAAAATTAACAATGTTTAAATATATTTTTATATTAAAATTTTTTAATTTTTCCCACGATATAGCACATGTAATGGTATACTTTGGAAGAATATGCTAGGGATTTTAGAAAGAATCCTAAACTAAAAATATGATTTTACTGTAGATAGGCATTATTATAGTTCAGGCTTTTTACTTATTTATTTATTTTATAAGCTTCAAACAATGTTGTTTCTCAAAGATTTTAAGTGATTTCGTGCAATTTTTTGTGTTTTTTTTAACATTTCAATCATTTAAGTTAAAAAATTTGTATGAAATGGTCTCTAAACTTAATTTAGTTATAATATAAGATACATGAATATTAAGAAGGGAGGAAAGAGAAGAAGAGAGAAAGATGAGGGTTCAGGTTTTAAGATTTCTAGGGTACATTAGAGTGCTTTGAGATTCAAAACAGGTTTTTATACCTTTAAGATGAATATAGTGTATTTTCTTTTAGATGAAAATAATAAAGAAATTTGGCGTGGAGGGCCAAAATCAACGGCCCCTATTTTTCCTCCGGAAAAAATCGCTAAGATATAACCTCCCGCTCTTGTTCTTCGTCAAGAAGCTCGTTTATTTAACAAGCGTTCTATGTCTAGGAAAAGTTAAGCTGCCAAAATCATCAAGTATGGATGGATTCAGACAATTTTCATCTCAGGCTAAGTACTAATTGAATACCATATGTTCTCATCAAAGTATTATTAATGCTAAATTAGTTGCAACGGAATCATCAAGGATGGATGGATTTAGATAATTCTCATTAGGCTAACAATCTGGAGCCATAATATTAAAACCTGATGAAAGGATTAGTGCTGGGTAGAATTGCTTTGCGAATTGCATGTCACTGTACGCTGATCATTAGTATACAAACTGAACTTCCATATCAACAATCACTTCAACGACTTTAACCTACTTTAAACCTTGAGAATGCATCAGAGCACTAGTCTTTCAGAACTCCATGGAGATGAAAGTTAATGCGCATATGTTAAAGAATGTCTGCGGCCCAAGTTACTGTACATTTAACGAGACGAACACGATTCGAAAGATTTAAAAAATCGATGGCTAGGGGGGCAAAAAAAAAACTGGAGAGAAAATTAATGACATGGAGGCCATAGCATAGCTACTAAGAATTAAGAAATTAGGAGTTCATATCTCCAAAAAAACTAAAAGAAATAAATGCATAAAGCTCATGGATCGACTGGCAGATCTCTCTTCATGATAATCTAGATCAGTTATTGTTTGTGAGGTTAGAAAGAAATGGAGTTATTATCTCAAAAGTCATAGGCTTTTGAAACCAGCCATTTAGACCTGCTTCCATGAAAGTTTTCTGTTGATCAGGAGCCTCAGCAGTACTCAAGGTGTAACCAATAATGTTTCTCTCCCACCTAAAGCTCGCAGTTCCCTTATTTCCTGTTTCAATTAAGAAACAGAAGCAGGTGAATATGATGTTGATTGCTTCAGATGAGTAAAACCTGACAACTTGCATTTCGCAAACGCAGAAGCAGAAGCAGATGAATGATGTTTTTAATTGCTTCAGATGAGTAAAATGCCTTCTTAGTTTCAATGCAAATAAGCATACTCAAGCGCATTCGTGGATCTATCCATGTCCATAATAATTAGATTTAAAGAAACTCCACCACGAAGAACATCAACAGCTTCCTTTCCATTTGCGGCCATTTCAACTTTCATTTGGAAATCATTTAAAAATCCAAACACGTTCAACAGCCGCCTGTACAAGTTTCGAAGGTAAGAATCATCTTCCACAACAAGCACACAGAATTTTATCATCATGGTTGAGCTGTCCGAGCCTTCCGCAACCCCACTTCCTTTCTTCATTCTTATTCTGTAAACATGGAAATTAAAGCATATATATATATAGATTAATTTCAGAAATTCATAGTAAGAAATCATAATAAATAGGTAAAGATCTTCAGAAGGCTAATAACTAACAAAGAAAAAAAACACCCTATTGCTGTTTAGGATCAGAATTAGTAAACATGTTGAATTATAAACAATCATGTAGGTATCAAAAAATAAACAATCATGTAGAACTAAAGTTTTCAACACGTACTCTTGTAGAAATTTATCGCAGTCAATGATCTTCTTTTTCAGCCTTAGAACCAGATAATTAATCACGTCGATTACTTCCTTTGTGTTCCTTAGACCAGCAAAGGATTGTTCAGCATACATCTCCAACTCGCTCAAAACCTTTTCTGTTTCTTCTTCTCCTTTCTTCATTTGCTCGATTCTTTTCTCGAGCTCCTTGCCCCTTCGTGCAGAGTCCTCATCAATGCAGTGCCTCAACCATGACTTCATAATCTCAAGGATTACGGTCACTCAACGTATTTTTTATTGTGATCTTCTTCAGCCATTGATGTATGGTATCTTAGTACGAGCAAAGTCCTGTAACAAATTCACGTGTATTTATTATAGTAATACAAAAAAAAAACCATTCAATTTTATCACCAAACTGCAAACAAGTAGCTAGACACATATAACTGGTAGCTTATAGCAAAAAAGAAAGAAAGAAAATTAGGGTTTCACAACCTTAAAATTATGAATATCATAGATATAATCCTAGAACAAATCCTAGAAAAAATTATTTATTAAAAGTCATATAATTAATATAGAATATATCCAATCAACATTAGAATATTTCTAAACTAAGTAGCAAATCCTAAAAAATCTTAACACAAATAATATAATAAAAATAATATGTCAAAGAGATCATTGTTAAAATATTTTATTTTAGAATATATAAAAAATAATTATGATTAAATATGTTAAAAAAGAAGAAGAAGAAGAACCGGTATTGAATTTATCATTATATCACAGATTACACAAAAATTTAACTTGAAAATTCTCGAATGTCGCATAATTAACTTGGCGCAATTAAATTATGTTTCAGTACTTGGTCTTCAATTTGTTGTATATATGCCCTTGTAGAATATACAATAAAGAAACTGACCACACTTTAAGCATACAGTTGAAATATCAATCATAATTACCTGTTCCTGATTCAGAGAAGGAACTCTGAATTCTTTCTCCGTCTCCCTGAAAAAAGAATAGAAAATACAAGGGGGGAGTTTATAAAGCTTTATATAATAGCTTTTGTATGACTCCTAATAGAACTGGAAGAATATTGGAGTTCTAGTTCTCATATAATTGGTCTCTCTACAGGACACCCGATGTCCATCCAGGTTGTAAGCAGTGGACTATCGTATAATCAGAATCATTATCTACAGCATGCACTGATGCACAGAGATGTTTTTCCTCGCGATCGAACTCTGTGAGCTGCTCATGCCTTCCCTTTTCCTCTCGTCTCTTATTCTGTGAACATGGAAAAGATCACTGAATTCTAAAATCCATATTTAAAAAAGTCATAGACCAAGAAAGCCAACAATTTATGGAGAATCAGAAGTGATATGTTGAATTGTGAACAAAAAAATAATTTTGACACATACTCCTCTGTATCTCCACTGTTAATCGTCTTCTTTTACACCCACTGCTTCAAATTGTCAATCGTTTTGCTGATATCTTTCTCAATATAGTCTCTTCGAGATGAAAGTCCAGCAATCGGATTGCTCCCTCAAACATCGTGGCAATAATGCAACCTTCCAAAATCAAAGTATGTATTGTAATGATCCAGTTGTGAAGTTGAAGTTTAAATTTCAAGATCATCAATTTGACTGTGATCTTTGCAAGGCACTGATGAAGAGTTCTTCTTGATGATTTCAGCAGTCTCAGCTTTCTTCCGCCAGTACTTTATGTAACGAACCATTGAATGTCCTACTTGATTAAAATTCCACAGCCTTCCCTTCAGACTTACAACTATTTCATTGAACCACTTGGAAATAAAGATTTGTTGCATCTTCGTCTTCAATAAAACGATCCAAATGTTCATCTAGATTCTCAAGTTCAAGAACAGCGATGCTCTTATTCAGCCACTGGTCCAAAGCATCAACCTTTTCTCGTAATATAATTATTATATTACATTTTCAAAATGCTTTTTTATTTATAAATATATCAAACTAATATTTTTACTTTTACTTTAAAAAAAATTAATTTTAACATGCTGAACCCATAACCCCTCATCAATTCAATTTGTGTCTTGAACAACCTGCCGAAATTGATTTCTTACAAATTGTAACTATTCAATCTTGCAAATATAGTCTCAATTTCAAGATCCAACAATTGCAAATAGCAACGAAAATGCCCGATGGAAAATATGTTGTGCCCTGATACTGGTCAATATGCTAAGCTAAGGTTTTGCCTTTTCTTTCAAATCACCAATAAATCTTGATCATCTTCACAAATAAAGTAAAATTATTCGATTAATTTGGTTTAAGATTCTTAAAAGGTATGTTATATCTAGTTGAATATTTTTTTTCAAATCAAACTGAGCTGATGCTCAGTCGTATGGGTGATAACGATCGAATTGTGGAAAATGGAGTCCAAGGCAAGAGGTGGGGTGGGACTGTTTATGCCGTGGTTGAGAAACACCTAGGGGATCCGGGAAAAAGGGAATAATAAGTAGCGGGTTGGCTTTTAGGATCGAAAACGAGATACAAATTATATTTTTTAAAAATTTAAAAGAAAAATTATGAAAATTATTTTTTATATATTTTCAAATCTGCTATGCTGATATAAAACATAATTTTAAAAAATAAAATATATATTATTTTAATAAATTTATAAATAAAAAATAATTTGAATAAATTACAACCATTATCACACTCCCGATCATTAATTTATAAGGCAAGTGTCATAGACCGCCGGATCAATCAAGTGCCCCTAACACTCCTTCCACTCACGGTTGATGTATCTTAATTAGTTCACAAATGCACGCCTAATTAGTCTGATTTCTGTTTGTTATTCTTATTAACGATTAAGGCTGGCCTCTTCTTGTTAGGATAATTAATGCTGGCTTCAGAAGAAAAGAAAAGCAAGAATTCATGTTACTTTGCATGTCTCCGTTCTTCTTAGCTTAAAAGGAATGAACTTGACATGGTGCTCAAAATATTTTAAACCCAAGAATTAGATTCTTTAAAGTATTTTTGCGTATGGACAATATTTTGAGCTCATTAATGCAAAATCCTCCAATTCCTTCGCAAGAAAATCAGCATGCTGAAAGTAGATTTTATTGCATGCCTGTGATCTTGACATGACTCAACAAACACATACCAACCTAAGTCCATGTCAATCTCATACTCTCACCTGTCTCTTAATTACTCTCTAATTCCATGCACAAGACATGACCACAAGAAGTTTTTTACGATTTCACCTTCCTTTAAAACAAAGCTTAATTATGCTGCCCTTCTTCACTGTCTCGTCTCCACCATGGAAACTCCCATTCCATGCTCAGCGCAAGAGGAGCACGTTTTCCGAAGCCGACATCCGGCGGTCCCGGTGCCAGACATCACACTCCCTGATTTTGTTCTCCAAGATGCTGAATTGTATGCTGACAAGGTAGCATTTGTGGAGGCTGCGACAGGAAAGACGTTTACTTACGCTGAGGTAGTTAGAGACACTAGGAGGTTCGCTAAGGCCTTGAGGTCTCTCGGCCTAAGAAAAGGAAACGTGGTGGTTGTAGCTCTCCCAAATGTTGCTGAGTATGGCATTGTAGCACTAGGAATAATGGCTGCTGGTGGTGTGTTTTCGGGTGCTAATCCTACTGCACATGAATCAGAACTTAAGAAGCAGGCGGAGGCTGCAGATGCTAAGCTCATTGTCACAAATGACCTTAATTATGGAAAGGTAATTGGATAGTCCGATAATAATTTCTGTAGAAATAATTGTCTTGTAAGTAGTAATGTAATGAATTCAGGTTCGATTTTAAGGTATCTTGTGAATACAGGTGAAGGGTCTAGGGCTACCTGTAATCGTACTGGGTGAAGTATGCATTAGCACTGCCGTGAATTGGAATGAACTGCTTGATGCAGCTGACCGTGCAGGAAATACACTTGCTTATGAGGAAGTCCTCCATAGTGATCTATGTGCACTTCCATTCTCATCAGGCACCACAGGGATGTCAAAGGGTGTCATGCTAACCCATAGGAATCTGGTGGCTAATTTGTGCTCCAGTCTCTTCAGTGTAGGACCAGAAATGGTGGGTCAGGTTGCCACACTAGGCCTAATTCCATTCTTTCACATATATGGTATCACTGGAATATGTTGTGCCACCCTTAGGAACAAGGGGAAAGTAGTGGTGATGGGTAGGTTTGAACTCAGGACATTCCTGAATGCATTGATCACACAAGAGGTCAGTTTTGCACCAATTGTGCCACCAATAATTTTAGCCTTGGTTAAGAACCCAATAGTGGAGGAATTTGATCTCAGCAAGCTCAAACTCAAGGCTATTATGACGGCAGCAGCTCCACTTGCCCCGGAGCTGCTCACAGCCTTCGAAAATAAGTTCCCTGGCGTCCAGGTTCAAGAGGTGAGTATAATTTTACCACATTGTTGTGAATTAGTCATCATTGTTGAATGGTTTCTTTCCAAGAAATGTTCTTCCTGTGATTCATAGTTATTATCTGATCAAAAATTCAAAAAATAAAAATCCATGTTCAAAGTTGCTACTAAACCTGTTTTTCGTAAGGCATATGGACTGACAGAGCACAGCTGCATCACACTTACTCATGGGGATCCTAGTAAAGGCCATGGCATTGCAAAGAAAAACTCAGTAGGATTCCTTCTTCCAAATTTGGAAATCAAGTTCATCAATCCTGAAAACGGTCAATCTCTCCCTGAGAACACCCCTGGTGAAATTTGTGTAAGAAGCCAGTGTGTTATGCAAGGTACGAAGATACTGTATTTTTATCGAAAACGCGAAGATACCTGTTAGACATTAGAGCTAAAGTAACTAAACTGCCAGGGATGATTAGCTCGATTTTACCAACTTCCTAGGTTACTACAACAACAAGGAGGAGACCGCCAGGACCATTGACGCTGATGGATGGCTGCACACTGGTGACATTGGGTACATAGACAACGATGGAGATATCTTTATTGTGGATCGCATCAAAGAACTAATCAAGTACAAGGGTTTTCAAGTAAGATCAAATAGCTTCATTTTTCTCTTTATTTGGACAATCTGTTATGCAAGAATAATTCAAAGCAAAGCCAGACATGGGGAATTGAGACTCTCCAAGAAATTGACTGCTGAAATAAGCTATACAAGAATCCAATACAAGAATTTATACCAAAACTGATAGTATAAAATTAGAGACTGTGGAAATGGGCTCGAAAAGTAGTTCAACTGGGCTGCTGGAAGATTAAGTTAGTAAATCCAAGAATCAGACCCCATGTTATGTTACTTTTATGTTTATTTTATTTCATATTAATATATTATATTTATACTCCAAGTGGATTTATGGCTCCCCGCTAGCTTTCTGGTATTCGAGCGAGCCAAAGGGACCTAAGCACATGGCAATTTCACCACAAACACCTACTGATGGCTAATTAATACCATAATTCTGGCATGACAGGTAGCTCCTGCTGAGCTAGAGGCTATACTCCTCACCCATCCCTCAGTTGAAGATGCAGCTGTAGTGCCGTGAGTATATGTCAACGGCATTATTGCTAATTTATTGGGTGCTGTTGGTGTTAAATGGGAACAGGTGATTAATCAATTTGTTACATTAATTTACATTAAGGTTAACGGGATTGCAGGTTGCCAGATGAAGAGGCAGGAGAGATCCCAGCTGCTTGTGTTGTGATGAGCAAAGGTGCCAGAGAAAGTGAAGAAGATCTAATGGAGTTTGTTGCCTCTAACGTTGCTCATTACAAGAAAGTGAGAGTGGTGCAATTTGTGGACAGCATACCAAAATCACCTTCAGGGAAAATAATGCGAAGGCTTCTCAAAGAAAAGATGGGGACTAGCTCTAAAGCTAGCTAGCCAATGAAACATTGTCCAAGTGACACGGCCTTGTGGTGTCTTAATTATCTTTTGATTAATTATGTGAGGATTAATGACTTGTTTCCCATGATAATTAACTTAATCCTTTTCCCTTCCAGACCAAGATCACGATAACATCATAAGATGCATGCTTTGAATCTTGAGAATATCTGTTTGGATTTTAGTATAAGGAAGCCACCCATCGGTCAATTTTAATTGATGGGACGGAAAGTGGGAAGGTTAATGGGATGAACACTTTGTGTTTGTTTCTTAAAAGTTGTTTTTAAAAAAATTTAAAAAAGTTTTATTTTTTATTTTGAATTAATTTTTTAAATATTTTTAAATATTAAAAATTATTTTAATATATCTTTTAAATAAAAAATACTTTAAAAAAAATCTTTCCCTGGTTCACCGACAGATTTTTAGGTAAATGGCACTTCTCAGTTTCCAAAATGCTTTCTGTTCACTTTGGTTGGACAACGAATTGGTTGGTTAACTAGAGTTTAATCATTGACGCGAGGAGCCTGTCTTATTGTCTCGTAGGTCCTACAGGCCCAAAGACAGACAGCGGCTTACAAGTCAGTTTGTTTCTATATTGAGGGCTGTGTTTTGCCGGAACACATGTCCAATCATTTTAATTAATAAAATAATTATTTGGTTCTATATAAATTTCATTAAAAATTCTTCTTTAAATCTCGGTGACTTCATAGCTTTTTTAAATTTGTTTTTTAGGGCACAATTAAAAAAACTATCGTATTATTATTAATATAATTAATTAATAAATTAAATATTTATTTATTATTATGATAACAGTTATTTTTAAAGTATTTTTATTTAAAAATAAATTAAAATAATGTTTATTTTTTAAAATTAATTTTTAACATTAAAACAATTTGAAAATATTAAAAAAAATTAATTTGAAATTAATAAAATAATAAAATAAAAATATTTTTGACATGAAAAAAAAACAGAGTCTAATTAATCACTTTAATATAGAAAATAATTTAATAGTATTTATGGTTCTGTATAGACTAATAGCTTGACTTGTTAATTTTCTCTTTTCAATTTAGATTTGAAATCTTACCGACAATAAAATCAAAGAAATAAATAAAACTTAAAATCTATTTAATTCCAACATCAACATTACATGTACAAACAAGATAAGAATAACTAGACTCGTGAAAAGAAAAAATCCTTCCTACTAAATTATCAATACCATATCTTTTCTGCAAGAAATATCACTTTTTTCCCGCAAAACCCACCATTAAAGTGAATCATTGAAGTGGATGGAGATAAGAGATGAAATGAAGGTTTTTAAGATAATGAGATTTGGATATTCTAGAAAAAGGGCACGTCGACAATTTTAATTCAAAGATAAGTGACAATCTACTTTTGTCGAGGCTTATTTAACAATATCTGATGAGATAGGAATCAGTGAATTTATTTTGATAGACTGTATGGGCTAAATTATAATTAAATCTTAGCTATAACTTTCTTTACATCTAACCTTGGAAAAGTGATAATACGTGCTCCCAATGTCTTGGATTTGGGAAGTGTATTTGTTTTTTAGTTTATTATTTTGGGTTAAGTTCTAAAAGTGGTTTAAAAAATAAATAAATCGCAAATGTAATATGGATATTTTAACTAAATTCTAAAAAATAAAGATTTAGTGGAGGCATGTAGAAAATGACCTAAAGGCACCGTCACGTTTAAAACCGAATACGGAAAATAAAGATGGGTGTTTAATGTAAACTCCTTGTAGTAACTAGCATAGCGTGTGCGTGGCTATCTCAATAGCATTGGCGTGTCGTTGTGAAGTATCACTGGCAACGCTGGACCATATAATTTTTAATAAGATAGTGCTTCTCTCTTGAATTTGACTAGACAAGTGACACGGTAAGAATACAGAGCATTTACCCAATAAAGGTCATTTGTTGATCCAAAATCTAGTTTGGTTATGGTTTTTTTTCAATTAGTTTGGATATTAACAGGGTCAAAACTAGATGACCGGATGATGCTTGATCGAGAAAATTTTTTTAATTTTTTTTATTTAAAATGATATTATTTTAATTTAAAATTTTTTGATTTAAAATAATATAATTTTATTTTTTAAAAAATATTAAAATAATATCATTTTGAATGAGTTCACAACCTAATAAGCTGTACTTTAATCAAGTTAGATTCCGGTTCCGAAAGTTAAGAACTGGAAGTATTGCTATGAACTTATGATCATTGTCCAATTGCATCAAGTACTGGTTTGATTCCTTCCGCTGTGCTCGGGAAGGAGCAGTTTTTTCCTTAATCCAGAAAAGAGATACTAACATTATCAATATTTTTTTTACCATCAAGAAAAAATATAAATGCAAAGCGAAAAGTTTAAATGTATATTTAATAAAATAAATTGAGAATTATATATGTTAATAATTAATAAATCTATTTACTTCAATTAAAGACTGAGCAAGGAAGATGACATCGAGATTTTATTTCTTAGAAAAAAAAATAGTTGAGAGTTGAGCACGTAAATCAAGAAGAGGAGAGAGAATTGTCTGAGCCATGTCGAAGGGTCTTTGTCTTCACGCACCACTAGGCAAGAAAGCCCTCGTCGTGATGATTCTATCGGTATCACTGAAAGCCTCATCTAAAGCAAGGTGGCTATCGCATGTGTCACCACAGTCTTATGGCATTTCTAAGTTATTAGCGTGCGTGTTATATTTATCAGTCATTCGTCCATGTTCGTTCAATCTACTCCCTAATTTGGGCAGAAAAAGGGCTGGACTTTTATTTTAGTTTAAAACTAAAAAGTTGGCTCGCATTATATTGTGAATTTCATTAAAAAAATTTTGAATTTACAAATTTTTTCCTGATAAAAAAAATTAAATTGTTTGTAAGTTGATTTAATTATTTTGATGAATTTAAAAATAATTTAGATAATTAGTATAATTTGATCTATAAAAATTCAAAACAATATTTAAAAAAAAATAATATTAAAACATATTCAATTGATTTGGACCAACCTCTGCTAATCCATTAATTTATCGACTTGGACTTAGATTATAAAATTATAATAATTTTTAATAAAATAAATAGTAATAAATTATAAAATTCACTTCTTAATCAACTCGATGTTGAAGAATAAATTTAAAAAAAAATTTATAAAATAACAAAAAATTTAACCTTAGTTAATTTGTTAAATTTGTTTTTCATGTTATAAAATCTAGATAACTTTATATATGATAAATAAAATTATAATATAAGTTTATTTAGGTTAACTTGTGAAATCCATAATTAATATAAAAAAATATGATAATTTTATAAAAAATTTATAAAACTCAAGTTTTAATAAAAATAAAAATAAAGTTGAGTTAAAAAAAAAACCTTTCTAAAAACAGTACACAACAAAAGCAAATAAGGGAGGAGACCTATGATTTGCTGAAGAATTCAATTCTAATTCTAATTCTAATCGGCGATGAAATCTTTTTCAAAGGTACTCGCTCTTTAATTCCTTGTAAAAGCCCTAACTTACTCGTCTTGTCTCTACACTCTCTTTTCGTCTCTTCTTCTTCAACTGGACAACTTGTTGTCCAGTTGGTCTAAACTAAACAATAACATTTATTATTTGAAGAAGGACGCATCTGGATTTCAAAAATATCATCATGCAGCAAAAGATGAGAATAGGGGCGGCATTGTTTACTCAGTACTTAACATCGCCGCCTAGCTACTAGTTTTCTTTATTGCACACACGTCAGATAACGGGCATCATTCTACTTGTAAAGTAAAACCCAGGTTCAACGAGGTGGATCGAATGATCTTTGGGTATGAAGAACAGCCAAATTATCTTACTAATGGAACATGCCCCTTCTGCCAAGGCTTTCCTCTTCAAGGCTTCTCAAACAAGATCATCTCGCACATCCTCCAATTTAATTTATTTCGAAAGGTTTCTTGAATAACATAATTGAATATAATCATGTGATTTGGTATTTTATCTAAAATATAAAAATAGCAATACATTACCAATTGGATACGAGGAATTATATTTAATTTTACATATGATTTGATTATTTTTATAATTATAATTATAATTATTAGTCAAAGAACCAGAACCTCGTAGAGAAGCATGAAAACAAATGAAGTACTTTATAAAAAAAGAAAAGAGAGAACGAATAAAGCGGTGCCCATTTTGATTCAAAGAAGCTTTGATTTCCTCAGCTATTTAATTCAATGGCTGTCGAAACTAGACGAGAAGCGCTGGCATGCACATAGATATGTTCATGCGGGGGTGCGCGGCACATCTACGATTAAAGTTTTATTTCTTTTTATAAATAAAAAAAATTATCCCACGACAACCAATCACGGCATTGTTTGCTTGGGGGGAAGATTCTTAAGCGTCCTCTGGACAGCTTGATCAGCCAGGCATGGTCAAGTAGCCACGTTCAATTTATAAAAATAAAATAAAAATCAGTGAAAGATTAAGGAATAAATAGAAGACATGACCTCGTGCCCTCGAGTAGATCTCCTGGGTTAATCACAGGGATGAGATCTTGCATCTTTCAAGCAGTTTATTAAAATGATTCATAACTTAGTTCCTAGAGTTTACTAAAACTGATTAATGGTGCCTGATTTATCATAAACATTGATTAGTTCCTTAACCACCGCTAATTAGCCTCAATCTAATCGTTTTTAATTCCAAAAAGCCTTTCTTCCTAATCCAATTTCTCATAGTTCCTGCTTCTCTTCACTTTATTCTATATTAAAAAAAAAAGAAAAAAAAAAGGAATTGATGGATGGGTGAGGCTATAAATACATCGAAAAACTCTAGAGTTAAATATACGATTTCTAAGTTATGAGATTAATTAATTAGTTTATGTTAAACTACATCAACCACGGTATCGACTTTTTTTAATTAACATTGTTTTATGATTAATATACCAAGGTGCCGTCCTTTTTATAAGGATATGAAAGGTGGCTACCCAATATAAAATAGTTTTTGGCGTTCACATTTATTTTTTACAACTTGTTTTTTAATATTTTTTAAATAAATAATAAAATCCAAACGTTTATAGAATCTCTAGCAGTAAAAACATCAAAAAATGATAACGAGAGAGATAAAGTAGCAAACCTTCACCGATCTCTCTTTCTTTAACTCTCAATAACCTTCGTCATCTCATCTGAATATTAATATTATAACTATTAAAAAAAAGATTGTATTAATATTTTTCTTTGTTGAGGTAGTTTATGTTTGAAAATATCACGTCAATGGTTTTTTTGTAATTATTAAATAATTTGAAGTATAAAATAAAATTAGGTAAAACGTACTTAACTATTTAGTATTATGATAGCTTTTTCTTAAAAAAACAAAAAACTATTTGATTAGTTGAGGTTTTTTTTAATGAGTTTTACGTATAATTATATTTTAAATTTTAATTTAATAGAAGTTAAAATAACTTATTTTTTATTAATGACAACTTATTTTTTATTTATATTTCATGTAAAAATTCATTCCACGATCATTTTAATAAAATACATATTTTTTTAAACCTCAACTATATTTATTTATTTATTAAATTTAACTGCAATAAAAAAAAAACCACTATAACGTGAAACAAACTTATCAGTTCAGGACCTAATTTGCTAAGAAATTAATAATGTAAAGGTGAAACAGTTAAAATTAATAATTTAAGACTATATTCTGTCACAACCGCAGTAATTCAAGAGTGAAATATGACACTATTTTATTTTATTTACCTGAAAAGGAAAAGGCCAAAGCCACGGTTTTTTTTTTTCGGGGGCTCTACGTGTCGATTGTCTACGACTCCATGAAAATAACAAGATATGAATCCCTGGTGTTATACTGTAAATTAAAAATTTTAACATGATAGCACTATTTTAATATATTTCATCTTGTAATATTTTTAAAATATGATATTCACTAAATATTATATTTTCTAAATATTACAAGAAAGTTATCAATTTTAAAATAATTGTTAATAAGTTATTTAGTTGGAAGCAATGGTATAATCTATTGATTTTTTTATATAAAAATTATAATTTTATTAAATTATATATATATATATGCGGGCGCATAATTTATAGATTTAAAAATAAATTCTAATTAAAAATTTTTAAAAAATATTATTTATATAATAATTTCATGGTTGATTTTGAATAACTAGATATAAATTTATTATAATTAAATAAAAATTTGTTCAAAATAAATCATGTAGATGGCATATTAAATATAATTTTCATGATTGAATAAATTTAGATTTATGAGAAGATATAATTACATCAAACTATAATAATAATTAAAAAAATCAAAAAAATTTAATTTTATAGTTAATTTTTTTTCCCGGAATTTCTGAACGTTATTTTGTTCAGAGTAGTTATAAAATTGTTATCTTGATTGTTAGATTTTTAAATTTTAAAAATTTTGCCTTTAATATTTATTTTGTAATTTTCTTTACAATTGGATGGCCAGTTATGGCTGAATTTAAATAAATACATCGATTATTAACCTTATTTCAATTAAAATTTTCTAACGATTCCAACAAGAACTTCAAAAATATGATGCTTCACTGGAATTCTTTTATTTCCGTGTCATTTCATAATTTACTTGTATTTTACGTGCTAATTACCTAATTTATCAAATAGAGAGAAAGAAAATGAAAACTGTTGCTGTATTTATTCACTCAAAACCTTACTGAAGTGTAATAAAGCAAGCTCCTTTCTTTCTTATCTGCACATCGCTCTCACTCCCTGTTTCTCTCATCAATCATAAACAGCAATTCAGCATTAATAATAGTAAAGTTCTCTTCTCACTTCTCAGGCAGCTTTTTATTGGAGATCCCTTCTTCCGTTTCTTTCTCATCTGAAGGGTAAGTAGTGCTTTCGTTCTTTCAAGTTTCATTGGAAAAAAAAAAAAACGAAGAAAATCTGTAGCATTATTTCCTTTGTTATGTTATTGGAATTCCACAGTTATAGGCTTATTGCTAAGAGACAAAGGGTTTTCATGTTTGCTGTGATAGCATATTTTTGTACCTTCATGAGTCTTCCTTTTATATGTAAATGGAAACTCAAAGCTTGTGGCTTTAAGTTCACTAAAGAGCTTAAAGACGAAAAATATGTGGTGGGACTTCTAAAAATGAAGAAACACATTTTTTCCCAATACTTAAAGTGGTCTTTTAACTGAAAGAAAGAAGAAAAGAAAATAAAAGGTTCCTTCTTTTTTCTTTTTTCTTTTTTTTACGGATGGGATTCCTTTTCTTTTGCTTCTACCTTTCTTATTTGTTGGTTATAGCAATAGTACATTCCACTTACTTACAAGATAAAAAGTTAAGTTTTTTTTTTGGTTTTTATTATATGGTCTATAAATAATGGGTTAAAAGTGGTAAATTAGTGGATGCGTTGGGGTTGGGAGAGGTAAGATTCTTTTGAACGCATTAGGTGAGTAGGGTCTCGTCCAGGGGCCTACTTACTGTGATTAGCCCAAGCCACTTCAATGTGAATTATTGCTTACTTTTTGTTGATGGTAAAAAGATGAAACTAGCTCCATTTAATACAAGTTAGATATACTGAGACTATTGAGATATAAAGAAAGAAAGAGGGAGAGGAGAGAGCATTTATTAGGGTGCTGGGTGGAGACAGTTCGTTAGGTAACACGCTGAGAAGTCATGTTTGTGTCTAGGAGAGGTAAACATGCACAAAAGTAGAGAAATTTGATTGATTTTTGTAGTTACTGTGCTTGAAATCTGTGAATTGATTGGTGGATGTTTGTGTTTGGAGATTGATTGATTTCTGCAAGAAACTTTACTGGGTTATAAACAGACCTTTGTTTAGTAGATGCTTCTTTTACTTGGTTTAGTTTAGGTTTGCCTGGTATTTTGTCTGAGTTCTCTGAGCTGGGGAGTTCAGGGCTTTCGGAGGCATCAAGAGGAATTACTTCGTAAGATTGGGTAACAAGCAGATCGGATTTTGTTCTCTTAAAGAGAATAAAGATTAGCTCTGATAATTCAGAAAAACAGAGGTGGCTGGCACTTAGAATCATCAAGATTTGAAGGTGAACTGGGTTCTTCAGTTTTTCAGGGGGATATGCTGTTTATAACCTATTTCTAATCCTGTCCCGTATTAGTATTTTTTGAGTTTTGCATGTTTAAAGTTGCAATTTGATCCTTGATGTCATAATGATTGCAGGATTTGGTGTCCCATTGCTTGTTGATTTCATGAAGAAATATTCTTTGTGAAGTGATTCTGTAAGTTCTGACTCGCTGATGGAGTGGAATGGCAAACCCCACTTACAGTGGGACTGGGAGAGCCTGATAATGTTCAATGGAATAACTGAAAATTCTAAGCAGTTAAGCCCAACAGATTTGGAAACTGATGGAGAAAAAGGAACTGACTCTGGGTTTTTCTATTCATCTGGGAGTGCAAGCAGAAGTGGTGGTTCCAGCTCTGATTTGGAACTTGCTTCTTTCTCAAAGTGCTGTAAGTCAGCTTCCATCAATTCCTCATCAGCCGGGGAAGTTAAAACATCTAAATTCACTTTGGAGGCCTCTAAAGCAAATCCATCTGATTACAATAAGAAAGAAATTGGAAAGGCTAAGACAGCTAGTATGTCTTCCACAATTGAGGCTTCAGGTGGTTCAGGTGACCAGCTGCTTGGTTTGAAGCTTGGTAAACGAATATACTTTGAAGATGCTGGCAACAATGTTCAGTCTTCATCATTTTCTACGGTTCCTGTGCCCTCTTTTACTTCGGCAAAGAAATTGAAGTCCACTATTCAGAGTCATCGTGCTCCATGTTGTCAAGTGGAAGGCTGTAACCTTGACCTCTCATTAGCTAAAGACTATCATCGCAAACATAGAGTTTGTGAAAGCCATTCAAAGTGCCAGAAGGTCATTGTAGCTGGTTTGGAACGCAGGTTTTGCCAGCAGTGTAGCAGGTAAAGCTTCTAATGAAATGAATGGTTGTGTGTTGGAAGACAATAATGCCTGAGAATGGGTCATTATCTACATGCTCTTTTGCTAATTGTTGTTATCTAGTGTGGTGTGTTGATTATGTCAATTCTCGTCAATTATTCATTATAGTAAATGATTATTCCTAGCTTTTATGATTGCATTGACAATTTGGGTTTTGGATGTCAAAGGTTCCATGGTCTGTCAGAGTTCGATGAAAAGAAGAAAAGCTGTCGCAGGCGACTTTCTGATCACAATGCAAGACGCCGCAAACAACCAGGATCAGTCCATTTAAATTCAAGAGTGTCCTCATCATTATATGGTACTGGTCTCAAACTGAGACTTTGATTGTTCTCTTGAAGCTGATTTGTAGAATATGCTATTGTCATTGATCTTTTTTGTAGTTGTTTCTCGATCTTCCCATATGCTATGAAATGAAGCTATATGGATGATGCTATTCAGTTCCCTTTGTTTTAATGAGGCTAAACAAAAAGGAGGAAAGAAACCTCCTTGGCTAGTTTTATATGGACTTGATGTCTCAATTTTCTCTAATTGAGCAACAAAATAAAAAAAAGATTTTTCTTTGATTGTGAATGACACTTGCAAGTTAATGTCCTGATTATTTGCAACAAATTTGTATCTGTTTGTAGATGAGAGGCACATAAAAATGCAAAAACTCATTGTTTTTGAAATCACTTACAAATAAGCATAATGTGGTATTATAGTTTCAAAGGTTTCTTCCAGCGTGTCTGAACTGCTATTATCATTGAAACATTCAGTTTGAGTTATGGGTATAACTTTATCTTCTTATTTCTGATTCTGTGATGCACTGCATGTGATGGAGTCCTTGTGTTCATTGATTTTTAAATTTTATTTATCAATCCCCAAAAGTTCTTTCCTTTAATGAACTCTTGGTTAGCTTTATTTAACAAAGTAAACCTGAGGTATTACCATGTCTCACCTGTGCCCTTTGTGCACGGGACTACAATCTGGTTTACTGATATTGTTTCAACTCAGGATACACTATTTCATGCAACTAAGTTGGTTTTGATAATAACCATTCATGCAACTTAATATTATCTTTGTTTACTATGCAGATGAAAGGCAACCGATGAGTCTTGCTTGGGACAGGGCACCACTTGTTCATGCCAGGCCTCATGCAAATTTGACGTGGGAAGGCACATACATCTCCAAGTTCACAATAACAAAAGATTATATAGCAAAGCCTGCAGAAATAGGTGGTAATGATGGGCAGTTTCACTTGCCTGGCTTTGATCTGACAAATAGCATTGATATTCAGCACCATCAAGGCAAGGGCACTGCAGCTGAGATTCTCAACCAAGGTTTGCTTTGTTTTCATTTTGAGAAACAAGCCTTACAATTATTGCATTAAGTTTCTTAATGTTGATGATATGGTTAGCAATATATAAAATCTTTACTAGAATTTCTTATCAAGGTTTCCTTGATATGTCTAACTAGTAACAATATGCTCTGGTGACCAACAATAATAATAAAGGTAATATTTAACCAAAGATATGAAAAGAGTTTATTTTACATGAAAATGACGCAAATGAGTAAAAATCATTACAGGATAGCTTTGTGAGATTCTCCTGGTGCGTCCATTTAAATTGTTATTAATGGTGGATAATTTGAAACCTTACTGATGTCTTCGTGAAATTCCCGAGGTCCAGTTTCACTTGTCTGTAAGCCTAAAATCAACAACCTTTCTTAAACTTAAAATTTATTCAATTAGAGTTCAATGTCAATAAGGCTTTGGCATTTGGCATGGACCTTGCTCTTAACCAATGTGATAAACCACATGCATGCTTGTGACTGCAGATTAGAACTATAGGAAAGGTTTCTAGTGCTTCAATCATTACATGAACAAGGTTTCATGTTGATTGATGAATATATCAAAGTCCAAAAAAGTACATCTATGAGATATATGCTGAATCAAGCATCAACATGTCAACTTCGGCTTTTATAAAACTATGGAGAATTCATAGTAAGATACGAAAATTTTGCTTAAAGGGCTTTGGAATATATTAATTGATTCACTTTTGCAATTTTTCTTGACACAATTATGGGGAATTAAGATGTTTAACTGATGGATGCTAGATCCAATGGGCATTAATTGTAACTGCTGTAAAATAAATAAGATTGATCTTGCATAACAAAATTAAATTAACATGCACATAATATGTATTGGAATTAATTAAGCATTGTAGAACATATTCTGTTCTTCAGATTGCACTATGCTATTTGATATGAAACGAGCTTGATTTCTTTATCAAAGTAATTGATGCTTTGAAATGGACATGATTTTTTTATCAAAATAATTGATTCAATTTGTTTCTTTTAGTCTCAATGAAGCTAATTATAATAGCTATCAATGGTCGCAACACTTGGTGTCTCTGATTCACTGAAGTTTAGGATTTGTCCACTTGGCCTCGAGCCTTGTTTGTTCTTTTGTTGTTTTCTTTTCTTTTAGTACTGGTACATGAATCCAAAGCTATATATATATATATATATCAAATTTACATGTAATAGGTAACTAGGTATGTATAAAATCACTGCATAAGCAAAATATTGGTTGCTCTGGTGGTTTAAAATTATCTTAACGAGGCATATATGAGGTTGGCGCCTCATTCAAGAGTTGAAGTACCATGATATTCCATGATATTTCTAAAAATAACAGAAAGTATTGCTAATTTTGGAGATACATGGATGATAGATATCACATGATATATTTGAGAATAATTCGGCAGTGTGATAAATGGGGTGCAAAATCCAATCTTTGGCAGACACACTGATTTTGGCAATGATGAATGCAAATAAATGTGACAAAGCCTATATCTCTTATAGAAAAAAAAAAAACAAAAACAAAAAGGGACACTTATACTTCCTCGTGGTTTTCAAGAATTATTTCTTTCTGTATTTAAGCATAGCTCTGCTTAATTTTGGAAATCAGAGATGTATGACGTGGTGGTCTGAGTGGACAGTGAACGTGTTTTGTGTCCTTGTTGATTGGTGCAAGTCCGGGGATCCTAATGAGCATAGAAGAAGCTTAAGAATGTGTAGATGGTTAACATTGATTGTTTTAAAAGTCATATGGATGAAGGATGAATTTGGAAGCATTGCTTTTTATGGAGACAATTAATAGAGCAGATCCACATGAGCAGAGATAAGAACTATTGTGCTAGGGTTTTCATTTTTTCATTTTTTCTTTTTTGGCCTGGAGTGATTCTCCTCTTTCTAAAATCTGATGCTTGAAATTATTTGGAATGTGAACCTTGCAGGTTTGGAAGAATACATCATTCCTTCCAAAGCGGAAGCGGCACCAGAATCTCTTCGTGCTCTCTCTCTTCTGTCAAACAATTCATGGGGTTCACGTGAGCCGCAATCTATTTCATTTGAACAACCCGGGCATCCAAATCACACCACTCAGTCTGTGCTGCAAGTTATACCCCAAAACTCACCACTTGCTTCATCAGAGTATTGGAGGACTGAGCAACCATCAACTGACTCTCAAGTGCATACCTTGACGTCACACTGATGGTAGCAGTTACTTTCAAGAGTTTCAGCTGTTAAGAACATCAAAGGGGGATGACTTCAATTCCATCCAGATGAACTTACTGCTGAAACGATTTATCATTTTCATCTTAACAAATTGAGGGAAGGTCAGTAATTGGTTTGACATTTAGCTTAGATGCACAATTCTTTCTTGTGCTCACTGCAATTTAAATTTACATTAATCATGTGGTAGTCAGACCTGGAAACCTTTCGGCAATCTTAGATATAGAAGTTAAATTACAGTATTCTGCATTGGTGGAAGATAATTGAAATCATTCATTGTGGGGATAAATTACACTTTCTAACTCCAAATGATGCCCTGCATGTTGCAAGCGCCGGGCATCACATATTCTTACTCCCCACTAACTCTCAAGTGTGAGATTGCCCCGAGTCCTTGAAATTAGTTTGTTTGTAGACAATTAGTGGATACTGATGGTAGGGGTTATATAACTTGTAGTTATGGTAAAGTTATCATATTGCTGCAGAATTTTTTCAGTACCTGTAGCAATCTGACTAGCATTTTCCATTTCCTTCAGGCACTGGACCATCCTGGAGCATAATGTTAGGATTCAGATCATGGTGATTCGATGTTCTCCTAAAACACCATTTGGACTGGTTAATGATGGATCACTGATTTGAAAGTTATCTGTATCTGTTATTAAATTTCTAGGAACCTAGAACTTAATATTGCAACTTTTGAAGCATCTTTTGAAAACCTAGGGATCTGAGCTATCAATTTTCTTGTTCCCTCCAATCGATGCCCATGGCAAAGCTCGTCTTAGCTTCTCATGTACTGTAACATACTGAAAATAGTGGTACGTAAATGCAGGTCTGAATAATCTTTCAGCCCTTGTATGGCTCTGATGTGAACTACGAGCTTGAGCTGTATGAAAATTTGGTGTCATTACTGGATGGTGTCTATTCTGCTAGTTTACAAGTGCTGGTTGCTGACTGATTTTTTTTCGGGGCATTTGATAAACTATCATAGTTTATGTTGAAGGTAATTTTTTTCCCCTCCAAGCAATCATCTTGTCTTGACGGACTAACCATATATTCGCCATTATCAACAATTATACATATGATGTCATTGGATAATAACTGGCTAGCGAAAAAACATGGCCCGTCCTGCTTCGAGCTTGAGTTGTGGTCAAATTGCTGTTGTTCTTGGGCATGTACCTTCCTTTCATTCAGGACTGTAAAGAGCAAAGCAAGCCTAATTGTCATGTATAATGAGAATCGTCTTTACTTGTAGAGAGCTTTCCTTTTTTCTATCACTCTTTTTTTGTCCTGTTTGAAAAGATTTATATATAAAAAAATGAAAGCGTCTACAAACTAAAATAAGAACTTTCTTTTTTCCGACGGGTATTATTCAATGTTTTGAATTCACTAAAAGATAGTCTGTCGAAGACAATCCAACCAAAGTTCTTATGTCTCCATTCAGAAAAGCCATTACTTGCTAATGTGTTATTCTACTTTCTTATTGAAATATAATTTTAGAAAGAAATGAAAAATGTTTCATTGAAATTGCAAGCCCTGGAAATCAATTAGGGTCACAACAGGTCCAATTTGAAGAGACATTTGTGACCGCCCTGGGATGGTTTTTTTCTTCCATCAATGAAGAGCTTGGCTTGTGGCGAAAAAGTGGAATCACCCATGCTTTGAAGTTACGGTAACAATCACCCACTTGCGCGCGCCCGTTTATGTCACAAAGCTTGGTCTTTACTTAAACTTGGAAGCGATGTTTCCAAGCCTTGCCTTTTACCACAAGCAGGCATCTCATGGAAAGGATTCTTGTCGCGTCATGACGTTCCTTTTATTGATGCTATCTGGTGAAAAATAATGCCTACATTATTTCTTTAATTCTTACCACCCCTTTCCATTTTAATGTTTAAGAAACAGCACACGATAGTGAAATTCACCTTAAGCTATTGTCAGAGTGCAGGAAATTGCATCGTCAATATCATCAGATAGAACTTCGCCTTCTTTCTCCTAAAACAATCCCACGATTAGAATCGAATAAGAAATCAGTTGAGGGCATCTACTGGCAAAATGGATGGATTTTTGCAAACTCGTCACTTACACAAGCATGCCGCACAAATCACCCAACTGAGGTTTGGACCAATCGTGAGGAGCAATAGTTGGAGTCCCAATATCCCTCCCCTCAGAAGCATCGTGGATTAAAATCCTTTCTTTTCGGGCCTGTCCTCGAATTCATAACGAATGACTGGATTTCTGGAAGTTTAGGGTATCACAAGAGTTTAAAGAACAGTCCTGCAGGTGAACCAGATTCCGGATCACCAACCAGCCTAGAATGACAGTAAACACAAGATGGAATCGTGCATCCATCCACACCACAATGAGATTGGCTACTAGTGATGGCATCAAACACGAGAACACGGTCCCTCTAAAGTGGTCCAACCCCATACCATAGGAGCAATTCCAGAAACAAAATGTCTTAGATAGATCAAAAAGTGATAAGAATATGAGCACACTAATGAAAGAAGAAATCGCAGCTAATGAGGGATAAACGAAGTTATGCACCAATGCTAATGCAGATATAACTTCCATCCATGAACCTCAACCTCGTCTAAATTTTATTGGCTATTTGGAACAAAATCATGTGTAAAATTGAATTCAATTCCATGTATGAATTGAATTCAATTGATAAGCTGTTATAAAATACTAAAACACATGATTGAATTCCATTGTGCCTACGGAAATTAATTGAATTAACTATCTTGGCTTTTTTGCCCTTAAAATCATTTCTTTTTATTACCAAAAAAAAAAATTGGTTACAAGAACGCTTATATTTACCACTTTTTAACTACATCCTTATAACATTTTTACCATCTTTATGTTAATTTTCTAGTCTATCAAGACTCCGGTACATTTATCCCACGTTACAGAAGCTTCCACTGAATTCTCTCCCTTTTTTTTCTAGAAAGGAACCAAAGTTAGGCTATGTTTATCACAGAAAACAGATCCACCCATTCAAAGTATGGGGTTAGAAAAACCAATACTTACCATAAAAGAAAAACCAAAATTCCAAAGGACACGGAGAAAGAGGAAGAGACCATTTACTTACGAAAAGAAGAAAAGGGATATGTAGTAGTTGAGATGAGAAGTGAGTCCAGAGATACACAATGCTATTATTCTAGTTTTGTGGCCACTCTATGACCTGTTTGCTTTGAGCTTACATTTATTTATAAGATTTGAATCTCTCTTATCTGCAAGGTGTAAGAAGTGATGGTGGGGGTTAGAAAAGGAGAGAAGGAAAGAGACGGGGGTTTGTAAGAAATAGGATTTGTGCTGTTAAGGGTATTTTTGGAATGTTGTTTTTAATGTCAACTGATTACGGTAGCAAATCAGAGGGACCCCTCTTAGTTTCTTTTGGTCATTTTTTAACAATTGAATTTCATTTGGTATTCAAATCAATACCCTCAAAAGGGTTCCAAACTAAGGAATTGATTTAACCCTTGAAATTGAATTCAATTCCAAGGGTTCCAAACAGCCTGTTAGGTAGTCAAACAAAGCATGTTAAATAGACAGGCTATCCAAAAACTTCCAACAGGTTCAAACATGGTCCTGATAGCCTTAGCACAACAAATAGGGAAGGAATATTGCATGGATTGGAACTACTTAACTATACGACTGGTAGAGACCTAATTAAGTTATCACCATGGAAAACACAAACGCTTCAAACAGAAGCATCTGCTGAAACAAAGAAATTTCAATGGCATAGACACAATTTCATCAAATGAGTAAGAAATATGCAGGCTGCAGTATTCTAAATTCATGGTATCATCCCACTGGAATATATGAATGATTCCAAAAGCATAAATGCCTAACTAATAGAAACCATAACCAACCTGTAGAATCTTAACCAGATTAAGCTACGCATCAAATGATCCATAAAGACCAGTAGACCACAATACCATTGCTAGTAATACAACTTGACAGACATCATGAGCAGGTATAGTAACTCGACAACCGCTGCAACATGAGGACAACAAGACTGACTTTCAGACACCCATATTGAGCAAAGCTGGACAACTCTGGACCTTCTCAACCCTCAAACATGTCCTAGTACTCACTGGAACAGTAGACAATTGCAAATCAATGGTTGCAGAGAGAAAGATAATTGACAATTAATGAGGTACATAGCAAGAACTACATAGAAAGAGATGACTGGGAGAGGAGGGAGAAAGAGGCCAAACATCCTTCTCACTGATGATCATTGAATTTGTGAAGAGTACATATGTTATTGATGAGCAAATCAGTTTCAAACAATGAATGGAAATACAATGAATCACATAACAAACCTGATCATCCTCATCAGGTGCCGGCGAAGGGGACTTATTTGACTCAGCTGGTTTCTCAGCCCCACAATTTTGTCTATTGCACTTTGTCCGGAATGGATAATTTATGTTGTTGCATTTTTCACACTTCCAGCTTCCCTCCGGCATTTTTTGTTCTGAAAGGCAAGAAGCTCGTTAGTATCAATTCAGAATATGAAGCTTACCACGTGCGGGATTTAAAAGGACTTACTGGAATTTTTGTCAGACTTTGCAACCTACAATGGCAAGAAAATATAGAATATTAGACAACTTACCATTGTTAAACAAAAGTATAAACTAGAAATTACCATTACTAGAAAAAACTACAAACTAAACCAATAATTTAGAATTCCCAGTAATTTTCAAGCTTATCCCAAGTTCAGTGTCCCAAATAGTACAAAGACTTGAGAAAAAAGAAAGGTCACCAAGCACGAAAATAATTGACTGATTCTTCTGTATTTAAGAAGAAAGTAGCACAGACCTGGGACCCTGGCTTTGGAGTATTGCACTTCCTCATGTTACAAACAGTTCTGAAAGAAAAGTTGATGTTCCCACATTTCGGGCATGTCCAGTCATTATCACGTGATGCATCTACAGTGGCATTATAAGAAGAAAAGATAAAGGTTGAAGAACAAAGAAGTTTCACGTTGTTGCTCATACACATCGTAGTAATGACAAACCTGAAGCCTTCTTCTGAGATATATCATCTGGGAAAAAACCTGGCCTTGGCCCCTGGAAGAAACAGCATGCACGTATGAATCAAGCACATATCCATAAAAGAAGATTGCTAGAATCTAAAAATACATAAATTGCATTCTCTCTTAAAAACATAATGAACTATGAATTTACATTTGTATTTATTAGCATTGCTATCTACATACATAGACACAAAATGCTCACCAATTGGCATATAAATAAAGTGAATGTAATATGCTTAAACATGAACTATCAAGTTATATGAATACATGAAAACAAACTATATAAGCCCCTAAAAATTCAAAGAATCACATATACACAGGAGTATTTTTTGCATTTATGCACACAAATTTTGACATGAAGCAAGGCATCTCAGAAACCAATTAAGCATAATGTAAATCACTGTTTTAAACCCCTAATCATGTTTCCTAAATTCCACAACTTAGCGAATTAGTAAGAATAATTACGAACGTACCATAGCTGCAGGGCCCATTGGCATACCTAATCCATACCGGTCCATTAGGGGGGGCATTGCATACATCCCACCTGCAGAAAATAAAAAACATTACTTCATAAATGCAACTGAAATTATTCGAAGTACATACATTAATAACCTGCAATAAAGTGCATCTAAATAGACCACTGATTAGAAACAAACAGTGCTTAGAAAGAAAAGACACCAGAAGTTCAATTTATCAAATATAAGGACAGATCATGTACACTATGATACATAAAAAACAGGAAAACAAACAAGGGATCGTGAAAGAACCATTGATAACAAATAGGGAAAAAAAGTCTATTTATTAAATAGGGAAAACTGAAGAAACAAAAACACAAGCCTAATGAAGGTTTTATTTTTAAAAAAGAAAAACACAATAACATACCATTTCCCATCATAGATCCACCAGAATAAGGAGGCGGTCCTGAAATATGCAACGGTCTATATGGACTGCCACCGGAAAGGCGGCTGCCATAATTGTAATGATAAGCCGAGCCCCCAGTGAATGGAACATCGTATGGAGGAATAGATGACCCGTTGAAGAGAGAAGAACCATATGGTGGCACACCCATATACATTGAAGAAGGTGCACCAGAACCTAAATAAGGAGCTGATGAATAACCCTGCGGTGCTTGCAGGGGCTTGGCAGCAGATTTCTGGCATCAAGGAAAAAAAAAGAAGCAAATATATGGATTAGAATCCAACACAAACAACAGGAAAAGTCAAACACCATAACAAAACAGTGTGTCATGATGAAGGCTGAACAAGCATGGATTAATCCTATGCCACCCTATCTTTTAGCTCAGGTGGCTAATAGTTTTGACACTGACAGCCGGCTACAGACAGCCTTGTGTAAGTCTATCATGCTCAGTTCCTGAAATTACCAGTAATTCCACCTAAACCCAATTTCATAACAAGTAAATACCCATCAACACACCAGCAACACTATAACAAGTAAAACAGGTCACTGCAATTATGACTCACCGAAATATGATCAGCTGGCCTAGGTTGGGTACAATTACGCATGTTACAAGTAGTCCTAAATGAAAAGTTGACATTGCCACAGCTTGGACAAGTCCAATCATCCTCCCTGCGACTACCTACACAGCAACGAACACAACTCAATTCCAACTTCATAACCAAAAGCAAAACCAGCTGTCCGAAATAGGCATGAAAATGCAATCATTCTACTCGATGGATATGCCCTGTCGCACGTGTTTTCAATTAATATGCATAAAGTCGCAAATCTTAAAAAAGTTAAAAGAAACACTTCATTGAAAGAAAAAATAGTGATTAATAGAATTCCGTACCATCAGTTCTTGCGCGCTTCGCTGCTGATGAATTTCTGTTATCCACCTGAAGAATAAAAAAATAACAGTCAAAAACCACTAAACATATCAGATTGAAAAAATTACAAAATTCTATACGGCAATTCGCAATTTAAATGGAATCCAACTCGATATATCTAAAACTGTAAATCCAATTTCTCAAAATTAAGTAATCTTTGGAAAAATTGCAATTTACGAAAACAATAACAAGAAAAATTAGATCCATTGGAGTTCAGCGCAGAAACAAAAAATTAATGGAAAAAAAACTAGTAATCTTTCAATTGATGCGTGAGCAATCCAAAGAACGGAAAAGGAAAAAATAAAAGAAGAACCTGGGACATGGCGTGGCAATTGGGTCTTTAGGTTTTTTTCGAGTTTAGAGAGGCTGAAACAAGAGACTGCTTTATTCTGCCCTCCTGTAGAAACTAGAAAGCTAGACAAGAAGTGGGCGTTACGCGAGAGGGGAACTTTTTCTTCTGTTAAATTAAATTAAATTTAAAAGAAGAAATCCTTGGCATTTCACAATTTAAGTGAAAAAAAATAATTATTTTACTTTTCTTTATTCGGGTAATATCATCTTTTACATGTGATTTATTAGTTATTATAGTAATAATGTTTAATTATTATTTCAAAATAAAAAAATGAAAATGGTGAAAATATTGAAGACAGGATTAAAAAAATAAGATAGTAGCATAATTGTGCTTGATACCAGCGCACTAGAATAAAATAATTATTTATATATTATGTTTAATTATAGCTAATAAAATAAAATACAATATTAAAAATTTATTTTATCATTAATATATATTGTTATCAAATTTATACATTAAAAAATTATTTTTTATTTTAAATTTTAATTCATATCAAATATTAAAATTAATGATATTATAATAGTTATAATTATAAAATAATAATTGACCTGATGGGTTGATTGAGAATCAGGTTGACCCAAACTTACGTTAGTTTTAATTTAAGAAAAGACTAAAAAAATAATTAACTCAACTTGAATTTATCAAAAACTAAATTCAATTTGGGATAAATCATGGGTTAAAAATTTTATTTACTTTTTTTGAAAATAAAATAGTTAAAAAATATATATTTTTTAAAATAGATCAATCAAGTTGACCCTCCTAATGCTTGACCTAATTCTTGTTTCAAGGTTGCACTAAAACCAGGCTTTAAAACTATTATAATAATTATTTTATATATGTATTGACTTAGATTGATTCAGTTTGACTCATCCAACCCGTGACCTAAATCTTGCTCTAATTAATTTCTAGATCGAGTTTTAAAACTATAATAATAAAAAAATTTATCTTTACACTGATCCAAATAAACTCAAATCAACTCTCCTAATTTGTAACTCGAGTCTTGCCCTTGATTGATTCTTGAATCTAATTTTAAAAATTTAATAATAAACACTTTTACTTTTTTGTTAATTCTATGAATACATGACCATGAACTTACCCTGAGTTAACCTCTGAATTGGTTTTAAAACTATAATAATTATTATTTTTATTATTATATTGATATTAGTCAACAATTAACTCTATATGTGACTCAACTTTACCTCAAATTTATCCTAAAGTCAAGTTTTTAAATTATAATAATAATTATTTTTATTTTTATGTTAGCTCGAGTCAAATTGAGTTTACCCAACCTATGACCCGAGTTTTATCTTAGATCAACTTCTAAGCTGGGTTTTGAAACTACTATAATAACTATTTTTATTATTACATATTTTAGTTTAAAAATTAGAGAATTAAAATTTTTTTATGATGATATTTCATAAATAAAAAGATATTATTTTCTGATATCTCATATTTTAAAAATTAATAAAAATCACCTTAAAATTGTATTAGAGGTATCTTTGTTTTTATCTTTTTAATCATTTTTTTATTACTCTCATCTTTTTTATCCCAAAATAAGAATCAAATGCTACCTCTAATGAGTTGAATGAGACAAATCAATCTTTCCAGGTCGTCTACATGTTAAAATTACATAATTATTTCTTCTAAAAAGAAAACTATTAAACTTTTGTTGATGGGCTTCTATGTCTTTTTCTTTTCTTCAAGCATGGTAAAACTATTGTATTACTTTTGAAAATAAAAACTATTAAGCTTGTTTTTAAGAATTTTTAATGTTTTTTTATATAATCAAGTTGATATAATTTAATATTTTAATAAATAAAAAATATTATTTAAAAATAAAAAATAATTGATCCATGAAATACAAGCGTTAATGAATGAGAGATAATCATACTACCTGGATTGTGTATAAGGCATCTTTCACTACCATAACAATGATTTTCTAAGCAACATTCAAATCTCTCTAATGCCATCTCTGTTATAAGCAACACACATAGCCATGAATCTTCAGTTCAATGCTAGTGTCATTTTTTTTTCCTTTTAATTTTTTTTATTTTCATCTTGTTTATTCACTTGAGCCTTTAATTTTTTAGAACAACGGTTTTTTTTATCTAAGTTTGATATATATTATTTTAATTATTATTTATTTAATTTAATTTTTGTTATCTTGATTATTATTTTTCTTGCTTTTATCTTTTTCTTAATTTATATTATTTTTTAATTTTATTCCTTAATATTTTATTTCTATACTAGATTCTATTGGTTTTTTTATTTTTAGATTATTGATAGTTTTACTTTATATTTTTTTAAGTTTGTTTTTTATTGGAAAATTTGATTTAATGTTTAGAGCCACGAGTTTTAAAGATCGACACAATTAAACTTTGATTTTATTTTCTAGTTTTTTTTTAAATTGATTTTTTTAAATTCTTTTATTTTTCAATTAAATTTTTGGAAGATGAGAATAATAATTTTTTATGATTCTTAGAATTTACCAAGATTAAGTCTCGATGTCTTCTTATATTTAGCAACAACCACTTTGCTTGTGCTATTAAAACAAACATATTAAATATTTAGATTGTTTGATAATGAATCATCATAAGTAAAGTCATTTAATTATTCTATAATCTATTACTATGCTGTTTTAATTCGGATTACTGATAAGGAAATAGCTTAAATTCGAGTGTTTTTATAGAGAATTAAAATAAATTACTTGAAAACAGGGATACCATTATCAGTAAAATGAACAATAATGTTTAAATAGACACTACAAAAAGCTCCCCTTATGTGTTATGAAATTACATGGACCGTTAAAAAATTGATAGAAACTCTATGGTATCTAAGTAAATATTACAAAAACTCCCTTTTTTTAAGTCTAAAATACCTTTAGTATTTTCAAAACCACCCCCTTAACATTAAAGGCAGGTAAAAAAGAATTAAAACATTACATTTTTTTCGAGTAGATGGAAACACTACTTGATTTGGTTAAACCTTACGCGTGCACTGCTGTATTTTTGTGTTTTAAGTCTTTTTTAGTTATAAAATCATTGTTAACACTTTAAATATCACCTTATAAAACAACACCTTTTTTATGTTTAAATGATAACATTTATTTTCATTCAAACATTTGATTTTTATTACATTTCAACAGTAAAATGAAGTACAGCAACAACTGGATTTTTTTGTTAATAATATGCTATTAATCGAATAATTTATTTTTAACTTTTAAAAAAATTAATGCATATTAGAAGAATTTTTAAAAAAAATTTGCGATTATGACATATTAAATAACATGTTTTTTTTAAAAAAATATTAAACAGTAATACATTGAATTGATTTAGACCACTTATAATTAATCCACGAAACCTACAATATATAAAATACTATTGTGATAATCCCATGAAACCCTAATAAAAAAAATAAAGAGCCCAATTCTAGTAAACAAGAATATCAAGAAGTTAGCATGTGATCCAACAATCAATTTAATTCAAACAAAAAATATTATTTTTATAAAAAATAAGTTAAATAAAAAAACTAATGACAAATAAATTTTTTTAAGATAACATGAATCACTTTTAAATAGTGAAAGATTCTATATAAAACAAATAAAAATAGATATTAACATGCATTAACTTTTTAAACTTGTAATTTAAGTTATTAAATTGGAAACACTACACACGAAAAAACTATGAAGCCCAACATTTACCAAATCAAACTTCAAATGATAAAATCTGTTGTTACTTAATTTTGAATCTCACATGCTAGAGATAGTGTATATCTATTTTGAACCAAATGTAGGAGTGTAGCTCATGTTTGCTAGAAAATTAACAAAAGCAGAGGAGAAAGAAAGATTTTTTTTCAAACTAGTTCTACTGCTGCCATAATTTTTTTATTCCAACTTAGACCCTGATTTTGACTTGGGTTCGTGCAATATCTGACCATCCCAACCATATTCTATCACTCATGACATGTTAAAGAATAAAATTACACCTTTATTGGGTCCTAGAGCTCAGTGTTCTTATGGCAGGCTCTCAGTCGAGGATGCTTGGCATTGTTATTTTCCTGAATTTAGATCGGGAGACCCTTTATGACCAACCAGATTGTGCCCTAATTCTGTCATGTAAAACAATTATATCTCGCCTTGACTTTCCTTGAAAGCTATAGTCTTGGATGCATAAATGAATTTGAGCTTTCGAATAAATGGATTTCAATATCAGAAGCTCAAGCTCCGCATGTTTAAATATCTGACATGAAAATAGAGAATTCTGCCACGAGCAGGATTCTGACCCAAGTTTTGCACTGAAATTTTTTTTGTTGCCATCATGATTTTTCTGGTTCATTCTTAGGGTACTCCCAGTCATATCGGGATGCTCGGCATTTGTCAGTTTTTGAATCAGATCAGGAGACCTTTTTTAACCAACCAAATCGCGGCCCGATTCTGTCCTATAAAACGATTATATCTCGCCTTAAATCCCTGTCAAAGCTGTAATCCGATATGCATAGATGAATTTTGATTTTTGAATCACTTAATTTTGATATCAGAAGCTTAAGCTCTGCACATTTAAATCTCTGACGTGAAAATAGAGAATTCTGCCACGAGCAGGATTTTGACCCAAGTTTTGCACACAAAAAAAATTTGCTGCCATCATAATTTTTCTGGTTCATTCTTAGGGCACTCCCAGTCATATCGGGATGCTCAACATTCATCAGTTTTTGAATTAGATCTGGAAATCCCTTTTGATTAACTAGATTACTACCAGTTTCTGTTCTATAAAAAGATTTTTTCTCACTTCGACTCCCTCATCAAAGTTGTAGTCCTAAATGTGTAAATAATTTTAGGCTCTTGAATCACTAGATTCTGATGTCAAAAGCTCAAGATATTCCTATTTGAATATCTAACATGAAGGTAGAGAATTCTGCCACGAGAAGGATATTGACCTGAGTCTGCACTAAAAAATTCTATTTTTGGCCTAGTTTTTATGACTTTTATTCTTAGTTCATACTCTCAGTCATATCAGGATTCTAGATATTCATCAGTTTTTGAGTTAGACCCGGAAATCCCTTTTGACCAACTAGATTACTATCAATTTTTGTTCTATAAAAAGATTTTTATCTCACTTCGACTCCTTCATCAAAGTTGTAGTCTTAGACGTGTAGATAATTTTGGGTTCTTGAATCACTTGATTTCAATTTCAAAAGCTCAAGATATGCTCTTTTGAATATCTAGTGTGAAAGCAGGGATTTTTGCCGTAAGAAGGATTTTTTGCACAAGTTCGCGGGACTGATTTAAAGAATTTTTTTTTTAAACCAAGGACTGAATCAAAAGGTGCTAAAATGAGGTATTAAATTAAAAAAGGATATTGAAAGCTAGAGAGGGGGGTTGTGATCATCATAAATGCATGATTTCTACCACTCGAATAAGAAAAATCACGTTTTTGTGCAGCTATAATTCATAGGAAACAACTGCTTTTGACAGCTGTAAAATGCCATAAAGAGAAGAACTTCATCATCATCTAATGGCTGGGATTTTATTCCTAACATAGATGGCTAAGATGATGTGTTAATGTTGGAAAGAAATCACTAGAATCAGCACATAATTAATAACAATATTGCAGTTTTCTTTTTGTGTTTTTTTACTGCAAATCAGTAAGGATTTGCATCCTATAATTAATGCATTAAATCTTTCTTAAATAGAGATATGTTAGATTATATATAAACCCCTCTAATGACCTAGCAATGGGCGGCGAAGAGAGAGCAGAAAAATAAGAGAAAACTAGAGAGTAAGAGGCAAAAAAAATTAAACACGGCAAAGAGGGACCAAAAAAAATGCAAGAGAGGCAAAGTAAAAAAAAAACATAGTAAATAAAGGGATTTTCTCTGTTTCATTCGGGGGTTATTGTGAACAAAGAGGAGAGCAAAAAGACAAGATGGAAAGGGAGATTTGCTCCTAAATCTTGACAGCAACATGCGTTTGGTTTTCCATTTCATCTTCTGCAGAAAAACAAAATGTTGAGACCTGCAGCACATAGCTGAATTATTTCATCCACTTCACCATCTCTATTTTCGTCGGTCAGTTAACAATACACAAGGAGCTGCAGGTCCAACTACCTTCACACACGCAAAATAGGAATTGTCAGGTCTCTCCTCTATTTGGCCCCCAGCGGCAGAATATGACGATATCAATCTATCCTAGGTTGTTTTCATGAAGTTGAGGCTTGATAAGGATAAAAAATCTCAATTAGATCGCAAGGCAGAGGGACATGCTGTTGGAGACAAAGAGAAGGGCACTACGTTCACTGTCTCTTTTGGATTGCAAGGCAGAGGGACGTGCTGTTGGAGACAAAGAAAAAGGCACTACGTTCACTGCTGAGGACATCATGCAGAGTGTGGATTGATTAGTTTGTTTAAAATGATATATTTTGTCAGTAAGGTTTTGAATTATTTATCTATTTTCTTAAGTTATTTTTTAATATGTTTAGAGGCTTCAAGGTTATTTAATGTGACTTGGTTTTTGTTTCTTCCTATAAAAAAATATAAATGTTATTTTGTGTGTTGCATACGGTTAATACCCTAACATGTTTTTTTAAATTATTTTAGAAAAAATATTGAAAGTTTTGAAAATGTTTTTTCGCATGGATTTCTTAAACATAAAAAATTATTTTCTTGCATTTATGAATTTTACAATATGTTTGTAAAATTTCAAAGGATGTTGGCTAATATTTCAAAAAATATAAAAATCTTATTTTAGAAAAAATTCATATATTATTCACCACTAATGTTTGGATAAAGAAACCCTTAAAGGAAAAATATCCAAAATATTGTTGGGAATAATTTGTTATTATTCACTATTAATATTTGGATAAAGAAACCCAGAGTGGTCAATATCAAAAATAATTTTCTAGGAATAATAAATCCGTACACATCTTTGAAAGAAGTCTTGATTATAATCAAGGACATTTTAATTTTTTTTGCTCCACGGTTTATGATTAGTACTCAAAAGTGCATTTTTATCATGGTTTTATATCATCATTTTGCACTTAAAGTATCAATAACTCCTTAACTAAAGTACGTTTTATAATAATCTATCTAATAATATAAGATACCTTTAATTTGTGGTAAATGTCCATTTTAAATGCAGGCCTATCACATAAATGAAAGGATTGATTGATGACTTTAAGAACTTCAATTGCAAAGGCAAAGAGATGATCAAACTTAGAAAAGAGATGTCGGTGCAATCCAAACCGGAACACTGTTCGGTAATTGGGTCATATCTGGAGCTATAGATCTCAGATTTAGGTCTACTTTATATGGATGGAAAGGTAAGACATAGGCCTACAACTTTCATATGGAGCCCAAGATCTAAAAAGGCCATTTTCAAGTCCAAATTATTGCAACAACAAAGAAGCCCGAATCTGTCCTCCAGCCCGAGCACTGTTCAGTATTTTGGCCATATCTGGAGTTCTAGAAGTCGAAATGAGCTGAATTTTTTACACAAGAAAGCTGAGACAATTGCCTAGAACTTTCATGTTTTCAAGTGGCTCTAATTTTGACGTCATCAATGACGTTTTGGGCAGACAAGAGAAGATAAGGATTGTCACCAAGTCAAGGGTTGGCCATCTACTCATCAATTAGTCATCAAATCAATAGTTCCCAATTTTGGCCTATAAAAGGAGGCATTTGCCATGCATTTAGGCATCTTGGTGTCCAGATCAAGATCATGCTCTTGTTTTCTCTCTTTGTATTCTTTATGCTTTGTTTTCATTAATATCAAGTTTATGCCTTTCATTTCCTTTCCTTTCCTTAGTTAACTTTTATGTTCTTATTTTGTTTATCTATTTTTCTTTCTTTCATTATGTCTAGCTAAGTTAATTATGTCAAGGTGAAAAGGTTACACTAATGGTGTAAGAATAAGTATGGTATAAACTTAATATGGACTTTAATGTTTAATACTAACATGTTTTATATTTGTTATCTTGTTCACTCTTTAATACTTTGCTTGTTAAATGATTAATCTTGATTTATGTTGTATAACAATTGGTACAACAAATGCTTGGCACTTTCATAGCCCATACTGTATGGTATAACCGACACCTGAGCTATGAAAGGAACTTGATTTGTTGTTAACATAAGTTATAATCATGAATGCTTGACGAAATTTACAAGTATTAGCATTAATTGAATAAGATGACTAATGTAATCATGTTAACAATTTATAATATGATTGGAACCTCCTTTGTGTGTGGTTTCCAATTGAATAATAAGAGTTTATACTATACTTGTTTGACATACCATTAGTGGAACCTCTAACCTTGACATTTGTTATTATCATTGTTAATCCTTGCTTTAATATTTCATCTCAAAGTTCTCATCTTCTTCTTTTTCTTTATCATTGTTGTTACTACTACTACTACTACTACTACTACTACTAGTACTAGTATTATTATTGTTGTTGTTGTTGTTGTTGTTGTATTTTTGTTATTTATAATTTGTACAATAACCTCCCTGTGGTTCGACCCCGATCTTGCCGGGTTATTTATTACTTCGACACTCCTGCACTTGGGAGAAGATATCAATCTCTTTGTCGTGTCAGTTTACGAGCCCTGAGAGTATAAAACACTAAGACAAAAAAAAAGATTTTTTTAGGCACCCTAGATTTCTAAATTTTTGTTCCTCCTTCTTGGACTTACGAGTCGCAAACTCTTAAAATACCAAGAAAAAAATAAGCTTGTAAAGCACATGGAATCTCCTTAGATTTTTATCTTAATAAATTTAGTCAAAATTAAATCGAGAAAAATTAATGGGATTAGAAAACACCAACACCATAGCAATTATAAGACAAATCAAACACCAAGCAGCTTACCTTAGGTAGGGCGTACTAGGGGTGCTAACACTTTCTCTTTACGTAATCATTCCCTTGCCTTAGAATCTCTGAAAGACCAGTTAGATTTTCTAGTGACTATAATACTAGGTGGCGATTCTCTTTTACACAAAAATAAAACTAAAAGACCCCAAAATTAATCGATGGTCGCTGCGATGTCGCACTCCACTCGTAAGGGTGTGAAAAAATCATAAAAAAATTATATAAATAGATTAAAAATAATAATAAAAAAAAAATTTAGACAGAAATTACAAATTTTTAACAAAAAGGTGAAATTGAAAAGAAAAATAACCTTGACAAAAAAATAAAAAATAAAAAGAATAAGGATAAGATTGAACCATAAATTTAGATTGAATAATGAAATTGAAAAATAACAAAATTTTTACAAAATAATTAATAAAAAAAGTTATAAATAAAAAAATAAGATTTAAATTGAAGAAAAAAATTATAAGTAACTGAGAATGAATGATAAAATTAAAAATAAATATTTTTTTATAAAAAAAATTATAAAAATAAAAATAAAAATTAGAGTTAAAACATTAGTAGAAAGGAGGACTAACCTAATTTTTTCAAGAGAAGAAAGAAAAAATATGTAAAAAAATATTGTTGGTAATAAACCATCCTGCCAACACCACACGTGCCAGGCCAAGAGAGCTTGGCAGCGCTTCGAAAAACATGGCAAGAAGGCATTCTTCGCTGTTGAAATGTGTCTCACATGTCATTAGAAGTGCACATCTACCTCCCACATGATGACACATAAGCATCAACACACTCTAAAATACCATATTGCCTATATGATCGCATGATAATTATATTAAAAAAAACTATAGTGAAAGGAAGAATTAGTCCCCAGAGGCAAGTCTTAATTTTTTTTTTAATCCAGGGGCAATAAAATCAATTTACCTTGCTAATTATAGTAAAATTTTAAAAGGCTCTTAGACCTGATCTAATGGTTTTTTTTCCAGGGCAACAAGTTAATTTCACCGTACAAAAAAATGTAAAACAATTGAGATGCCCCCGATCATTACTGTAATAACAAATGAGTCTTGAAAAAAAAAAACTAGTTAAACCTTAGTGAGATCTTTTTAAATGAAAGGGAAAAAATAATTTTATTATTTAATTCAAATAAATCAATACATTTTCATGTCTTTTAGGTGTTTTTACTGATATTTAAAAATATTTGGGAGTGTGATAATAATTATTTTTTAAAATATTTTTTACTCAAATATATATATATATATTAAAAAAATTAATTTAGATATGAATATATAAAAACAATTTAAAAACACAAAAAATAATTTGAATAAGTAAAAAATAAAAAATTTAATTTTTTTAAAAAATATAAAAATAAACTAACACTAGAGCTCCAAAGAAGACCATTAACTTTTGCCTAAAAAAAATAAAATCAGAAAATAAATAACTTCTCTGCGTGAATAGTTAACTAAGATGACGGTTTTTTTTTTCCCGGAAAATAGTCGTATAATCTTAGATAATATTTGACATTTTAGTCCCCTGGTTTAAATTTCTTCTTTGGCGGAGCTTCATATTTCGCACGGTTTTCTTTATTAAAAACAAAGCCTTTTACTGTATAGGACCTATTGGTCACGAAGCTAAATCTTAATTCAATCAGTTTCCCTACTTTAAATTGATTTTTCTACCACTGTACATGGCAATGAATTATATTTATTTACGCGGCAAATGCCTCAATTCAAAATGCGGTTTAAATTAAAAAATATCATTTTTGATTGTTTTTTCATTTGAATTATAGTTTAAAACGCCACATACAGTTTTCTAGCAGGCCACAACTACTCTTTCAGTGGTAAAACGGTGATTACAATGATTTTAATGTAAATAATAAGGCGTGGTGGTAAATTGGAGACAAGAGGGAGACAATGAAGAGCAACTGTGAAGATTGTGACTAAGCAACAAACATGATAATAATATAATGAATGAGAAAATCATTAATACGTGAAAAAATAAATCGTAGCAACAACACCCAGAGATAAATGCCAAGTGGATATAGAAATGTACGGAACTGGTATGGTGTAATTTTTTCTCCTGACTGTATATTATCAAATGCAATTATATAAAAATCTTTAAAAAAATGATTATCCACCATAATCAATTTAACATTTACTATATTAAATTACGATCACAACCAAATTTGATCTCAAACACCTTTTATTAATTAAAAATATTGTTGCAAGAATTGAGCACTTCTATTTAAACGAAAGTTCTTCCTTACCATCTACGAAAACTGCAATATTGCGAATTTCTGTCCTTTTTTTTAATTTTGTTTTGTTTTCGTGAAAATCCCTTGTAATTTTCTCTTTAAAAGACCACGTAGTTCTTTAACGAAAAAGAAAAGAAAAGGGAAAAAAAAAAAAAGCTAGTCTAAATAAACGTAGAATAGGGCAAGACGGTGAGAATGAAGAGCAGGTGGACAAGTAAGGACGAGCCACCTGGGCAGCGAAAATGTGAAAGTTGCAGTTATCACGTATTCTAAACAATACACACACCATATCTCAATCGGCTGCGGCGTGGCGCGTCCTCTCACCTCCAGTACCCCAAAAACACATTACTACTGCTGCTACCTTGCTTCTAATTTCTATCGACTCTCTCTCTCTCTCTCTCTTTCTCTACCCTAAAACCACCGCTTTTTCTCTCCTCACTCACCCGCTCACTGCCAAACACCAAACCACACTCCACCAAACACACAAACACAGTGAGTAAAGCAGCCACTGCCGTAATCGATGATCGGTTAGCATCATCATCCACTGGTATGCTAATTATAACCGATTGTTTCTTTTAGTTTTAACTGATTTTCTGCTTCTCTCGGGGTGGTTGAATTAGAGAAGTAACGCACTGCCGTTTCGTTTTTTTTCATTTTTTGGAAGGAAACATTTTATTTTTAAATCAAAAGGAAAGCAAACGAGTTGTGTTGATGAAAAATCTAAGACGATCATGGACAATATTTCTTTAATTTCTAACACTATTAATCATGAAATTGGGAGCATTCCTTAACTCTAGCAAACTCTTGCATGTTTTCGGTCGCCGTCTACATATGCAATTTATGTTTATTTTAGGAACTGCTGAAGCTTCGAATAATTTTAAAAGAGAAATCTGCTGGTCCAAACACGTTGAAGGATCAGGTAATTGCTAGTGCATTCCGAGTGTAATCCACGTTGTTGATGTTTATGTTATTCTCGTGTGTGATGACTAATTTTTTGGAATTTATTGTCAGCCGTCTCTTGCTATGGATGAAAATGTGGTTGATCCTAGCAAGTTTGCTATTAGCGCTGGTCCTCTGAGAGTTGATGCTTCAAATAATGCATCTCCTTCCCGGATACAGTCAGTCTACCGCGGAGGTTAGTCATTTATACTTGGATGCAAACATAAGAGAGCAGGATGAATCGGATAATTGTTTTCGTGTTAGACATGCAAGCTAAAAGGTGCATTTTCATTGACTGGTGGGTCAAAATGTGAATTCGGGTTATGTAATTATCTGATGTCTATTATTTTTTGAGATGATGATGGTGGGGCATTTCTCCATTTCGATTGACATTTGTGCTCATGGTTCTTGATTTGTCAAAAGCTTGATCTCTTTTTATCTATTGAACTTTAAATGTAATTAACACCAACTAGATACAAGGTCAATATTAATTACCTGCTTCAGATATTGTTGTATTGCTTCAAATAATTAAATACTTGCTTCAGATATGATAACCGAGAAGTTTTCAAAATAGCGGTATTGTTGTGGTTTCAACAGATTTGTCTGCAGAATGTTATGATAGATCTCCCCCTTTTAAATGTAAATGGTTCTTGTTCCATTATGATTGTGTATATTATGAATGAGTGGTCCACTCATCAGTGATCAGCTGTGTAGGATCATGTTCACTAGGGCATCGTGTGTTAGCATGGAGCACTAGAATCATATATATATGGCAAAAAAGCTATGTTTCTTATTTTCCTTACATCATACTTTGTGATGTCACTCAGGTTATGGCAATATGATTGGCAGACTGGGCACATGTTTTCCAGATACCAATGTTGAGTGCTTGGAAAATGGTTCTCATGTAACAATATTTCCTTGCCCTCACTCCTCCAATTCCACTTCTGTTCCCATCTCTCAGTAGTTCTTAGGTGATGGACTGGTTTTCTTTTAAATTTGATGCAGGGCATCTACAATGATTCTTCATCTCTTCCATTCCATGGCCACCCTCAAATGCAACAAAGATCACTTGGCCCATTCATGCCAGTGCTGCCTTCTATTAGTGGTCAAGGCCGGTTATATAATGCACGAGAGCTGCCCAACTCGGATCCACGTTATCACCAGCACCTTGTTTCTCAAAACATTTCATATGTTGCCGCACAAGACCCATTCTCTCGAACTAAATTGCCAGACAACATTGAGCTGCCAGGTGATGACAACAGAATGGGGCCTATGCCAAGTTACCTGCCTCCGCCAGGATCTTGGGGTGGTGGAAGCAGCTTTTCTCGACACTCTGGTGGTTTTAAATTCTTGCAGCAAGGGTTTGAGGGAATTGAAAGTGGTGAATTGTGGGCAGATTGGTCAAAACCCTCAAACGGGAAGAGTACATTGGTGCATTTTTCATCACAAGCAGCTTCTCCAAAGCAAATTGGTTCAGTAGGTTTGTCTGCCAATCATTGTGGAATGGTTAGTTTTCTAATCTATGACCAGCTTTTCCCCTTATAAAGAAAGAAAAATAACAGAAAGCAAGCATTCTTTTTTGAGAATTGGAAGGTTTATGATTTGCATCGAGGTTTTTAATCTTGAATGGACATTTCTATAGAGTGCATATAAAAATTGTGGTTCTTTATCGAGCTTAGGGATTTCCAAGCCATTACTTCTGTTACATGTTTCAAATATGCCATTGCTGCGCTTTTGTTTGTTCTGGTGCCTATTTAGAGGCAAAATCTGATTTTTTTTTGAGGAAATCTGCCATTATGACTAAATAAAGAAGACAGTCTTACATATGCACTCATTCTCTAGATACTTTATTGAGGGTTCATTATCTGATAATGATAGGAGGGGTTGGCTAGAACTGGTGGTTTAGGAGTTTGAGCCTATTTTATCATTATTTAGGAATTGCTTATTATATTTAGAAAAATATTTTTTTTTTCTCATGTCTAGTAGTAATTAGAAGAATCAGTTAATTTCCTAATTTTAGTCAGGAATCTTTCGGGCGCCTATTTAAGCAAACTTGCACATTTTAGTCTGCATTTCGGCATGCAGCTGTTTATACTGTCATCTCACATGTAGTAGAGATGGACTGTAAATTCAAAGGCACTGTCCTGACTGTGGAGTCTTATGATTCTGATATGTCCTTGCATTTATGATTCTCTTATCAATTGATTCTGAGAAGTATTGCTGTCTAGTGGAGCACTAGAGATCAATAAGCTTTGTTCTGGGTGCTTCTTTGAGCCTGATTGAACTATGTTTTTCTGGTTTTAAGATTATTGTCTAACAAAGATATTTTTGCAGGTTTCTCAACGAAAAGAATTGTTTTATGGGCTTGGATCTCATCAAATTCCCAGCTATAAATGTGTTCCTCAAGGTCTTAATGATCGAGATTTAGGGTATGATGTTTTGCACTCTTCCATTTTTGGAACAAATGGTCGAAACTGGCCAACACGTCATGAAGGAAGACAGGGGGGGAGGTGCAATGACTTTTCATGCAGCTGTACTATTGCACTTGACACACTAAGCGAGCGAAATAGGGGACCTAGAGCATTCAAGCCTAGGAGTCAGGCAACAGAAAATGCTTCTGTAGTTGATAATCACCAGAAGGCAGTTGCTGATGTTCATAGTGAATCTCACAACCAAGTGGATTTTGCTACTGATTATAAGGATGCAAAGTTCTTTGTCATAAAATCGTACAGTGAAGATAATGTTCATAAGAGTATAAAGTATGGTGTTTGGGCAAGTACTCCGAATGGCAACAAGAAATTAGATGCTGCTTATCGTGAAGCAAAGGAAAATCTTGGGACATGCCCGATCTTTCTGTTGTTTTCAGTAATTAACTTAATCTTCAGTGCATGTGTTTTATAATTGCAAGTAACGGTGATTTCACCCAATTTGGAATAATATGACTAAGCTGCTAGAAACATTAAGAACTGAGAATGTGAAATGGAGGCGATGTCATGTGAAGGATGGTGGAGCTGAGATAGATATTTCCTTTACAAAATTCTTCTAGAACATGATCCATGTTTTATGTGCCTATCTTAGGACATTGTGTTGTTTTTCACTCTTGAAGTTGGCTGGTGGCACTTGAGAATCTAGAAAATGCCTTGATTTATGGCACAGAGAAGAAAATTTTTTACTCACAATTCAGTGGTCTTAACATGACTTTAATGCATTTACTTTTGCTGATTACTGTTTTATAGAAGCAAAAAGATCCGTGAGGTTGTTTAACAATCTCCAAATCTTCTTTATTAGTTGTTAATCTTCGTGATGCCATTGGTTCTCTGGCTATCTATCTCACGACCTATTATGCTCGTTCATTATCAAACCTGTGTTATCTGGAGATTTATGACCACTGTGTTACTCACTGAAACATGATATGTTTATACAATGTACCGTCACATACAGGTGAATGCCAGTGCACAGTTCTGTGGAGTGGCCGAGATGGTTGGACCTGTGGACTTTGACAAGAATGTGGATTTCTGGCAACAGGATAAGTGGTCTGGGCAGTTTCCTGTGAAGTGGCATATTATTAAAGATGTCCCCAACAGTCAGTTTCGTCACATTGTGCTGGAAAACAATGACAACAAGCCAGTTACTAACAGTAGAGATACTCAAGAGGTGACAGTTCCTTTGGTTTTCATAACATTGATAATTATTTGCATGCACTATGCAACTTCAGTTCTACAGGTGTCCACACGTTTGAATTATCTTGTTATCATTTACCCTGGTTATATTATTGAATGCATAGGCTGCCTAGATGTACTGAACTGGATTTGGGGCTTTGCTATTATCTGCTTCATGCCTATAAGAAATATTGCATGATATCCTGCAGTCATCTTCATGACTGGTAATGCTACTAAATGTAGATATTTTTCTTTTGAACAGCACACTATACTGGATGGCTGTTTTAGGGCTTCCAAGGTTGCGTACTTTTTATAGTGATGAACAGTGGCAACTTTGTTAGTCTTGGCCATTACAGTTTTGGCTTCCATATGCATGCGTATTGCTCATCTTGAAACAAGTCAAGGCCAGGGAAGGATGTCCTTTTGAATTAATGAAGGACATTATTTGCATGAAATATAGATATATTCTGGTATAAATTGGGGGGGCGCCTCTATTTCGTTGTGTTTCCTTGAAAAACAAGTTTTTGGGCTGTAACTTGTAAATGAGTGGATGTCTAACACCCACTGTTTTTTTTAATAATATTATTGGAACAAGCAAAATGTACAGGAACAACTGGTGATAAACCTGACATCTGTCAAATTGTGTGCAGTTTATTAAGCTTGATGTGTACTGTGTTGCGTGATTAAGGATTGCAAAACAGAAAGCTTTCACTATGAAAGCTAGAGTGTTCTTTCCAAGTGAAACTGCAGTTTGGCATTTGGCATCATCAAGTTATTCTCTCCCCCTGTTTTTCAAGGAGTATACTAGGGCAGATTCTTTGATTGCTTGCTGTCAAGACACATTTCTCATGAAACATGTTATCTTATACTGGACCCACATAATTGCAGGTGGAGCTGGAACAGGGTGCTGAGATGTTAGGCATATTTAAAAACTATGAAAGCCGTTCTTCTATCCTAGATGATTTTCAATTTTATGAAGAGAGGCAGAAAGTTATGCAGGTGAGGAAATCGAGGCCACAAGCAAGCATGGTTTCTGCTCCGGTGGTTGGAGTCAGTGAACAAAATCCCGTTCCATTTTCTAACGACTTGATAAAGAATATGTCAAAGAGCTTTGCTGAAGCTGTTTTGCTGAAGGAGGATGAAAGAGTGCATCCTCGCTCACATCTGCTGCAAGATGTGATGGGAGCTGAACCTGAAAAACGAAGCTGACAATAACAGTGGCATCAAATTATTCAGTCTGGCAAGGAATTTTAGGTGTTTTGAGCTGGGAAGTTTTGAACTTGACAGTATACAACACCCCACCTCCATTTTGCTTGAAATATTTTCCTTTTTTTTTTTTTTGTTCATATTTAAATGATTTGGATTGTTTCACAAGGTTGACGAGGATGATTGGTCTTTAGCAGCGGAGTATATTTAAAGACTCGCATATTTCTCTTGCAAAACATATATTAAAAAAAAATTTGTTTCTTAGGATCATCAGAAGCAATCAATCTAGAAGAGGGCAAGGCTAGATTTCTTTAGTATAAGAGAAGATTTCCTTCACATTTCCCGATCTGTCGCCATCTTTCGAACGAAATGTTGTTTAAACGAGAAGCATGCTTCTGGAACTACAGTTACCTGACTCCAGGTGATTGGGTTGGTGGACCCCGTGAGTTAACGAGTGTATCTGTTTAATTACTTTAATTAATTATCGCGCAAGGCAAACCCATCGGCACAGGCCATTACTACTGTCAAACATGTGAGAGCCGGAGCCCATGTACAAATTTCGGTAGCAAAGCAAAATAGCCAGCGACAAATATTGAGAACCCTGAAATTAAAACACGAAGCTCGTAGAGAATAGCCTCGATAGCTAACTTGAAGCTGAGAACAAGTGCAGGCGACATGATTACAACAACTTGCAAAGAGAATACGGAGAAATCATGAAAATTCAAAAGACAAACTAAAGCAAGATTCAGTTTTCATTGTTTCCATTCAGTGTTGTCCACCCTAAACCTGGAACATAAAGGCAGACCCAGCAGGGAAAGCAAATACGAAGATGGCTGCAACAATCATCAATAGACCTGCCAGGGTAGGTCTCTGCTGGATTCCACTGGAATCACCACCTTGTGATTTTCCTGTTCCTGTTCCTGTTGATGCAGCCGTAGTTGCTGATGTTGAAGCATTTGTGAAAATAGCAGCGTCTGCAGAGCCAGGAGATAGGCCTAGAAGCTCTGTTGATTGGCAGGTACAATACAAAGTCATAAACGGCACAAGACTTGTGCACTGGTTGCACCCTATTACTATTATTACTATTTATAGATATATCTCATTTTTTAATAAAAAAATTTAGATTTCCAAGTGTTATGCATAATGAAGGTTGTGTACGTTTCCTCATGTAGTTTCTCGAATGCTATAAAGTATCAATTTAAAAATAATAATTTTTATTTAAAATTATTTTAATTTAACAATTTAAATTTTTAAATAAAATTTATATATATAATTTATATTATTTTCTAAAACACTTCTTTAAATAAAAATATTTTAAATTTAAAACATGTACAAAATCACTCTACATGTACCTAAAGCTCTGTTCCTTGGCAGGCACAATATAAAATCAAAAACGGCACAAGACTTGTGCATTAAATGTTATTTATACTATTACTAATGTTACTACTCAGAGATGCATCTCATTTTTTAACAAAAAAATTCAAATTTTCAAGTGTCATGTATCGCAAAGGTTGTGTGCTTCATCTCATGTAGTTCCTCGAATAATATAAAGTATCAATTTAGAGACAACAATTTTTGTCAAAAATCATTTTAGTTTATAATTTAAACTGTTAAGTGAGATTCTAAGATATGATTTATATTATTTTTTAATATATTTTTTCAATTAAAAGTAATTTAGGCTTAAAACATATACAGACTTACATTACTTGTATTTAATTTTATTAAATAAATAGAAATAGTAAAATTTGATTTTATAATTTTTTGGTTATCAAAAATTTAATATCATGTCAAAAAATTATCTTAATTTAATAATTTAAGTTATTAAATAAGGTTTCAAAATATAATTTATATTATTTTTTAATAGTTTTAATTAGCTATTTTTGAGAGAGAGAGAGAAACCAATAAAAACAAAAACTTCATATAGATGGAATTTTTCAGATTGATTGCATTGAATATTTGATGCGGACTATCCTTTCTAAGAACCTAAAAAGAACAAACATACTCCCACTTTTTCACTCTAGTCTGTTTTGTTGAGAGTTTTGTTCGAATTGGGAGGAGGTGTCCAATATGCCCCTTCTATAATAATTTTTTGGCAATTCAATCCATACGAAAAACAAATAAGGATATCATTGGTATTTCAAACATAAAATTGGTAGCCGGATCATATGATGCATGATGGTCGTATTTTTTAAAATATTTTAAAATAATGATTTAAAAAAAAATATTAAAACGATCAACAAAATCCAAAATAATTTTTTTTTCCGCATGAAATACCTGTTCAGAACACAATTTTAAACGGCTCCTCACACAACATGCAAATTCAAAAGCATATCTATTTATAGTTGGATCATCATAACTTTTCGTGGACCCAGTGGCAGAGGAGGGGGGGGGGCTCCTGGAAGGAAATTTTCCCCAGCCCCTCCCTCCCATGTATAAAATAATTAAGATTTTAATTTTTTTAAAATAATTCTTTTAATTTGGCTCCTTTTAATTTTTTTTTCTTACTCCGCCCCAGCGTGGACCGCCAAGAATTAACCACACAAGGCATGTAGCCGCATGAAAACAAGTTCAGGCAATTCATATGATGTTCTTCTTTGCCTGTCATGTCCTGGGGACCAAAAAATTAATAGCGTCGTTGAAAGGATAGCTAGGCAGATCATAAAATGAGAGCTCATGTTAATTAGTTAATAAAATACTTCATAAACGCAACTGACCTATCTTCTTTCTTCTTTTTTCCATCGACAAGAGAACCTTACGATCGATTCGGTGCTCGCTCAATGACAAGTCCCGAGAGCTTCTGACTCCCGTTCACACTATAATTTTATTACCTAAGCCAGAATTTCATTATTGAAGAATAAAGGCCATACATTGACTGCTACAGAGAAAGTAAAGTGGTAGCAACTGCTTTTCTTCTTCTTCTTCTTTTAATTCTATTTTTTCATTTGTTTTCTAGAGCTAATTTTCAACCTCTTTAATTTTTCGCTTTGGTTTTACTTTTTTCATTTGTTTGTTATTGCTGTGGAGAAATCCTGAAGAAGCTTTGATGGGGTGTCACTCTTTGGTTGCATGCATCTAGGGTTGCCTAGGGACTAACCTGGATGTTTCTCTAGCCACAAATCTAACATCAAAGAACGATTAACATCTATCGCAGTTTCTTTGTCCAGAATTATACAGTGAATTGGAATGAAACTAATGGAAATTAAACAAAGCTAGATTAGCTCTAACACCAAACACCACCACCACCACCACAAAGAGCATGAAATAAATGGGTGAGAGAGAGGGAGAAGCACTCACTGGGGCAGAAACTAAGACTGGCATTCTGCAACTGGCAAGCAGTAGGGAGCTGAAGCAACTTAGCCTCCTGAATACCCAAGTTCTTGAACTGTGCACTACCATTATGTGCTTGTTGCATGATAAAACACAAGCATTTTGGTTCGCTATCTTTTATGCCCTGCACTGCACTGCAGCAATCTTTCGTGGGTGTGTTCGCTTTCCCTGTAGCATAGTTCAAGCAACCCATAACCTTCTGGAAGTCACTGCTACACTCCTCAGACAAACCATCCCCACCAACAGCCCTAAAAACTGAAGCACTAGAAGCAAAGAACAGCAACACACCCAGCAAAGAAAGGGACTGGCTCCTCATCTTTGATAATCTTGACGAAAGAAAATCTCTTGGGCTATGAGGAGATAGAAATATACCAGGAAGACTTTAGTATATAACAAAAAGATAACAGGAGGGGTGTGGATACTGAACTGCATTTAATATAGGTACTTAACGTTATTTAATGGGGTAGCATGGTTGTGGGATCTGGGCCGTTGAAGTTAGAGAGGGCCCATGTCGTTAGAAATGACGGTGGGTTATGCAGACGGGACTTGTCCAGTGAATGAGCATGCAATGAAAGCGTTTTAGAATTAATGGTGACCCATTAGGGCAGTTGAGCTGCAATTAAGCTTCCGGGTTGCGGTTGGGGTTGGGGTTGTTGTCAGTTATGCAGGTGGAGAGCAACTTCGCCGACACATCACGTGGCAAGAAACTACCGTGTAGGCACAGCTGGGATGCAGTCATGATATGTGAACCCAACGGTCTAGGGTTCGTCTCGCTGTCTGTTTCTGATGAGAATCCCGTCCATTGATGGATAAATTTGATGTCTCTTATTTCCTTGAACTTCGAACGAGCGGAAAGATGACATGAATGGTTCAAAACTCAACAAAAGCGTCTGTCAATTGCAATGGTTTTGGGCCGACGCATGCCATAAAAATCCCGAATTTATGTGGGCTAGTTATGTTAGCCACAAGCGACTCGATTATAAAGCCCTTTTTGGCGCAGCTGTTTACACTGTCGTTTTTGTCAATTTTTTTATTTTTTAAAAATATTTTTCGTTCTTTTTAATATTTAATATGAAAAAAATATATTTTTTACATTTTAAAAAAACAATGTTTATTACCGAGTGCCCCAACAAAGGAATAGCTGGCTTTGCCTCTTTGGAATGACAATTTCTAGGACAAATACATTCACCTTAGTGACGGGAGGAGAAAAGACCAGGTATTATGGATTTCGATGTTGTCATAATTTAATTTTTAAATTAATTATAAAAAATAAATAGATAAAATTATATTTAAAAATGGATTGGGACAACATAAAATTTAAAATTTAAAATTTAAAGAAGAAATTATTAAATTTGAGAGTCAATTAATCAATAATTGAAGAATTAATAAGTTTGAAAGTTTAATTAAATATTGGATTAGCTTAATTAATAAAATAAGAGGTTTAATTGAAAAACTAATATGTTTGTGACTTAATTAAACTTCGATTTAATTAATTAAAAAAACCAGGGTTTAATTAAAAAATTATAATTCAAGGATCAGATTGAACAATCCAGAAATTAAAGACTGTTTGTAAACAGTGCTATAATTTAGGGATGTAATGGAAATTAATCCAATGACAAAATTAAAAGAAAGTTTTAATTACTCAGAGATCCAATTGTTAGAATTGAAAAGATCAGGGGTTAAAATGAAAATGTCTTTTTCAGCTCGAACGGCGCCGTGGCCGGGTGGAACAGCTGCGTTTGTTTTCGTCATCCCGCTTCAACAGGGGAGCTGGAAAATCGGCAGCAAATCCTAACAATTATGACCATGTTTCTGTTCACGATCCCGTTCGTGGAGGAAATAACAGTCCTGCAAAGGCAGTACTGGTTTTGGGGGCTGGGAGGGGAGCCCTAGAAATTACAGAAGGAAAAAAACGTAATGGAGGAGAAGAAACAAAGAGGGCAGAACCAGAGGGAGAGAGCAACCGAAAGTTAAAAAAAAAACACAAGAGAAGAAAACAGAGGAGGCAGAAGAAAAGCCAGGCATAAAAAACAGAGGGGAGTGGACTGGCAGATGAGACGAGCGGAGAACCCAATAAAAGGACTGAGAGGAAATTCACAGATAAAAAAAAGGGGAGCCGGCTAAACAGAGGCCATGAACCAGAGAAGAAACCAAGAGGGAGCAGAGCCGAGAACCAACCCAGAAAAACAAAAAAAAAGACAGAAAAGGAAAAACCAAGAAAACGCAAGCCACGCACAGAGAAAAAAAACCGATACCCAAATTCGAACTCCAGCACTGTCCTCTGTTCTTCATCAGACGGACAGAGGGGACGAGCAGGAAGATTGGACCGAAAACCAGAGGAAAAACAAAAGAAAGGACAGAACCGAGAGGGGGGGTAGAAAGGAAGAGCACAGGAAGAACAAAAGGGGGAGAGTGAACCGGCAGAAGGGAACGAAATCGGAGGAAGAAGACAATGACCCGAAGTCCTCCATCGCGTCTCTGCTTCTCTGCGACTAGGTAAGCCAGTTTTTTTGATTTGCTTCATCTACGTGAGGAGCATTGCACTGTGCGAAGGCAATTAATTACCTTCGAGCTGTGCATGCACGCGTGGAGACACTCCACGCGTGCCTACTGCTGGTTCGGGCCCAGCCGGGTCACTGGCTTGGGCCAGTGACGGGGCTGGGCTGGCTAGGCCCAGCCCAAAATAAAAATAAAAATAATAAAATAAGATAAAATAAAAGGATGTGTTTATTTGTAAATAAAAAAATAAATTTGAATTCATTATTTTTATTCATTGATGCCAAAGTCAAAATAAAAATACTAATTTATTTCATTATATTTTATTTGATTACATAAAAATAAAAAATATACATGCAAAAATAAAACAAAATAAAGTAAATTTATAAATTTATTCACTGACGCCAAAGTCAAGAATAGAGATATTAATATAAATTTATTTTTATTTTATTATATTTTACTTTTTTTTGGTTACATAAAAATATACATGCATAAATAAAAAAAATTGATTTATCTATTCATTGATGTTAGAGTAGAGTTGGGGATAGTAAAAAATACTAATTTAAATTTTTTTTATATAGTTATATAATATTTACCAACGTCAGGGTTTAAAATATTCATAATTAAATAATTAATTGTGCAAATATCAGGAATATTATATGCAAACCCGTCATGGCACAAACCAACAGAATATTTAATAATTTTAGATAAAATTAGTAATGCAGTCTGTCTCGGGCAAAATATTTAGGGGGTGATAATATCTTTTTTTTTATGTAATTAGTCCTAAATTATAAAATTTGTGTTAACTAATTAGGGTTTTTAGTGGACATAATACTAAATATTGACTCTTTAAATAATATCATTCTTTATTAAGGAATAGAATGCCAAGAATTTATCTTTTTTAAATTAATTTTTAAAATTATCGTGATGTTGAATATGACAAATATCATGGAGAGTATTCAAAGGAGCTAAAAATTTACGTAGAACTCGGATTTGAGGTGGAGTGCATGCCACATTGTCCACGATTGATTTTATAAGACCAATTTGTTAGAAATATTTTTTAAAAAATTTAAATTTATTTTATATTAAATTAATATTTTTAACATGTTTAGATTATTTTGATGTGTTAATTTAAAAATATTTTTTTAAAATAAAAAATATTATTTTAATGTATTTATAAATAAAAAACACTTTAAAAAACAGCTGCAGTAATACTTTTAAAATCATAAAAAATTAGAATGCCAAACAAATAATAGAATAAACTCCCCCATCTAGGAGTTAAAAAGACATGTTAAAAAGAGATTGTATAAAAATTATTTATCTATATTTTTAAATTATTTAATATGTTACTATTAAAAATAAATTTTAATATATTTTTTTTAAAAAAATATTTTTAAAAATAATTATTATAATAGTAATTCCACCTCAAAACAATCAATTCTATCTGGCCTTGTCATCATTTAAAAGTAAATGATGAAGAAATTGACGAAGAACATGGCTCATAATTGTGATAATATAAATTTAATATTTTAATTTAATATTTTTTTTCTTAGAAAAAAGCAATAAAAATGTAATTTTTCTTGTTGGGATATTTAGCCATTTTTATATGTTTTCAAGATTTTTAATATTTTAATATTTTCTAACCTTCAAGTGTTAAAAAAATTACAGAGAGAATATGGAAGGGAAAAAAAAAACACTGGAAAGAAAAGGAATTCAAAAATGAATGGGAGGAAAAATATAATGATTAACCCTCTCAAGTTCAGGATAGCGATCTAGCATGTCTCATGTATGTATGTATGTATGTATGTATGCATGTATGTATGTATGTATGTATGTATGTGTGTATGTATGTATGTGTGTGTGTGTGTATGTGTGTATGTGTGTATGTATGTATGTATGTATGTATGTATGTATGTATGTATGTATGCATGTATTATTGGTATTGATTTTTTTCTTTTTCTTTTTTCTTTGATGTGATATTCTTCTTAAATTTGAGAGGGTGCTCCGGCCATACTTTTTATGAAGTTGCGTCCCTAACTTGCTGAGTTACTTATCAGCTTGCGTGAATGGATTTTCCTTGTTTTAATTATTAATTTGATAAAACAAAAAATTTTAATATTTATAAAATAATATTATTTCATCTTCTTCTTTTTTTTATACTTGTTATCTTTTTTGAATTATGTATTTGTTAAAGAGGGAGATTTTTTCACGGGTAAGAAATGAGAAAATCATGGGAGGTAATTATTACAATCTTATTGGGAGCAATATGGAAAAAATAAAAATTCAAGGGCAGGACGGGAAGTGTAAAAAATTATGGGGAACAACCATCCATCTTCTCCCTCACCGTGAGAAAATACGAACTAAATTGTTGGAGAAAAATGCAAGCATTTCACTTGATTTCGTTTATGATAGATTTTTGGCTGGCCTGGATTAAAAATTTTTCGAACCTGAAAAAAAATGTTTAGGTCTTAATAAATGGTTTAATATTATTATTAAACTTAATTTAGATTTATCTTGATTTTTTTTCATAACATTTTATTTAATCCTGATTTAAAATTAATTTTGTAAAAGTTATCTTAATTTGATCTATTGACTTAACAAGCTAAAAAAACAATTAAGATGATCGATAAGATAAAAAAAATTGTTTGATGCTTTTTTTTTAAAAAAAATCAAGATAATATTTTTTTAATATTGAAACTGTGATATATAAAATTGATGCAGACTTCATGACTCACTCTACAAAGCTAGCGACTCGGATCATGAATTTAATTGGATTAACAACTTGATTTTTAAAAAAATTATTTTTTACTTAATAACATGATAATAAAAATAAATGCTTGTAAAATTGAGTATCAATCAAATATCGGGATGTTTGTTTGAGATTGTGATAACTCTGTAGAAAACAAATAAAAAAAATTATGAAGACCAATTTAAAATTAACTAAATTTTAAAGAATAAGATTAATTAAAAAGGATTTAATAAAAAAAGATGATAAAATTAAAAAATTATTTAATATTATTACTAATTAGATCTAACATGTCAACTTGAAACCACTTATTTTGATTCCATTTTAATTTAATAATATATTAATAAAAATAGATATTTAAAAAATTAAATACCAATAAAATATCAAGATATTTGTTTGAACTGAACTGTGATCATGTCAAAGAAAATTTAGAAAAACCAAGATGATTAGTTTTAAATTAATAAAATACTAAGTAATACAATTGAAAGAAAAAATATGGAAGGTATAAATTAAAAAAAAGGTTTGGAACAAAAATAAATTTAGATATGTGACTATTTATTTAAACAATAAAATATCATGGTTATCCTGTATTTTATTAATTCTTTTGAGAGATGTTTGAAAATATAATATAATATAATACATTTTAAAAAATTGATTGTATTTCTTTAAATTATTATTAATGTTATTTTAACATATTTTTAAATGAAATAAATCTTAAAGCAATCTATGATTATCCCAAAACACCCACCCAGGAAAGAAAGCTATGAATGAAAATTATAGGATCGGTATTGATGTACCAGTACCTTCCAACCAATGAAATGGTTTTATATTACTACTGTAAAAAAAAAGCCCCTTCGCTGACAGATAGATGGTGCTATTATAGTGTCTGTTTGGTTAGAGTGATTTTTAAAAATATGTCTGTTTGGTTAAAAATTATATTAAATTATTGTTTTTATTAAATATATTTAAAAACATTAAAAATATCAATTTAATATATGCACGCACACGCATCCATCACCATTGCTCAACAATTGATGTGAGCTGGCACTACTTTCCATTCTTTCCTAGGACGTTCCAGCCTCAACTTTTACTCTGTCTTGCCCTCACCGACCATTTCAAGTAATGAATAGTACACGCACTTAGGTCGAGGACTAGCGGTTTTAAAAGGGATTTATTCACTTTATTGAGTATTTGGATTTGATTTTTTATATACATTTTTGTCGTTATGCTTTATTTATTTACTAAACTTAAGAATATTTAAAAAATTCAGGAATTAATTATAATATATCCAAGCTAGTGCAAAAACTCAAACCAATAAATAAATAAATAATATATTACTTTCTCGTAAGCTTCTCCAAATATCCATCTTAATTTTTTTAAAAAAAGAAGTAATGAGTGATATGTTAGTTAAACTTATCCAACTTCTTTTTAGTATCAAGGGAAGGAATTAAAATTCGCATCAGGCTTTATGAAAATAAAGAAATATTTTGAAGATTTTGCAGGGTCTTGTAATTATTTCTCAAGGGAATAATGTGAAAGCATGCCTGTATCTAAGGTCACTAGTCACGTTAGGCTCAGCCTCAGCGTTGCCTATTCTGCTCTGGACATGTTTCCAGCTTGGGTAAAAGTGGTAATTGATGCTCATGTTAAAATGCTTCTCATCATTTTTTTTTTGTTTCTTTCAGTTTTTATTAAAAAAATAACTAATCTGGTTTTTATTGAAAAAAATATAAAATTGAATTTAGACCGGTTTAAACCAATTATTTTGGTTAGATTTGGTTATTATAAAAAAAAATCAATTCAAATCGATTCAGCTTGATTTTATTCTAGTTTCAACTCTATTTTTGAATTTAGCTAAGTTTTTTTTGTTTGAATTTGGTTTGGTTTTTTCTGTTTCATGCTTATAAAATCAAAACTAAATCATTTAATTTTTTTAAAATTCTAATCTATTTTTTCCATGGTTTAGTTTTTATTTTTCCTAGTTTTTCAGTTTAATAAGTTTTTTAATTTTTTTAATTTTTTTACTCCCGACTAATATTCAAGACCTAAATAGACGCATTAACCTAATCTCTAAATTGCTAATGAATAATTCAGGAAAATGGCATCAGTTGCTATCGATGATCTTAAATGGTCAAGGGTTTTGCCATCTTGCTGACCATCTGGCTGCTTGTAAAAATCAATTATTTTGGTTAGATTTGGTTATTATAAAAGAAAAATCAATTCAAATCGATTCAGCTTAATTTTATTTTAGTTTCGGCTCTATTTTTAAATTTAGCTAAGTCTTTTTTGTTTAAATTTGGTTTGGTTTTTTCTGTTTCATGTTTATAAAATTAAAACTAAATCAGTTAATTTTTTTTAAATTCTAATTTTTTTTTTCATGGTTTAGTTTTTTTCTAGTTTTTTCAGTTTAATAAGTTTTTTAATTTTTTTACTCACAACTAATATTCAAGACCTAAATAGACGCATTAACCTAATCTCTAAATTGCTAATGAATAATTCAGGAAAATGGCATCAGTTACTATCGGTGATCTTAAATGGTCAAGGGTTTTGCCATCTATTTGCCATCTTGCTGACCATCTGGCTGGTCGTAAATCGGAGCCATCGTCCTGGGAAAAGAGTTCAAGTCCTAGCTAGTTCTCGTTGCTATCATTAATTATTTTCACAAGCAGCATCCTTGTCGTAGCTCTGGAGCGGTGCTCCAATTTTCCTCCTCTCGCACTATTCATGACGGCAATTCTCCCGATCAATAATCCAATCTAACGTGACTTCAATGAATTCCATTTCAATTATCTTTGACCTTGATTAGACTATTACTGCCGGTTATTCTTAAAAATTCATTTTTTAAAATAAAAATAAAAAAATAAAATAAAAATTAATAATGTAAAGAAAGTAGACTGGAAAATTTTAAAAAAATTAAAAAAAATCAAGTTTTGACATAGGAGGAAATTCAAAATCTAATTATACCCCTCTTATGCTAAAAAATAAAGAAAAATACAAATTCAATATCAAATTAAATGATTAATAAGCCAACTTGATTTAATCATGAGTCAAATTAAATTTTAATTATGTTTAAGTATTAATACAGGTCTAATTAATGGATTTAATTAAGTGTAAGTACTTACTTATACTTTAAATGAGTCAAATTAATTTTATTAGGGGCTGGTGAAAAATTAAGTTTGAAAACTCAATTGAGAAGATTAAAATTTTAAGAGATCAAATTTAATTTTTATTAAGTTAATTGATTGAAATCATGGGTAAAACCATAAAAAATTTAAAGTTTTAGGGTCAATCAGGGTCAAATGCAAAAAATTCACAACTAAGAACTATTTTGTAAAATTCTCCGAACTACAAAAGTTTAATTGAGTGAAATCGAGGTGAATTAAAAATAATTGAAAGTTTGAAACCAATTAGAAATTTATATGAGAAAAATTAGAAATTAAAAGACCAAAATAAACATCACCAAAATGGTACTGAAAAAAAAAAGATTGCCTACTTTTATTCTCTATAAATAATGATAAATTTCATGATCCAAAAAAGAAAAAAGCAGAAGCTAAAGTTGAGAAAACATTCATGTCTGCCCAACATTTTTCTGCCATATTTCTTCTATCTTTTCCTCCTCTTGGGCACCAAACTGGCTAACTCCAATACCAACCACTCCTAGTTCTTCCTTGAAATGCAATAACATCTCTAGCCTCTTTCCATCTTCAACTAAGCAAGGTTGTTCTCTCTTCCACTCCCTTGAAACATGCTTTATAGCCAACTTGATCACCTTTTAGTATTTTATTTTTACAAGTCATAGTTGTAAATTTAAACTAACAATTGAGATTCTTCTGAGTAGAATCAAGGGTCAAGAGTTGACACCAATAAATATAACATGTCTCTCTTACATTCTCTATAGATGTAAGTGAATTTTATTCTCTGAAAAGAAAGAAATTAGGGTGAAACTTTGGCAAAAAATCATCTTTTTTTCTAGCTTTTTCTTCCCCTTGCATCAGCCTAACTTTCTCCGTTTTTTTCTTCTACCTCTGGCCACCATAAAATATCTTTGCCGTAACACCGTGAATGCTCTCAACCTTTTTTACCTCCAGCCAAGTAAAGATGCTCTTTCTTCTACCTCCTTGAAACCTGCCGCATTGCCATTTGCGTGCAGAAATTTTACATGCGAATGACACTTTCTTTCTGATATTTGAGCCGAGTCCAACTTGACAGAAAAACAAAAAAAAACCAAAAAATTCAGATTTTTTTTCAAAAATCTTTTTATTTTTCTTTTATTTTCTTGCATTTTTTTATTAGTTTTGCTTAATACTAGATTGTATATTTATAATATAAGATACAAATCCAGTATTAAATATCTGGTTTTATCTAAAACCTTTCGAAAAAAATCTCAAAACTTTTAAATTAATCTCTCTTTCCAAAAAAAAACAAAAAATATTTTATTTTTATACATACAACAAAATTCTAAAATGTTTTTCAAGTATATTTTCATAAAAAAATTACATCTTTTTCATGTTTTTTTTTTAAAAATATCATAGTTAGTTTATAATCATCTATTGAAGTTTGACTAAAATGTTAAAAAAGAAATTTTAATTGTTTTGGGGTCTAGATATAGATTTTAATATCTATGGGTTGTAAATTTATTTTTGCTATTAATATATTAAAATGATCTAAAAATAAAAAAATAAAAAAAAATATTTTATTTTTTCTTAAATGCATTTAAAACATAAAAATATACGAAGTTTAATTTCCTCCGCAAACAGCGACCTGATACTAACCTTAGTCGACACGGCGATGTTGTTGGTGGTTATATGAAAAGATATTTCTGCATCCGTGTTGTCACTGTAGAGTAGAGGATGTATGTGGTTATTGAAAAAAAGTAGAGCAACGCTGCGAAGAGAAGGTGATGGATAGACAAAATCATAGGAGTAAGCTTTTAATGCTATGGAATTTCTTCCAATCAATTACCCATTATCCTTTTTTAAACGCCGACTGAAAATTTCCGGTCACCAAGCCACTTCTTCAAATTTCTTCCAACCATCCCTTCTTCTTTTTTAAACGCCGTGGAGTGGACAGAAAGCTTGGCATTGAATTCACTGCCCAGGATCCCAATTTCCGGTCACCAAGCCGCTTCTTCAAATTTCTTCCAACCATCTCTTCTTCGTTTTTAAACGCCGTGGAGTGGACAGAAAGCTTGGCATTGACTTCACTGCCCAGGATCCCAATTTCCGGTCACCAAGCCGCTTCTTCAAAAAATTTCAATAGCGCAAGTGAGGTTATAGCCTAGCGGTGGAAGGGGTTTGTCCCCTTCCTCTGCATCAGGGGTTCGAACCTCACCATGCACGTTTGTCACCCCCGCGGTGCCTTACCTGTTCACTGGGCTTGCAGGATGTTCAGTGAGCCGTGTGGATTAGTCGTGGTGCGCGTAAGCTGGCCCGGATATCACACGTAAAAAAAAAAAAATTTCAATAGCATCAAAATATGTATTATGTTGTTTTGTATAATATTTTTTATTCTAAAATATATTAAATTAATATTTTTATTTTTAAAAAATTATTTTCACAACAGTATATAAAAATGAATGATATGAAACTATTAAAAATATTTTATTTTTAAAAAATAAATATTTTTAAAAATATTTTCTAACTGCAGAGTGCCAGCCACTAAAGCAAGAACCGGCAAGGGATCAGGTCTTTATGATGGCCCATTTACAGTTTTTTTTCCCCTTGTCTAGCATTCTTTTTGCTTTTCGCTGTACAAAAACGCTGGAGACATTGAAATAGTTTATATATATATATAGTGCTTTTATATATATAAGCATTAAATTATAATTACATTGCAATGCATCGCACTCCTATTCGATGTTGATCAACTATAACTCCACACTATACAGTTACTGCCACTGATTATAGTTATTTTTTTCCTCCTTAATCTCTTAAATTTTGGTATCTTTTTGCTTGCATCGCAAAACTTTATTTCTTTTAGATTATATCCGTGTAAGTGATGTTTACATGGTTCTTTTTGTTTAATATAATTTAATTTACATGCTCTCTCATACTTGATATGTCATTGAATATACATTGAATTAAATAATACTTTTATATATAAAAAAATTATATTGTTCTTAAAACGAAAATTGAAAGATTAATAATTAAAATTGACATTAAAAAAAAATCTCCTGCTTGTAATGTTAAAATGTTCGATACAACCATCAAGTTTCACTTTTTCTATATTTGATCCTTATTATTTAGGGTTTTTATGTCTTAGTTCCTAAATTTATTTTTGATATTCTAGTCCATTCTTGTTTAAAGATGACTAGGAAACTCATTAAAAATGAATGAAAGAAAAGTTTTAGGATGATCAAATTCTAACCTTCAATAGCTATGGTTTTGGTATTTTTTATTTTAACTTTAAAAGATAAATTTAATGGAGGTGATTTTCATCGTCAATGATGATAAATAAGATAAAATATAACTCTTTTTTTATTTGAATTGATTTTGAGTTCTTTTATTTAATTAAATTTTTTTATTACCATGAATATGATTTTAGATGTTCATATGATATATTATTTTTCATGTTCTTGAATACACAAATGTTGAAAATTAGGTTTTTAGGGTAAAAAACTTTGACTTTGATTTTCCAATCATCGTAGCCATCTTTGATGATAAAAAATTACAAGTGGATGATACATAAATTATTTTTTTGTATAATTTTATTTTTAATTAATTAATAAACTTTTAATTTTTTAAATTTAGTCTTTGATTCAATCAATTTCAATTCCTCTATTTACATGTTTTTTTTAGTTTGGTTTTTAGTTTTTGAATTCTTCAATCAAGTTTTTAATTGACTATAAAATTTCAATGCTTATGCAATTAAACTTATGATTTGACCAAATCAACTTTTAAAAATTATAACTTGACATCTAAACTTTAATTTTTTTCTGTTAAAACTCAAATTGACTTAAAAATCATTTTTTCTTGGAATCAAACTCTTTATAAATTCAATTAAACCTTTAATAAAATTTAATTGAGTCCATATACATCTGATTTTAAACTTTTTTTTCTTGAATTGAATTTTTCTTATCAACAAGACTCTTATCGGTAAAAATATATAACGTTAAATTTTAATTTTAGTATTTTTGAATCTCCTCGACTAATTTTTAGCTATTTTTCTAGGTGTTTTGACTTCCTTTTCTCACTACCATTATTTTTTGAATTTCTTCTAACTAAATAAATTTTTTATTTTTATTTTGAAAGATAAAAAATAATTTTAAAAAACAATCTAAAAATAAATTATGAAAAGGACAAACCACCATTTCAAAGATGATAAGAAAGTTTGAACAAAATAACTCACCATCAATTGAAAGGGTGAAGGTAAAGGCCAACCATGCAAGTAATTCAAATATCAAGTAATAACATAAACATGGTAAAGTTTTTCAATGCTATAGGCCAGCAACCAGAGAAAAGAAACGAGCAATACAAAAATGGTAACATCACCACCAAAACAATTGATAAATTCACCCCAGTAGACGAAAACGAGTGTGGTGATTATCAAACAAAGCAACAAATCAAAAGACAACAATATTGCCACATTAAAAATTCAAATTGCCGCAATCTAGGGCTTGGCCTAGCGGTGGAAGGGGCTTGTCTCCTTCCACTGCACCTGGGTTCGAGTCCTGGCGTGCACGCCTGTCATCCCCGCGGTGCCTTACATGCCTACTGGGTTTGCAGGGTATTCAGTGGGCCGTGAGGATTAGTCGTGGTGCGTGTAAGCTGGCCCGGACACCCCACGTAAATCAAAAAAAAAAAAAAATTCAAATTGCCTTTCAAAGAGCATAAATTGGATTCAACTAATAAGCAAAAATACACAACTTTAGAAAGAAAATGCGTACATGGATAATGGTAATACCCTTTTAGACGAAGATATGGCGAAAAGGGAACAAACATCCTCTCTGGACACCATGAAGGAGATAAAATCCGTGAATTTGCAATTCTGGTATGATAAATAAATAGTTAAGATGCCATGTAGGAAATTGTAGGGGTAACAATCCTTTATGAGATGAGCAATCATAATGACAGCGCACCAGAAAACAGGGCTTTATCCTTCTCATATTCTTTCAGGGTCAAAATCATTTGTTTTAATTGTTTTTCAGTATTTTCTTTTAAAATTTATTTTTTATATTTTTGATTTATTATTTTCTATCATTTTCTTAATTACAATTTTGTTATATATCAAATTTAATCTTCATTATTTTAATTATAATTTATTTTTCAAAGATAATTTATGAAATTTAGTTATTTTTTAAAAATTTTATTGATCAAATTTGTTATTTATTTTTTATTTTATTTAAAATAATTTATGATTTTTTTATTCTGACTTATTTCAATTTTTTTTATCAGATTTGATTTTGATTTATTTATTTATTTAAAATAATTTTTAAAAATCTTATTCTCATTTAATTTTTTTTATTTATTGTTTTTTTTATTTCTATCATTTTAATAAACTAAAAAAAATAAAAAAATTAAACTCATGTGAATATTTATGTCCCAAAACAAAACCTTCACGATTAGCCGAGTCTGTCACCCACTCGTTTCCCATCATCTCCCTATATAATAGCAACATAACGCCAACCAAAAACCCATTGTTTCATTTCCTTTCTTTCCCCCAAAACCCAAACGGAAAATTCATCAAAAAGAATAAGAAATGAAGAGACCCCCATTCACTCCGGAAAGGTCTTGTCTCTTCGTAGTGGCTTTATCCGGTCTAATAATCGGTGCACTTCTTTTTTCGAACTTATTCCGGTCCGTTGGTAACATCTCTTCCTTCGGCCTCTGCTCCTTTGCCTCGGCCAAAGCCCGCGCCGCCGCGGAGCACGCCGCTACACCAACTCAACTCCAATCCATCCTCCACTATGCAACTTCAAAGATCGTCCCACAACAATCTTTTGCCGAAATATCAGTCACTTTCGATGTCCTCAAAACACGCTCCCCCTGTAACTTCCTCGTATTTGGTCTCGGTTTTGATTCTCTCATGTGGACATCATTAAATCCACATGGCACCACTCTGTTTCTCGAAGAAGATCCTAAGTGGGTTCAGACAATCGTCAAAAAGGCTCCAACGTTAAATGCGCATACGGTTCAGTACTTGACGCAACTAAAGGAAGCCGACAGCCTCCTGAAAACGTACCGGTCTGAACCGTTGTGTTCGCCAAGTAAAGCGTGCTTACGCGGCAATCATAAGTGTAGGTTAGCACTGTCTGGATTGCCTGACGAAGTTTATGATAAGGAATGGGATTTGATAATGATTGATGCGCCAAGAGGGTACTTCCCGGAGGCACCAGGGAGGATGGCGGCGATATTTTCAGCAGCGGTGATGGCTAGGGGGAGGAAAGGATCAGGAGTGACGCATGTGTTTTTACATGATGTGAATCGGAGAGTGGAGAAAATGTTTGCGGAGGAGTTTTTGTGCAGGAAGTATTTGGTTAAGGCTGTAGGTCGGCTATGGCATTTTGAGATCCCTCCAGCTGCTAATGTGAGCCAGAGTGATGGTTGGTATTGCTAAAATACGCTTTTTTCCTGTGCTTCTGACAAGATAGATAAATGAGACGCAGAGATGTGACAGAATTTTATTTTATTATATTTCTGTTTGAAATCTGCGTTGCACGGAAAATATCTTGCGAGGGAAGAGAGCGTGTTGAGTCAGGGACAGATGAAATTTGAATATGGAGATTCAAGTAGATGCCAAATTATTCACCATCAGATATTGTGTGTTTCTTGATGTCTTGTATTGCCCGTTTAATATATTGATATGGTGTTTTTTATTTAAAAAATATGGTAAGATGATTTTTTTATTTTATTTATTTTTATTATCAGCATATTAATATTATAAAAAAACACTGAAAGTATTTTTGATGTATGATTTTAAAACCCATGTAAAAATAAACTGACAAGCATGCACATATGCTTTTTAAAAATTGTGCTTATTAAAATTATTTTTAATTAAAAATATATTAAAATATTATTTTTTATTTTTCATAAGACTATTAAAATTATTAAAAACACTTATAAAAATATTAATTTAATATCTTTTCAAATAAAAAGTATTTTAGAAAATAAAATTATACATCTAGTTTTTTGTTTTGACATTGAAATTTGAATCTTGATGTTCTAAGAAAATAAACCCGCTACCAACAAGCTAAACCCCTTCAGATTGGAGTTCTTGTTGAATCTTTGGGCGTGAAGCCGCGCTGGATTGGATTTTCAGCCGTAATTATTATTTTTTAAAAATTAACAATCTAAAAATATATAAAAAAATTAATTCAAAGAAAAAAATTAAATATTTTTAAAACTAAAAAAAATATTCTATTAGCTAAAAGATGTACGTGGCAATTGCAAAATGGAAGGATAACTACTCTATTTGCTTGCAAAATTTTGGTAACTCTCGTCATCAATGATTTATAGACACCTGTGCGGCTATCAATTTCTTTGCTGCCGGCCAGCATCGTGGTAAGGTACATTTTAAATTGGCGGAATGAATAAAGCATGTTAAGGTTGCCACTTATCAATACACTTTTAGAATCGTGGAGCCCATCGGTAGCTGCCATTTATCAATTTGTCTCATGAGAATGCGGAGGAGAGCCCATGTCACGAAGTTATTATCTTTTTTTTTTTTGCCCTTTTGTTTCACGAATTTCAAATAAAAAAAAAAAAGTGCTGGAAAGGCAGGAAAGGGTTTTCATGCATTCGGTTTCCTATTTTGAAATGTCACTGTTTGTTCAAATCGTTATTTTTAATTCTTAAATTATTTTTCTTTTTTTAAATATAAAATTAATATATTTTTAAAATATCTTAATATATCAAAATAAAAAATATTTTATGAGAAAATCATGAATACAGTAAAGCTAGTGGAATCACGGTAGGCTAGTCGAAAGCTAGTGGAATCATTGTTTAGAGTCCAATGCGTTTTCCAAGATATTTATTTACGATGCAAACTTTTCAAAAAAAATTATTTGAATATTTATACTCTTTATCTTTATTATTTAAATATGTGAATTTATTAATAAGTATTCCAATTAGTTTACATCTGTCATATGCTGTGACATGTCCGTATGAACTATTAATGTTTTTCGGATTGAGTTTGTACTCTAATTTTGTTATTTTAGCATCAAAACATATTCATATTTTAGCTTAGCTTGTTTCTTGTTTTCTTGGATTAACTACTTGTTACCAGAGGGAAGATTTATGGAAAAAGATTGACTAAGCAAGTGTACATATTACGAAGTCAGGGCGGTGGTGTGCAAGGGCCAGTCTGTCTTCTCCAAAAACCATGCCTGTGGCATCAACGAGAGCATGCCATGAATTTCTGTGCTCCTCCGATATCCAATGCATAGAATATCTGGTCTCATTGACAATAGCTGGGCAAGAGAAAAGCCCCTTTGGGATGTGCTTGCACTTCCTTCCAAGAAATTGGCCATGTTGCGACCCCTTAATCCGCAGGTTCAGCCAAGTTTCTGGCATTGGAATAACCTTTGATTCTTTTCAAATAGCAAATTTACGTATCGTATCATTTTCTTCCCCGATTATTGTCATATAGTAATTACCTCTGAAGAAAGGGTAGCTCTCTCCAATCATCCCCATTGCGTCCCAGTAGTTGGGCATGAAAACGACCGAGTAATCAGCTTCACTAGGGCCACACTGTTTCAGGGCTCTATTTTGCGCTTGAATTTCTGGGATTGAAATGAAATTGCCTTTAATAGTTTTCTTGTTAAGAATATCTAGTAGTTTGAAGCCTCCAATTGTGTTTTGCCAATATCAGATAGGCTGCGAGTGAATGGTGTAGACTCTCAAGCGCCAAGACTCTTGGGGAACCAGGCTTACTGTCCGGTGTGGTTCTGGACGATTCCTCATTGATGCAAATATTGGCAAGATCAATTGTGTTTTCTCCATCTACCACAATATCATTGCTCAATATTGAGGGTACTTTGCAAAAACATACCTGCCTCATATATTGCATTTCACTGTGTTATTGGTCCTGAACATCTCAGGTCAAGACCATGGATCGTTGATATGGCTTCGGCTATCAGATGAGCTGGAATTATGGCGCCTTCTGTTCATGTCAAAAATTACATCAGATCATACACATTTAGCTAGAAACTAATATCAATCATGCTATTTATGCAAGAGAAAAATCCATAGAAAAGGTCACCAGGACTTGCCTTTACAACCATGCTGCTTGGTTTGCTATTCTGTGTTGGTGAATTGGATACAAAAACTGATGATGAATCTTCATGTTTTCTTTCTAGCAGATCCTAAACAGTTACAAATAATCAGAAACCTCGCATCCGGATTTTGCTAGCAAGTATTTAGATGGGGTGAGAAAAAATAAATCCTGAAAATAACCGGAAAAGAAAGCACCGACTTTGGAATCTACATTTAGCATCAACTGTTCTACATTACTTAACATGATTCCTAGTGCCTTCTAAAAAAAAATAAGAAGACCAAAAAGTTTATCGGGCTCCAAAATTAGCAAGAAGAACTTAGAAAGAGTAAAGAACAAAGTCACAAATGTAGAAGTGAAGACCAGCCACTCCCATATAAATATATTTTACAGCAGAAAATGGGTCGAATTGGCCTAATAAAGAAATTGAAAGACATTAGGACAGAGATAAAGACCCACAAGTGACGACAGCAGTTTCACACAAGATGGAACTACGAAACAGTGATTCTATTGGTGTAATAACACTGTATCCACCCAATAATTCAAGAGCTATGGCTTATTTATGCAATGTGAGCTTGGCATAAAATTACAATAATCAATCTGGACTAATCGCCCACTTTTATCTATCCTAGTTGCAGAAAAAGATGTGGAACTCAGTAATAGCATGAACTTGCATATTTATTATCAAATTGCCGATGCTATATTGCTAATCACATACATTAAAATTAAATTATAAAGAGATGGCGACTGCTTGATGATTTACTACGTTAAAAATAAAAATATTCATTACGGACTGAGAAGGACTGGTCATAGAGTCAATCTAGGACTTCTTTGGAGAATGGTATATTGCATGGGAGATGCTTCTGTGATTACATCCTGCAGGTACCACGACGTTGCTTCTTAATTTTAAATGAGGATGGGCTATTCTAGAGCAAAACACATCATTTACCAATGACAATTAACAAGCTGATGCAAAATTATTAGACCTTACTTTTGAACATCTGAAAGGGAAGGACTGGATACTTTCCATCTACGTGAAATCAAGGCAAGAGTTTTGGTATAAGAAAAGATTATATGCAAGTCTCCAACTTTGCCTCTAATCTGAAAGTGCTAGGACTGCCTAATTGCAATTTGCAAACGATCAGCCGCATAGCAGCACTAGGGTGACTGTAGCTGCTCTCTTAGACCAGTCAATACTCAATACCAGGTGAAATAAAACTACAGAACCAACTAGATGACTGGGTCAATACTCCACAAGGTTATCCGTTTGGAGTTTTATTTAAAACAGCATCTTTGCAAGTATTTTCCAACGACTCACCTCAATCAACATCAAATTATGAGTCCTTACATACAAAATCATATTTCATACCTGTATCTAATAGCAAACTTTAATCGATTCTGATGTCATACAGCATACCTTGACTTAGACTACGGTAGCAGATACAGTCCCTTGTAATAAAGCCTGACTATAAGAACACTTCTTACTAACAGAGTTGTCCCTCTACCACTACGAGCATGTGTTAGTTGAGGCAAGAAACAATGCAAACCAACAAAGTCTATACCATTTTAAGCACCCGATATCAGTCTGGGACCCATCCACGGAAGTTACAAGCAGATGCAAAGTCAAATATGCCAGTCCTACATATAAAAATGGGAATGATCAATATTGCTAGTTTTGCAATGGAAGAACCTTCGGGATATGACAAAAAGCATAGCCACAATGCATGCTAACTGTGATGTAGTCATGACTACCTGGTGTTAGGAGCCGGAATTAACATAAGGCCACAATTACGCAGAATTTCCTTGCATAACATTTTCTGGACTTCCATAGAAGTCAATACACATAAAAACCCCAAGTTCAATAAACTCAAAACAAGACTTCCCTGCCTTCCAAGTAATTGCAAACCACAAAAAGAAAATGAAGAAAGAAATTCATAACCATGCTTGATATAGTTTTTATCCATAGCCAATCTATCTATTGTAGATCAAGCATGAAATTGCAAAAGGTATTTGCTCCCTATTTTGTGATTATCAAATCATTATAATATACAACTCAAATAAATATCTAACAGATCATATTGAATCGAGATTTCTTAACTAATAACACCTGCGCTTATCAAATAACATAACTGGGAAAGAAAGACTGGAAATCTTAAAAGAGAGGCAAATCTTTCAGCCACGCATATTGGCATTCTATACAAAACAAAAGGAGTTTCACACTACAAAAAGTACTTCATCCGATCATCTCTCCTCATTGCATTGTATACAGCTTGAACCTGGCAGAACAAGAACTTCCATGTCAACAAATTATCACCAGGTGTTATTGATATCTTGCGCAAAATAATCAACATATCATTTATTAAGCATAAATATATATATATATATATATAGACATATCAGCCCCTTTTCTTTCCTTTTGTTTCCATAAAAAGCTATAAGCTATATCTCATCAATATCTCTTACGTGCCTGAAAGAGAGAAAGAGAAAGAGACCTGCTCGCTAGAAACAACTTGAACAGGACCGATGTTGACTGACACATATTTTCCCCTTGAAGATACTTTCTGCCTCACTCGACCCTGGAAAAAAAAGTAGCTTAATGTAATTAGATACTTGTTTATAATACAAATTCAACAAGTAGCCCAGATCTGCAATCAAAGAAAAAGGTTGCCCAAAAAAAAAAATGAAAGAAAGATCATCTAGTTTAATAACAATCTGGTTATATTTATTTTTAAAAGGTGTCAAGATTTTCAAGAACAGGTAAGCATTTTGAAACAATCAGCATCAGTTCAATAGGTCAACTTATTTCTTCAAACTGCAATACTGAGAGTAAAAAAATTCACCATGTTCAAAGATAAAGACCCTTATATTGATAAAATTACAATAAATTGATAGCAATCTCAGTTTTTTCCTTTTTTTCCCCTACCTGGACAGCATAAGTAACCCAAACATGCCTTTAAATATAACATTTCTTTCTATGTAACTGACCAAGAGCCACAGCATGACAGCAAGATTGACACATCCAAAACAGTAATCTAATTGAGAAATTAAGCTTTTTTTTTTTTCTGACAAGGTTCATATTATTGTCTAACAGTTTAATCACTTTAATGGTAAAGTCAACCATTAGTGTTTCAAGAAGGAAGAAGACAAAATTTGTTTTTAGCCATAAGTTGAGGCATAATAATGATGACAGATAAAATATGTGGCATCTGTTTCCCTTTGCAACATCAACAAACATTACAAATGCTTGTATCTGCCATAAACTTTCAACACCAACCCTTACAACGTCTTTGACCACTATTGTTTAGCCCTGGATGTGCATAACTACCATTGCCAATTTGTGGCCAGCATGCTATTCTCAAACAGGCCTTCCTCATTACTACTTGTGACTGTTAACCAACAGATTCATATGGCATGTGTATTCTAGTCCCATCATCCAAGGCTTGTGCTTCAAATCCTAGACTCACCAAACTATTTGATGAGGAATGGTTTGGTAATGCACCACCCGCAAAGCACAGCTGATGACATGGCAATCTTCCATAATTGCAAGCTATATGATGAGGAATTTCACTACTCATATGTTATCATTAAGGTTTACATTAGTGCAGGACTAGTAGTCATTCCCTCAAGCTGGATGTGGAAAAACAAAGGCATGGAAATCATCCACTTAACAATTCTGAAACCCAAATCCATGTTTCCCTAAGCTAACAAGATAACTTGGTTCGGAACCTATCATATCTTGAAAAACTAACAGGATAACTTGGTTCAGACCATGCAGTTTCTGTTTTCAAATTTCTGCAGAGAAATTTCCAGTAGAAAACCACAAATAAGTTAACCAATCACTTTCTTTAAATACATTTTCACTTCTGTCTTTAAAGCCCTGTATATTGTCCTTTTCGTTCTATGTTGGAATAGAAAGTTATTAATAGACGAGATTTTATGAGAAAGGTTCTTCCTAATATTCCTAGTAGAAAAGAAAGATTTCTTTTCTCGATGCGAAATATAAATTACCATTGCAGTCTATGAAACACTTATAGTATCTCTAATTTCTGGATAAAAGATGTTATGGCCAGAGATTCTCCACCAAAAACCTTCTTTTATCAATCGCTTTAGATCTGATGAATGCAATCAATTATGGGGAGCAACCTTGAACTAATCATGCGAGTTATAGAAGCCAACCATTAATTTCAATCACATAGGATAAAACACAACTCCATACAGAATGCATTGTCATCTACTCTCGCAAGCATAACATGCTACTGAAAGAAATACTCTGTATTGGCAGACAATGAGTACCTCTGTTCGATATCTATGTTCGATACTCTGTATTGGCAGACAATGAGCACCTCTGTTTGATATCTATGTGCTAGAGCATCCATTACTTTTCACGTGTTTATGAAATTCTAATGCCAAATAGATATTGGATGAGACCACTCATGATATTTAATGAAAAAACCTTAGTGTAAGGAAATATAAATGAACAGCCTACAAAAACATAAACATAAAAACTTCAATAAAAAAACGAAAATGAAATTAACAATCCTGTAGGTAATGCAAAAAACAAATAGGATTCAACATTAACAAGAAAAGACACAATACATGTCTCCTCGCAGTTTACTTCTTTCAACGCACTGCCATCTTATATGTCTTTTCTACTAATTATTTGCAGCAAAAAAGAAAGGACATATACCTCAGGGATTCGTTGTTGAATTACAGATTCAACAGCAATAACCATAGCTTGCACAAAATCATCACCTCCAGTACCTATTGCAGTAAATCCTCTAACTGTTGGATATGAGTTTACCTGGAAGGTAAATACTACTACTGTTCAGATGCCAAATTTGTACGAGTTTGACAAACACATAAGAACAGTGTCTACAAGATCATAACTTCATAGACCATGCATAATAAAAATCTAGACTCTAAAGTGTAACAAAATCAATATCTGTTACAGATGTCCGCGAGCAGTTATGATTAATATTATTTGACATGGAATAGAGGTTGAATACGAAAAAAAAATAAAGAATATTGTCTAATAAGTAATAAAATCAATAAGCTAACAAAGAAAGGGAATGGTAACCGAAAGAGGTCAAGCATCTGTACCTTCTTATCCAAAGCAAGCCATTCATTAGTAGAATCATCTGCTACCGTACCACCAATAACCACATTTGTGGTTTGTCCAACCCTCCCTTCTGTCCTTGATACCTCTGTATCATCAACAGAAGTTTCTATCAATACGTGACTGTATGCTTCACACAAATTATAAAAAGACCAAATGGAATACAACAAGAATCAGCTGAAAGCATTGATATCCATTAACCTTTGGCATATAAAAACTTCACAACAAATTCAATTAACCCGGAACTCTCCAAAATAGCAGTACTAATAAAATAAAAGAAATAAATAATTGGGAAAACACATTTGGCTATCATGAATTAAAGCATAATAATAATAATACTAAAAAAAATTAAATAGGACATTCAGAAGAAATGTAGTAACAGAGAAATAAACTCCTCCGGTTACATTACATCACATGCCCTTGTTTCCAACAAACTAAGTGTCATTCCAATCCATTTAACTAAATGACCGCAGTTTATCATGTTAAAAATTAAAATGCCAGACAAATTCAATTCAAATACCCAAAAGGCCAAAGAAGAAGAAGAAGTAGACAAACCAGAAATAGCTTTGAGCACAGCTTCCTGAGGGGGATCTTGATCCTGGTCATCTTCATTGTCGTTGTTATTATTATAAGAGCTGAAGCAATTAACATGAGTGGGTCTTGGTCTTCCAAAGTGATGAAATTCAGGAGCCCTAATGGTTGGTGTCTTACTGGTTGAAACTCCAACGGTTTTTCTCGATGAGAGAGAATAATAGATGATGGCTCGGTTTTGATGGAGAGGAATCATCCATGGCTCTGTTGTCAAAACAGAACGCAGCACACTCGTGCACGCCATTTCTTTTCTTCTTGTTTTGATGATTCTAGAGAATTAGCTTTAGAATTTTGTGTTTTGGGGCTATTTATATATAGTATCCGTGTTGTTGGGTTTAAGGCTTTTAAAATGTCTGTTCAATTAGCCTGATTTTTTTATCTATCTTTCGATGACGTGGCTGCTCCGGATGGAACAAGGGCTGCTTCCGCCGTGCCCTGTCAAACTCGGTCTAAAGTATGACTTGAATTAAATTTTAATTTAAATAGAAAAATAACTGACATGACTAAATTCGATTTATTTAATTAAATCTTACCTAAATTCCATAATATATATTAGTTAATTAATTAATTCTTTTAATTAAATTTATTTTTTTCAATTAAATAGTTGAGATAGCTTATACATGATACTTATTAAATTAAGGTGTTTACCATTAATACTCGTACAAGATTCTTTTTCTATTTTTATAAAAGTGAGAATTAAAATATAATTTTAATTCAAGATCATTTAATGAACATTTATATTAATATTTGATAAAAATATTAATAATCATTGTAGGATTTTTATATACTTAAAAGATATAAAAAATTTAAAATTTAAGATATTAAATATAATTGAGCCTATAAAAACCGAGCTCTTCTCCTCTCCTAGTTTAAATTTAAAGGTGGATTATTCTTTTAGGTGAGTTCAAGGGAGAAAGATCATTCCATTTGATATTTCTAGAAAAGATGATTATATCTTTAAGCTTGTTCAAAGGGTATTTATTCTTTCAAACATATCCGACATTGATCAAGCTTAATTGTGACTAAATCTGCACAGCATGAGACATAGTATGTCTTTACTGGAATTTGTTTGTTTTCTAATAAATATATACTTGTAAATCTTTTTTAATCTAATGTTCTTTTGATAAAAAATATATAATAATAACTTTACTATATAACATCTCTCCCTCTTTAAAAGTCATCGTTATTCATTAGGTGACATGTGATATCTAATTTATTAAAATAATACGATTAAATTAATAAAATAAGTAGTTAACATAAATTTTTTAATATGTGAACAAAAAATTATGAAAAACGTGCTTTGTTAATTCTGCGTTTAATTAATCGAGCGAATATCGAATTCTTTTTTTTTCCCCAGTAACAAGCAACCCAAGCAAGTCGACTTGTCGAAGGTTTTAGATTTCAAGTCAATTTCATCTAAACAGTGAATTAACTTCCTCCTTGGATTATCGTTTTTATTGAAGTTTTGATCAACCTGTCTTCGGCTTGGAAAGTCGGCCGGGTACCAATCTTGCATTTTCCATGTTAGCCAGTCTAAAGTAAATTTAAATTGCGTAATTATGAGTTGATGCATGGAAGTAGTTGCTTGTTTGGAAATGCTAATCGTTGATTTAAATATATTTTATTTTCTGTTTAATTCAGATTGATTTAAGGTATGTTTGGGAGTGCTAGTGTAAGTGTGGTAATTTTTTTTTAAATTATTAAAATAATGTTTTTTTATTTTTGATATCAAAAGAATAAAAGAATATAAAAAAAATTAATTTAAAATTAAAAAAACTCATTTTTTTTTAAATCATGATTGGACCATGATGAGAAACAAGGCTTCTTAAGTATGTTTAATAGAAAAGGCAAAACTTCGCAGGTTTTTATTTCACTCATGGGGCATTGAGTGTTGATGAGTAATGCCAATGGATAAGGTAGAGCTAAATAAGTTTCCTGCATCCTCCCAATAGAACTAACTAATCACAAAGCAATCCATGGGCCTCCAAGTGACCTGTTTACTGCAGAGAAAGAGAGGAAAGTGCTGGCGGAGGACGAAAATGCGCCCCATAGTTTGAACTCTAGGCCCAGTGGTTGTCAGCAATGGAGATGCTCACAGGTGGTGTTCGTGAGGAAGATAGTTCATCAGGAGGAAAGACATGAAAGTCCGTTTCAGCTTCTGTTTTATTGCGGAAGTTGCGGTGGAGTACCCTTGGACTGCAATTTGACTGGTCTAAGGTAAGTGCTTTCACTATACCTATGCTAGTTTTGTAATCTTCCATCATGTACCAGCATGCATCTGTTGTTTGTATTATGAGATTTTTGTTCATTGATCATTCAATTTCATGCTACAGTGAAAAGGCAGAGCGCAATGCCTTTAGGGTTTAGGCATTGTCCATTAGATCCATTTCACTTTTTCTGGCTGACAAATTAGTATAGATGCTTTAATTAGTATGAAGCATGGACCCTTTTATTTTATGTAGTCGCCTGTTGCTTCTGTAAGGTTTAATTTTGGCCTTGCAACCCAGGGTTTTGCTTATTGGTTACAACGCCCATTCTGTCCCTATGCATTATGAATGCCCTGGAATTTGATCACTCAATATACAGCCTCGGCATGGTACGGTGTGACTTCTGGAACAATGTTTATACTTCACATGAAGTGATTGTAATAAACTTGCTATCAACACTATTCCCTGCTTTCCTACTAAGAGGTGCATAATGTTTAAGACATAAGCATGTCTGAAAGTAACAGTTTAATTTGCTTTTACGTAGGATTTTGAGAGCTTGTGCCTGGAGATAGCAGCTCAGTTTAATTAGTCTCTGGTGAAGACAAATGTCCACCTTTTTGTGCACAGAAAGTATTGTCAACTTACTGCAGTTTAAGAACACATTTGCATGTAAGAAGATAGTCTTTAACCACTTAAACATTGCTGCTCAAATCCATATCAAGCCACCTTACTTGACTAGAGATCCAAGCTAGTCCTTTTTGTATTTTAGTTTATTTGTCATCATCATCTTTTAGAGGATGATTTCTGTAACACTTGAAATGTATTGACGCCGCATTTCTTTTAGAACGTATGCTTCTTATATATAACTTGAAATGAATTTAAGTGTTTTCTTTTTGTGTGTGGTGCAGCGTTACTGCAAACTATCTCTTCCACATAACAAGATCCCTGGTGAACTCTGTCAGCTGGCTAAGAAAATGGCTGCTCCTGCAATGCCCATGTGAGAAGAATTTCAGCCAGAAGGTGCGATAGTAAATTATTTGGCACCAGGTAATTATCAGTTGCAAGAATTAATTGACATCATTGTGCTTAGCCTGCTGTTCTAGTGACTTCTGTTCCTGCGAATTTAATTTTGTTGCATATTTATTCCCTGCTTTGATTTCTGATCATTACAGGCGTGCCTAGCTAGGATCTTTTCCAACAAAGAAAATACTGAAATCGCAACCCTTGAATCACATTTCTGTGATGAGAAAGATTTGTAAGAGTTCATCAGAACCTCGAGAATCAACATTAACATCAGATAAGTTTTTTGTGAGTATTAAATTCTCTCTCTCTCTCTCTCTCTCTCTCTCTTTCAAATGCGAGATTTGATTAAAGATTCAATTGGAATGATTTCAAGAAGAGAGGTTTTAATTTTTCTATCTGCTACTCTTTTCCTCACCCAAATCAGTCCTTCAAGTCCCCAGTAACCATGTGTGAATGGCTATCTTCACACACGACTGGAATGGTATCTAACTCTAGCTGGGGCAGATTGTTCATTATTTCTGTAATTTTGAGCAATGAACTCCTCAAACGTCAAATCCTGCTGATAAGACTCGTGCCGAAAATTTCTTGTAATCTTCCCATTGCTTGGCTTTCACACGCTGTTTTTGCCTGGAAGGTACGTGCATAATAATTCCAAGCCAACCGGAATCGCGCGCTCGATATAATATAAAAACATTCAGCAATGATTGACTAATGCAATATTGCTAGATCTTTAGGGTTTGAAAAGAAGCGAATTGTGGGTACGTAACGGCCAATTATTTGCTAATAAACTATCCAGCTTTTAGACAAGTATTGTTTTATACATTAGTGGAGTGTTTGCCTTCACCAACCAATAATAAGAAAGCTTAGTATTGTTAAGTACTTGGAATTAAGGGATTTGTTTTCTCTGTAATCTCAGGTTTGAGTCCTTGGTTGCTCATATGATGGTCACTGGAGACTTACATGGTCGTTAACTTCAGGGCCCGTGGGATTAGTCGTGGTGCGCGAAAACTGACCCGAACACTCACGTTAATCTAAAAAAAAAAAAGCTTAGTAGTATTACTTTTTCTTGAGAACATATATGACGGTCATGGAAGTTGAAATCTTCGGTTTGTCACTCGGTACAGCCGCATTCTTAAAGAATTTTAATTTTTTAATTATTTTTTATGTTTTTCAATTCATATCAAGAATAAATTTTAAAATTTCAAAAATAATTTTTACTACATTCCTAAATAGGAATGAACGAGTAAAAAACAGAAAGGAGAGTTTTTTGCTAATAAACATATATGACGGTTATGGAAGGAAAGCATATGAAGGGCCATCGACACATGGAACATGGATAAAAGATGGGACAGCCGTCCGGGTCACAAACAGCAGTGACAAGTAAAATGTGAAACGCTCCAAACAGGGAAAGAAGACGTGGTCCATCTGGAGAAGTCTACTAGCAAAAGCAGACGTGGTCCATCTGGAGAAGTCTACTAGCAAAAGCAATAATGTGATCTTAAGCTGACACGCCAAGAAAAAATCAACTCCAAACAAGAAGAAGAAGCAACGTCGCCCACCAAAAAATAAAATGATATAAAATATTGTTCACTACACTACAAAAAACAACTCCCAGCGACCACCAAACACTCACGCGTCTACGTTTAGATTTCTATCACCCCTTCCCTTAAAACCAAACCAAGATTTACCATCCAAACAAACAAGAAATCAAACTTTCTATCTTCTCTTTGCACAACTCCTATCTCTCTCCCCGTCTTGTTAGTTCTTGTTCTCTGAAGGATAATGGAACCGACCGTTTTGACCCAGTTGGCAACGGGTCTTAGTGTGCTGGCCGGGGCGGTTCTGGTCAAGTCGGTTATGGGCCAGAAGCCAATGGCTGGTCCGACGTGCCTATCTTGCAACGGCACGGGTCGAGTCGCTTGTCTTTGTTCCCGATGGTCAGACCGAGATGTGGGTTGCCGGACTTGTTCTGGTTCAGGTCGTATGGCGTGTAGTAGCTGCGGCGGGACAGGTACTGGTCGGCCTATTCCGGTTCAAATCTCTATGCGGTCACCAAACCGCCCATTTTGACCCGGTTCGTGCCTTAAAGATTTGTTTTCGGGTCTGTTATGGTAGTGAATATTAGTTAATTTCTCGCTCCCTCTCATATTTCTATGGAAACTTCTTTTCTTTTTCGGATTTTCCCAAACTCTGGAAAAGATTAAATTGTAATATAATACAAGTTGAAGAGATACTTGGATGGAGAGAGGGAGAGGAGATGGAAGATTAGTTGGTTGTAACTTGCAATGACAGTGATGAATACATTGAGTACTGAAATTCTTATAAAAATCGATAACTGAGAAGTTTAAATTAGTTGAATTCTTGTTTGCTTATGATGTTCGGTATTGATTCTCTATGATCAGGCATATAGTTTCTATTGTTAAAGCTTACTGTGTATGAATGCTTCTGTGAAGTGTCATCTCATAGGTTAATTTTTGCGTGTTTGAGAATATCTTAGTAGTGTGTGGATTCTGATTTATTTCTCGATGGCTGAGAATTTACAATGAATTCTTGCATATTAGGAAATCCGGTCTATATATACCAATCTTCGAATGAAGATCAATGTGCCTTTACCAAATCCATCCGTGTCGTTTGGTGCTATGATTTCTGGAGTACGACTCAGCCATTTTTGTGGTGTATCGTGCATGAACTGGATGTTAGCCAACTGGTGCGCTTTCCACGAGTAAAAACGTTCTGAGGGTATAAAGTGCTTGTGGGTGTGATTGTCACAAATTAATTAATCACTATGATATGATATAACTGGGAATGAAAGCTTCTTATTATTACACTTTAATTACTAGTTATTCGTTTATTTACTGCAAAGTATTTTTTTAATGGTTTTTTTAAATAAATTTTTAAAAAGATTTTTTTTTTGTATTTTTGATAATTACATGAAAAATAAATTAAAAAAATACTTTCTAGTATTTAGCTATATCATAAAAAATAAACTGGAAAATAACTTATTAATATTTTTTAAAAGCTTATTAAAATAATAAAAAATAAATCTTATAAATTTAAACAAATAAAATTAAAAAAAAATCTAATTTTATAAATTATTTCATATACAATAAACAACAATTAAAATAATAAAAATCAAATCTAATATATAAAAAAGTTAAAATATGATAAAAAATTTCATAACTTTTAGAAAGTAGTTTTTTAAAAATCAAGTTAAATTTATTTTAACTAAAAACTATTTTTTATTAATCAACTTTTTTAATAATAAACAAACACAAAATATTTTTTTATAAAACAAACAAGGCTTAGAATAGTTGCTTGTCAAATTGGCTAAGACATCTAAATTTAATTGATTAGGGCTTTTATAAATTTGATTGAATAGGGTAATTTATTCTCATGTCAGCCATATCCTGTGATAATGATTTTTTTTAAATAATTTTTATTTGAAAATATATCAAAATAATATTTTTTTATTTGAAAATTTATTTTTAAAATCAGCATATCAAAACTATAAAAAAAATATAAAAAAATTAAATTTCAAAAAATATTAATTTTTTGATGAATGATATTTTGGCCACAGTGCTCCAAAACAGTATAAAAATCGCGGTTACGTAAAGAAGTTATTTGATATAAGATTGTCCATGGAGATGTTTCCATCATAGAGTAGCTAGTGGATTCATTTGATACTTAATTCTGCATAAAATCTTCTATAGCAAAGTACTACAACATTTGAAGAATGGTTCCGAAGATGAGAAGCGGGAATTTCATAGAGAGTGTTTATTTTTTTGTTGGTAAACCGATACACTTGATGCTAGGAGGAAGAAGAGAGTGGAGTTTGCAAGTGAGGTTCTAGTTTAGCGGTGGGAGGGACTTGTTTCCTTCTTCGACATCTGGGTTCGAGCCTTATCATCCTCGCCTGTCATCCCCGCGGTGTCTTATCTGTTCACTGGGCTTGCAGGATGTTCAGTGGACCGTGTGGATTAGTCGTGGTGCGTGTAAACTGGCCCAGACACCCCACGTAAATAAAAAAAAAAAAAGAGAGTGGAGTTCTATATATACCCGTTGTGATTAGTAGATTTATTTGACGAACCCAGTAAAAAATGACTTGAATAAAAGATTTACTTGATTACTTGACGCATGGGGTGTAAACAAGTTTAATCTTAAGTAAATACTGAAAATTAGAACTATGATAGTAGAAATAAAGAGATCGCTGCCAATAACCCCAGACCTCATTGGAATTTTATAGGATGGGTTGGATGAAAGCACTGCTTTGCCTCTCACATAGTTAGAGACCTGTTATTAGCCTCTTGCTAAACAGAATGTACAATGAGGGAAAGTAAACGAGAAGAAGAAGAAGAAAAGTTGGTTTTCATATAATGAAGATGCCTGCCACTACGCGGTTAACTCAAAGCAGAGGAGATTAAACTTAGATTTGAATGTAGACATCGCCTTTTTCACAATAGTTTTAGAAATAAATGATTTAAATCTATCTCAAACAAATACTTTATATTATTTCCCCGTTTAAATGTTATGTTCTGTTTCTTGGCAACTGTTTTGTTTTCGGTAATTAATTTTCGCAACATTTAATTTAATTTGTAATTGTTTTTATCTAGAGCTTCTCTTTTAAAAGAGTAAATAAAGATAGAGTTGCTAGACGTTGGAGCTGCCAAACTCATTATATCGACGTTTAATCATCTAATTTGTCTAAACATATATGGATTTATTAAGTTATTATATTTATTATCTTTTAACTCAGCCAAACACTATTTTTTTTTAAACTCTAATTTTTTTTTTAACTTCATGATTATACCATAAATTATAAATATTTTATTTTGATAAGTTCAAAATATTTTGCTAAATGAATTGTTGTAATCCAATTTTGGCTCATTCATTTTTAATTTAATTTTACAGGGTTTAAAATATAAAATTAAAATATCAAATATTTATTTTCATGAAAAATGTGATTTGTCTACTTGTGTTAAAATTAGGGACTACAATGCGCCTTTGCTATTCTATCCTTATTCTCAAGATAATCCCTATTTTTTTTAAAATAATCCTTACCTTCAAGATAATCCTTATTTTTTTCAAGATAATCCTTACCTTGTTTAAGATAATTCTCAAAATAATAATAATCATCTGTTTTCGAATTTGATTTTAATTCAAACTTAAAAAAAAAAGAGTTTGATTTTACTTCTCACAAATGATAAGACTCTTGCACTATAAATACTGATCTCGATATATATATATATATATATAAAAAGGAGAGAAGAATGATTAGACAAGACAAAAAAAAAAAACAACGCCGTGAGAAAACCATTACTCGAAACCTAAAAAATAAAAAAAACATTTACAAAGAAGAGGGAGGCGCGGCATAATCCTCTACTAGTCGCTGCTGCCCCCTCCCCCAGCTTTTTCTTCTCCTCTTCCTTTGTCTCAAACCAGCCATTTCCCTCTCACGACCAGCCACCACAACAAGGTTATATGGTGTAGTTTTTCCTCCAGCAGTGCAACTTCTTCATACACCAGAACCGTAAGACTACAGCATTCCAGCCCTAATAGCTCTTCCATACCATTGAAGCAGCTGCATTGATCTCCACCTTCAAAAGCCACCATACAGGTTTTCATTTGGTGCTGCAGAATCCTCCTCGCAAGAAGGGAGTTCACGAATAGATTGTTAGCCGTGGCTCCTTCCTCCTGGACCAGCAACAACAGCCCCAGCTAGCAACTGTATCATTCCATAATCCCTTACCGCCATCTCCTCCCGAACCAGTCTCCCTCTTACAAAGCTTTGCCTTAAACACCAGCCCTCACTCCCCTTTCTCACCGTGAGCATGCATCAACCATAGCAGTAGCAACCATCTCTTTTAAGTAGAGGCAGGGGAATCACGAACAACAAAAAAGGAAACCAAGAAAACGAAGGTGGCCTAGAAGAGAATGAACTGAAAGGAAGAATTGAGAAGAAGGAAGGACATTAAAAGAAAGATAAAGACCACAAACGCAGACATTGGGAGATAAAACTGCAGGGGAGCACAAAACACACGGACAAAAACAGAGATAATAGACGAGGAAGAACACAGAATATAAAAACTGTAGAGAAAGAAGGAAAATGAACGGGCACAGTACAGACGAGGAGAGCAAGGAAAGAAGACCAAGGGAAGAACAAAAGGAAAACAAAGGAGAAGGAAACAGCATAAGCTAGACAGCCCTCCATCATTGTCATCTTCATCTTCATCTTCAACTGCAGCAGTTCACGCACGCCTGCTAGGAAAAATTAAAAAACAATAGCCAGTGGAGTTAAGCTTGTGATCTAGCTAGGTTTGTTGGGTCCAGCCTAGTTTTACGGGCTAAATTGGGTTCAACTTAAAAATATATATATATAAAATATATATACATAAATAAAAATAATATAAATTTATTGGTTTATTTATTGATATTAAAATCAAAAATAAAAATATCGATTTAAATTTATATTATTTTTATTCGTTGTATTTTATTTTATTTAGCTAGAAAAATTAAAAAATATATGCACGCATAAAAATAAATTTACTTTATTCACTGACGCTAGAATACGGAATAAAATTTATTTTATAGCTATGTAATATTTACCAACGTCAAAGTTGAAGATATTCGTAGTTGAATATTTATTGACACTAGAGTTAAGAATATTATAAACAAATTATTATAGCGTAAATTAATAAATATTTAGCAATTTTAGACAAAACCAACAATACAGTCTGCCTTAGATAGGATGCTTAAAGAGTGATAACATCTTTTCTTTTATGTAACTAGTTCCGGACCATAGAATCTCTGTTGATCAATTAGGATTTCTAGTGATTATAATGCAAGGTGGCGACTCCTTAAACAAGACTGTTTTCCTAAAAAAACAAGATGTCAGATATTTTTTTAATTAAAATAATTTTTAATCGGTTGCCGCAATGTCTTGGTGTAACATGAATTAGAGATATTTTACTTACACCATAACTTTTTCTCTTTGAAAAAAAGACAGGCTTCATGAATTATAAAAATAACGAGAATATCTTTCTAATGTATGTTTTGAATCTCCATTCTTCACAATATATTTATTTTTAGTTCTTTTCTAATATATAATCATTTTTTCTCTAAAAATTATTTATTTAAGTATTAATTTTTTTTTAAATTTCTCAAATATGATTTTTTATAGACATCAAGCATTAAACACCAACCACCTTAGTTAGAAAAAATAGATCAAATTATGGAAACAAAAAATTACCTCATTATCTAGGATATATAAGCGTTCTACTGGAGAGTTAAATGGATTTATTATTACCTCTTCAATTTGCACGTTATCTCACCAGGATTGTTGTTCTACTTTCCTCATATTAAATGGATTACTGGCACATGGAGAGTTAAATGCCATGCCTCCACTCACTATTTGAAAAATTGATGGATGGGCAGTGGGTGAGAGCCTTGGCGATGACGAGCTCTGAAGTTTCATGTGGTTGCGTTTCTGGGCAACTTTTGTTACTAGCTCAAACATATCGGTGACATCTAAGTTCAATGGGTGGTTTTTGTACATAGCAACAGCACTCTATGAGAAATCATAACGATCAGAGACATTACAAGTTCTAGCGACGATACAAAGGTTGCATCGACAAATACAAATATTTCAAGCTCCTTCCTTGATTAGGTAAGCATCTTCACCGGTGTTTCTCACTTGGGGGTGAAAGCCTGAAACATACCATGCGTAACAGTCAGCTCAATTTAAAACGAACTTGTTGTTGCTGTATTATTTACATGTTACTACTATTGTTTAGAGTGCTAGGGGGTGCACTTACAGAAAAAATGGTGGCATGACCAGGATCTGCAAGGTGAGCAAAAAGGTTGTCGATAGGACCAGTGCCGGTGTAAATGTGTTGGAACCAAGCACCCATCACTGCCAACATAGCCAATCTTCCATTCTTGATCTCCTTCGTCCTCAATTCCTTGACCTTCTCAGGAGAACCACTTCCCCATCCAAGTGGGTCAAACCATAGCCCACCTGGGTAACCAACATCAGTACCAGTGAGCTTGTTGTTCGGGAAGATAGGATCAGTGTTAACACACCCTGGCTTGAGAATATCTGCCCATCTCCTCCCCTCAGCCCAGCCAATAAAGAACAACTCAACAATGAAGAGTGTGGTGGTGTCAGTGAAGTATTCAAGTTCTCCAGCAGTGTACCATGAGGGGGTGTTTAGGATGCCAATCTTTGTTAGGAATTCTGGGATGAAAATACCAGCAGCACCTAGCATTGCCCATCTGCAGTGAACAAGTTCTGCTTGCACATTCCATCTCAGAGTTTCAGGATCAGATCCTGTTTCAGACAAATTACAACATGCATAAGTATTTCAGGATTGATTATATTGAGTAAATGGCCAGGACCTCATGCTTAATTAGCTCACTTACCAAGACCTAGAGGATCAAAACCAAAGTCTCCAGGGAGGCTGCAGTTGAAAACAGTTAAACAAAAATTTAGGATGCATAGCGCAGCCCTTGAGTGTTTTCATGAATGAAAAGAAAGAAGGAGAGGTTTGGGGCTAAAGCACAAGTGTTTAACTGACCTTCCATCAAGCCATGGAGGAGGGGTGCTACCAGGGAACCAGAGGGGTCTATCAGGGTCAGCTGCAACACAAACTGTAACTGATCGAGCTGCAGTTGGTGTCGTGTACTTTTTCAGTCTCAATTTCTTCCCACAAAGAAAAGAAGCCTTTGTTGACCCAACAAGGAACCCAGTCTTCTGGGAACTGCAATATATTTTCTTACGTGATTCACTTCACAGCACTTTTTTTTCTTAAAAAAAAAAAACTAGCGTTATTTTTCGGCATCCTTCCTTGTCTAACTATGGTTCAAAATTCAAGTGTAATTAAGAATCAATCTAGAATGAAGTAGCACGATCAACTTACTAGGATTGAATCATTTCTAACATACTTTAAAAAAGTTTTAGCATATGTCACAAAGCTAATAGTTGTTAATAGCATCATTAATGTAGTTGGTCTTTATGGGATTCGAGACTTGAGAGAGGACTTGCCTGGAAGAAGAGATGGAAACAGCTGCAATGGCAGAAGAAGCACAAACAGAAGCCATTTTTGTGGCCAAAAGATTTTCTTCCGAAGCGTTTGTGCTGTGTTTGAATGGTATATGGAGGTGGGTTGCAAATCTGTTAATGTATGCAGGGGCTTATCTTGAAGGATAGGAGAAATAATGTCTAATTGGCTACTTGATTGCCATGTGGCGTGCAGAATCTGATATCAAGCATCTCTACCTCTACCTCTTCCGCTTACTTGGATGAATCAGAAATTGGTGGCTCACATTATCAGTCATGTAAATGATATATCTAAAAATCAATTGCCATTTGGGCCCATTGTGTCTCTGTAAGCTGTCAATACTTGATAATAAATTACAGGCGCGACGATGCAGTGCAGATGCTTCACATAAAGGATCCGTGGAAAAGGATTATGAATGAGCTCTCTGAATTGCCCATTTGCTAGAGAACTGTAAGATAGCCTGGCCCATCTGCCAGTTCATATAATTTCTGTTGGTAGCAGCTAACCACAGTAGTAGCTGTGGACTTTTGGTTTGATGAGGAACTTTGATTTTTAGGCCCAAGTCCTCAACTTACCAGAAATAATTCAGCCCATTATGAATCACATTGAAGCCGTTTGTGATCCCCAGAATCGGTTTCCCTGGGCCTTAGGGAAAAGCTTCTCCTTTTTCAAAAGAGGGGANGGGGGGGGGGGGGGGACAAAAAAGAAAGGCACAAAAAATCCAAATCACAAGTCTCATTGAACCCCGCACAAAAACATATACAAGTACTATTTTTTTTTATTAATTTTCGAACAGAAAGTTACATGAGGCCACAACTTGGTTCTTATCTTCTTATCTGAGAAAATCATAACCCATTTAGTATCATCGCTTTGAAGCTGATAAATGTCATGCCCACAACACCACACACATAGACGCAGTCTTATCTTTTTTCTACCGCCTTGCCCTTGCACATCCAAAGTAGAAAAGTAAGCCAACTTGCACTTGTAACAACATGTGTAAAACACACCTCGGATATTCCATTTTCAGTCGCGACCACTTTATATATATTGAAATTTAATTGTCCAATAGATCAGTTATAATCTTCCCCTTTCTGATAAGTTCGTGTTCAAAAACGGAGTGGACAATACCAACTATTTGGTTCATATACCATTTTGTCCAAGCATTGAAGTTTCGATCATTTGTTCTTAGCTGCAAAAAAGTTGTTCAACCCAAAAGAAAATTAAATGGACGAGGTGGATACATGAAGCCAGTTGCCACTGGCTTGGGATTGAGGCTTAGCAGAGTTAAGTTGCGCTGTATTAGGCTCCGTTTAGCTACACGGTACATGCGCGGTGCAACCTGCATTTCAGATGAAAAGGCATCATAGGTGCACCGCGTAGCCGAACGGGTTTAGAGGTGTAAAAGCAAGCCATATCTTTTAACCTTTACCTACTTTTCACTTTTGATCGAGTGATTTTTAATGGTTAACTGCTGCAGCTGTTAATATAACTTCTATAAGGGCGATAATGTGATGGTAAAGATGAGGAATATCATCATAAATACGCCACTAATCATATGTAAATTGTTGAGCAAAATAAAACACCGACCTGGAGATCCGTCTGGTAGCCTTGCCAGCAAAACTATTGTCGTGCTTTTATTGAAACTTTAAAGCCAGGTTTTCACATGGTTGACCACCACCGCCCACCACAAAGCAAAATCTAGACCTTTTTAAGGAAGCAAATGGTGTACCAACATTACCAAAGCATGTTTGATTGGATTCAGCAAAATAACATGGAAAAACACCTTGGATCCCTCACTCCACTTTTCCATGCAAGCATGTGCAAGCTATTAGTACTGTAATTATGTCTTGGAGGAATTATAGCTAGAAAACAATCAGCTAATTATATCCCGAGAGAAATATTATAACATGTAGTAGCCTTGAAAATTATAACATACAAAATCTCTCCATCCCTCTCTTTCTTCTTTTTCTTGCAGTATACAAAGAAAGTAGGGCCAATTAGCTTCCTATGATCATTACATCTTTCAGGTCCCTTTCATTGTACCTTAGTCGCGGAGTCAACAAGCGAAGATGCAGTCCATGGCATGATTGACTTGTGAGGGAGAGAAAGAACGATGATCCCTATAGTGAGTTATGTTCTGAAAGTACTAAATAATGGAACATTTGGTTGTTGTAATGACCATAACAACTTTGCCGAACCTCTAAAAAGTACGATTATTGTGTCGGATTTTTTGCTTCTCTTTTGGCCCAAAAAAACTTATCATGAAGTTTATCAGTTTATGTACACTATCATCATCACATCTTCACATGCTGGAGGTTTCTTAGTGCTCATTAGGCTATAACTTCAAAGAGTAATTGTTGGGTTCCATTACAGGCCCAGTCTACCACGTACTGCTAAGAATGGAATTGCTGAAATATTAATCTTCTGTTTTTGGGGGACACCAGCCCTAATTGCTTTGAGGAATTAAACATTGTATGCCATCACGTAATTAATAGTTGGAGTTTTCTGCCTTACTTTTTGCAGGGTAGGCTATAATTTTGAGAAGTTGTGGCATCCCATGAGGATCACGCATATACATAGTATTTCTTGCTCCAATTTCGGCATTGGATATAAAGTAAATACTTAAAGGCCGAAGTGGAACAAATTAATGTTATATAGAAAGGACGAGAATAATGAGACTCAAATTTATAATAATTTAATTAATAAATTTTTAAAAATTAAAATTTACATACATTTATTGTGATTAATTTTATTAAATATAATAAGAATGATGTTGTTCGAACTTAAGATTAATTAATTAATAAAGTTATGATATCATGTTAAAGAATTAAATTAATTGAAAACTTAAACTATTAGATGATACTCTGATATATTATTTATATTATTTTTTAATAATTAAATTTGTCAAAAACAAAACTTAAATACCACTAAACAACTGTTGCTCATGACTTTATTTTATAACACTAATATTATAATTAGTATTATTTTTTTTATAATTTCTTTTTTTTCCTAGTATAATAAATATATTTATAAAAAAATTCCAAATTAAAGATTTATAAATTCTCAAGTGATGATGTCTCAAAATATTTAATTAGCTTAGAAACAAAACTTATATGTTAAATAATCAATTAATTCTAGCAATCAGATTAATTCTTCCTAACCAATGAAGTTGGAAGGTAGTGCCTAGCATTTGGTAAGTCAAGGTGGTTTGTTGTTGATCTTTGTGAAAAGTTTCATTTGATATATATAGGAACTATCAAAATGTTTAATTAAGTATCTTTATAGAAAAAGAAAATGAAATGATATTTTAGTTTGACCGACTTTTGAAATACATGTACTAAAAATATAAAGAATAAGGAGAATATGAACCTGAAACATGAAGAATTCATGAGATATTTATAACTTATAAATCTTATCCTTTTGTATAAAGGAGTGATTGAAAAGTCATTTTATCCTTATGATATTTTGAGTTGTATTCTACTTAAAATAATATATATTGGATTAATATAAAATATGAAAGGATCCGTATGGGGACTTATAATAAATTTCTAAAGGAGTGTTGCGCTTACGCGAGTTGTCTAAGCTTGTTATGAGAAAAATAAGCTCAAACATGCTATCTCTACTTAAACATGTGGGGCTAAGGCATGATAGCTTAAGCCTATGAGGCGTTTGGCATGTCCACCCAGCAAAGTTGGGCATGTCACACCTAGCATTTAGGCTAAAACTACCACGTTCGAGCTTGTAGAGTGCTGAAAAGCACGCCCAACACTAGGGATGATGGGTAATATGCCTACCATGGATCGAGACAACAACTTAGACTTATCTCTTTCGGCAACATGTTAGGCTCGAGCGTGGTAGCCTGAGTCTATAATAGTAATTTTGGGGTCTTTTAAGGTTGTTTTGAGTGAGTTAAATTTAAGTTTATCAATATCCTTAAAAATCTTTCTGATATTGATACGCAAAGACTTGTAAAAATATCTATCATGAGAACATTGATTTTTTTTTTCATATAGAAAGAAGGGTGGAAACACTTAGGTTATTTAATTGAAAGCCCGTATGCAGGGGCATGAATCATGTTTGAATTTTTTTTTTTAAGAATGTAGAATGAAATCATTGAGAAACTTGTACTTAGAAAAATATCGTTGAGAGTGAGGTAAAATTTAAAGGACTTCAAACTTAGAAATATTTTCTAGGAGCTTAAGGGAACTTAGTGGGGGAGCTTATACTTACCGAAATTTCTAAGAGACTAAAGAGAACTCATAGGGATGAGACAATACTTAGATAAATTTTTAAGTGGTTAAAAGGAGCTCGAGGAGTGTGGTGAAAAGGAATTCATAAAGCATAAGAGCTTCTCATTAGAGAGTTGTGCTAGTCATAGAGTATATTAAAAGGGCGGGAGATCCAAGATTAATCCATAGTAAAATGCTAAGAGGCTTTTTAGAACCATATAAAGAATGTGTCAATCTAATATTGCACTACAAAATGAAGCATCTGATATCAACCCCTAACTAATTAGTAAGAGATCCTTAGACATCACTTGAAAAGTAGGCAAGCCTTAAACTTTATTGGAGAATAAAGGATTTAAGATCAACCCTGGTGAGTTAGTGAGAGACTTTTAAGCATGACCAAAAAAATGTGTCACTACGAGATTGCATTAGCGAATGGGAGATCCAAGGTTAACCCCTATAGAATTGATGAGAATTTAGGCATTACGTAGGGGATATGATAGTCCGAGACTGCATGAGAAAATGAAAAATCTGATATTAATCCCTAGCAAATTGGTGACAGGTTTTTTGGTAACATTTAGAGAATACATAAGTCTTAAACTACATCAGGGATCTGTAGATAAGAAATGTATATTAAAGATATATTATTTTTATTTTAAAAATAAACCTACATTCTCATTAATGATTTTGCATCATAAGGTAATCTTAGCGATAAATATAGAGGAGGTTCTTAAAATGAACATATCTAAAAAATAGTAGGTATTTTTCTTGACTATCCTGATAACTTTAAATGGGTGATCACTTTTTTATTTAAGAAGTTATAAATTTTTAGTGACATCTTTCATCTTCTTCCAATGATATAACATTTTGTTATTTATCTCTATAATTCTAACATAATGGCTAATGATAAATTTCTCATCCTTTATTTGCAGGGTTTCAAAATCTCTTCTCAAGGTTTAATGTTATGCATACTTCATTCTAGTAGAGTCTTGATATTTTTTTTTCATGAAATCTTAAATGTTCTTGGAACTCTTTGCCAAGAATTATTTATAAGAAAGGACAATCAATTGCATGAAAAAGGTAATTTTTGCCTTCAAATATTTTAGTTTTATCCCTTCCAACATTTTTACCTTTACATATTTTATTTTTATCCCTTTTAACTCTGTTTTATAAGCGTCTAACAATACTGTATTTGTTGTTGGTTATTCAATTTCAAATTCAACAATCAACCAATACTATATTAGCCTTAAAAAATTCTCCATTAGCATAATCTAATGGTTATATTATTCATCAAAACATGAAATTGCTACCTACTTAAAATTATAATATAAAGCCATCATTTCCTATATATATATATATATATATATATATATATAAAAGGAGAAAAAATATTTGTTCTTTAGTATTTTAAAAACTCTTATTATTTAGATTGTTTAAAGACCGTTACCATTTAGAAACTCTTTTAATCTTACTTTTTTTCACATCGTAGTAGGCTTTGATACCAGGAATATACTATTAAGAAAAAAAATAAAAAACAAAAAAATAACTATATTGATGGTAAAATTATGTCTCTTATTGATAAAGAAAAAGGCCTATAAATAGGCTTTACATTAGAACACTTCATCCTAGCACTAATCATTTATTTAGCCACGAAATCAAGTAACCAAATTCCTAAAGATCAACTTTGCCAGACCTACTAATGACTAAAACTTCAAATGAATATTAATAAATATAAAATAAAATATTTAAATCTTAATTGTTAGAGGGACAGATTGAAATTAAGCGGATGTCCTGATTAAAAAGCTAATAATATTATAACTTAACCTTTATCTTTCAATAACAATAATGACGACAAACTTCAGGTTAGATACAACATAATAGCCCATATCGAATGGAATTATGTGCTTATCATATATAGAGCCCTAATTAACAAGATTAATGTAATGACTTTGAGTTTTGTATGCCTCACCTAAAACCATCCAAGTAATATCCCTTAATACAGCTTACATGAGCATTATATATTGGGGATTGTATCATCTGGTAATTGCTTTAACATAAAAGTTCAGGCACCGTTGCTTAATTAGCATAGTGGAGCTTTCGATTTATTAATAATTCATTTAACGAGGAAGCAATTGTGCCTCATTACGAGTCTCCAATCGTTGAAACTCATAACTTCCTTCTTGGCCATGTCAAAATTAAACAATGGGGTACTTTCTAAGTTTCAAACAAGGGGATAGGCCGTGCATTACTGCCAAAGAAACTTACTGGTGGAGGATTGGAGCTTCACTAAGCTTGCTTCTGAAACATTTTCGATTAAACTCCTCAATCACCACGTCAAAATGTCTAACTGATCAAAAATCTATGGAAATTAAAGAGTATTTGTATTTGGCCCATTCTAGAAAAAAGCTAGGGCAAGCTCCAAGCCTCCATAATAGGTTCAAAATTTGAAATAGCTGAGCGGAATTAAGGAACCCATGAGATCTAACTCTTTACATATGTACCCAGAAATCTAATAATTTTATATGATACTTCAGTCACGATTTACGTCTAGGATAAATTACTTAATGAGCAGTTAAATTTGATGTGATCTAAGATAAATTGCATGAAAAAAAAAATAAGAACATGGTATTAGCAGCTTGCATATTCATATAACAATGAAATAATCAAAGTATATATATAGATATATACTTAGATTACGTCTAGGATTGAGGTTATCGGTTTGACATTATATTAGCAAGGAATTCTTAGACATGTTAATATTATATGTTAAAATATTTGTATTTAAAAACAATTTTCAACAAAATATTAAAAAACAAATTAGTGGATCCAACATTTAATTTGGTCTTAAAAATACTACTAACCATGTTTTAAACGAATTTTCAACTCTATGTTTGCTATTAACCATCTCTTTACTCGGAAGAGGATGAGATTTCATTTAGAACAGAGAATATGTTGTGTGTAAAAGTTAAAAAGAAAATATTCCATGAAAAGAGTGGGGTTATAGGTTAGATACCGACCAAACATCATGGTTTTTGTTTCTTTTTAATACGTCCAGTGATGCAACAATGGCTTGCTAATCCATCTAATCCAAACCCTTTCATTTTCAGAGCAAGAACATAAGCATGCCGGTGTTTTGGACGGCCATATGTTGTCATCATTTTGATTTATTTTCGGTCACGGTCAAAATAAATTAGTATCATATTTTAAGCATTTAATTATAAGATGCCTCTATCAGACGAGGAATTCTCTTGGGTTTATTAATTGAATGTCAACCAAGAAAACAAAGCAATGTTGTGTTAGATTAAACGGAGCTCGCAGCAATGACGTTCAAGTAGTTTCCGTCAAGATACATGGATATGCAAGGAACAATACGAGCCGTGAAGGCAATTTCTTAATTGCACTTTTATTTCGTGGATAATGATTTCTCAACTTTGCTTATGCAATTTGACAAATGCTTGAGGTTATTCTTCTTATTTTATTTCTAATGTTTTGTCTTTGTTATTATCGCTTTTAGGCCTCAGAGCACCTGTCCTTTTTGCTATTGACGTCGTCGATCTGTGAGACAGCAGCATCATTTAAATAAAAATTATATACAAAGTATTTTTTAAGGAAAATTAAGCCGAGGCTGGCTAGATTTAAGTGCCAAATATGCACTTCTAGAACCAGTTACATCGGAGGGGGGTTTAAAATTAGGAACTAAATTCAGCTGTCGCCTGGCATGCTACGTACGCAACCTTGCACTGTATCTGTAATTAAAAATAATGGAGTTAGAGTATTTATATAATGATATCAATAATTTCATAAGTTTATAATTTTAAAGCCCGATTCCTGGACGCAAGTACTGGAAGGGGAAAAGGAGAAAGCACAAGCTCCTGAAAATTTACTCGAATTCAGGGTGTGGGATTTCACACATTTGTCTTCACATTAAATGATTTATTAGACTGTATTTGTAACAAATATTTATCAAAGCCAGATAAATTTGTTTATTTTTTCTTTCTTGAATTGTTTTTAAAAAAATTAAAATTTTTCGTTTTAAATTAATATTTTTTATATTTTTAATTTTTTTAATATCCTGGTATTAAAAATAAAAAAATTATTTTAATATATTTTTAAAAACAACTTCAACGCCTACTAACAAGCTTCTCTTCCATATCGTTTTAGTTTTCTTTTTTTTGACGATGAGATGAAAAAGAACGTATTCAGAAACTGTCAATATCTTAGCCACGATGAAATTGAATTACATAATCTAATTAAACGCTCTAAGAAATTCATTTTCCCAAATAATTTTATTATAATATTTTTTTTATTTTTGATATTAAAACATTAAAATGATATAAAAATATTTAAAAAATAATTTTAAATAAAAAATAAACTTTTAAAAAATATTGTTTCAACCCTATTTTCAAATTCAAACGCATCCCAGTAATAAAAAGCGCGCAGAACTTTATTTTCAAAGATAAAGATATGTAGAGTAAAAGTACTACCCTCTCTTGATTGAATATTCTCGGAAACTTACTTCACTTACCACGCAAGTAAAGGGCATTTCTTGAATCATGACTGCCAGGCAATAAGCAAATTAATCATGCTAATTCACCTTGGTTTTTGGTTTTGTCAACTTTCAAGCTTGAAACACTTGAACGACCCTCAAGTTACGTCTACGTATCTTGTGATTAACTTGCAGTGTTCTTAAATAATCATCACAATGCTCCCCAGCTCGGTTGTTACGTCCTCCTAGCTATCTATGCATAGAAAAATTAGTTCCTGGTGAAACACACAGAGGGACCTCAAGGCCAGTTACACATGGGCACAAAAATCAGAGATATTAATAAATAGAAAAGAAAACAAACAGATCTGCATGTATTTTTATTTTTTTTCCCGTAAGCCTGATGAGAAGAGATTTTATTAAGGAGCTCCAAAGGGCAACCTAGGCCATCTTGAAGGACTAAAGATCTGCCTAATTACACTGTGCTCCACTTTGAGCTCATTCGACAATTACGCTACATTTACATACCATATTGATTAATAACTCTACACGGTGTGTTCTTCTTCTTCTTCTTCTTTTATTTTCTTGCTAGGAGTAACATTTACTGTTTGTATTAGGGATTTGTTATGACTCCTTGATACGCTGACATTATTGGAAAGTTTCTATTGTATCCTAGCTTGTACTTGCACGGCATTAGATGCTAGCTTCTAGTATATCATATATACAGATTCTGCTTGCCTTTGATGGAGATATGACTCCTGTGCAAAGGTTGGGAAAGGGGCTGGGGTGAATAGGCACTTCTGCTTAACTGAATTCTGAAAAAAAAAAGCCATACTTTTAATCATTTAGGCACTAATTAAGGGAGTTATATATAGTGAAAAGAGTTGTTTTTTTTTTCAAAAAAAATAACTTGACAGAGAATGTGAGTTGTCTTCAAAATCACTCAATCAATTGGGCCAGCAAGTGCGCACGCTCACTAGGATTCTACAAAATACCCCAGGAGGGAAAGGGCACCTAACTTAATTAAATTAAAAACAATTAGAGTTAATTAATTAGAGTTCCAAATTAATACGTTAAGCAACAACAGCCTTAATTAGTTCCCTCTGCTTGACCCCATTTATGGTTCGTTACGCTAAATTCTCACAAATCCCCATTCATTCAAGCCGATTTAATTAGGAAGGAATGAGAACAACAGAATTTTACGCTACCTAGAGCTTGCCATATCAACTCCTAATTAAATATTTTGTTTTTTTATCACATGCGCCATTTGTCTCTGGGAGCTAGCCTTTCTCAGAGCACAATTTTTTGTCGCTGTGGCTTCTTACATAAATGCAAATTGCTGAAGCGTTCTACAAATTTTAAGCTTCTAGAATAGTTAATTAAAGGAGCATGACTTCTTACTTCAATGTACTTAGGGGAGAGAGAAGATTAAGCCTTTTTCTTTTTCTTTTTCACTTTAAAGAAAGATGTGACTCCGTATTACTTCTAAATTAATGTTTGGTATATATTACGTTTGAAATTGTGTTGGAGTGTGTTTGGTTAATTAATATTTTTTTAATAATGTTGATATATTGATATTAAAAAACTTAATAAAAATATTTTATTGTATTTTCAAATAAAAATTATTTTCAAAAAAATATAATGCACTACAAATACACACCAAGTATTTTATGCCTTAGCGATAAAAACATGATTTTTGCTGTATTAATTATTAACTAATACTTTGTAACCAAACATACAAGTCCAAAATTAGGTACTTGTTACATCGTATATTGACTGAATTAATGAACCTTTCCTGTAATAATAGATAGAAAAGGGGAAAAAAAGAAACGGGAAGGAGTTGAGCAGGAAAATCCGAGCATTAAGTTTCAGTCTAATGATTTAATCACTTAATTAATATATTCAACCCAGCTGGTTCATAAGAGTCCAACTTTCATTTCCAAAACTGCTAAAAGACAAGAAATACTTTGTCTTTTCTTTCTTATTACATTCTTACAAAGGAACTTTAGCTTAGATATGTACAGTGAAATAGGTGGTATCAGCTAGCTGTTAGAATCTTTTTTCATAAGTCATAGGATATTATAATCATAGATTTGATTATTAATTAGTCATCAACCGAATATAAATGGAACTATGAGTCATCAGACATAAGTTGCAAATTTGGAGGGTAGCCAATGCCCTGTCTCACTGTCGTTTCCTTGACATGAAAGGGCCAGGTTCAACTAATTTAAGGGAATAGGATTAATTACATGTTTTGCATATGATTTGCAGAACTCTCGTGAACTTTAGTTAGGGTTTGGCACCGACTATGCATGTACTTAAAAGGTTTGTTAGGAAAACAAGAAATTTCTTAGCAATCCCTCGATTAGTTTAATGGTAAACTCTCTTACTATACCGATTAAACATCAGCATGTTTTGCCATTACACAGCAGGAGTTGAACTCTAATTTCTTTAGTTTAAGCTTTTGATTTTGACTTTTCCCCTTGATATAAAGGGATTTGGAGTCTGAAGAAAGAACTATCAAACGTCAGTAACATGAAATGGAGGTGGAAGAATGTCATCTGGTGGTGAAAATTATTATTATTAAGATATACACACCCAAAAATTGCAAATATACCATTCATATATTTCAGAGAGTTGTTCTATCGATGCCACTAGAGTTAATATTATACTTGAAATCTATTAAAAAATGCTTCGGTAAAGATTAGTGTTGCACGTTGATTACTTTTTATTTATCCTTTTTTCTTTTCCTTTCTCGCTCATTCTAATTTGCAATAGCGAACAATCAGTACTGGTATGTGCGTGTTTGTGTAGAACACTATGCCTTATTTTCCTAATCAAGAGTAAAACAATATTCTTAAGCAATGATATGCTCAACTTTTATGCATGCATAATAAATTTGGAAGTGGAAGAATTACTAGCTTGACGCAATCCGTGAGAAGGACACCTGTGTAGTGTTTATAACTATGTGCATATTTGTTTTTTATTTTAAAAATATTTTTAATAAAAAATAAATATTTTTTATTTTTTATTTTAATTAATGTTTTTTTAGTGTTTTTAGATCATTTTGATGTGTTAATGTCAAAAATAATAAATATTATTCTAATATATTTTCAAGTAAAAAGCAATGAAACATTAAAAAAAAAACTATATTATGCAACATAGATAAAATAGGGTGCTTTATATTTTAAAAAATATCTGAATTTTTGTTATTTTTTTCAGATTTAAAATATAAATACCAATAAAAACTTTTCTCAGTAAAATTGTTAAATCGATAGTGAATGATTGTTTGTGGAATTATTATACATCAACAAATGGTATTGGTAATGTAAAAACCACAAAAAAAATATTTTTTTAATTTTAAAGGTTTTTAAAGTAGTTATTTTTACTCAAAAGGTTAATGATATGAGTTGTGGGTGTAATCACGGTGATACGGTACTTATCATGTTAATATAATCCGGAGAATGTAATTGTTTGCTGGAACTTGGGAAGTGAGAAAGCTGGACACTTTTTTTTTTCAACCTCCAAAATTTAAATCAATTATTAGGATATTTCTAATTTTAATTGTTTATATATCAAAAATATCTTTTATATTTTATATTTTTTGATTTAACCACTCTAAGGAGTTTCTTGAGTATTAAAGCGCTTTTTTTTTTTCATTTCTAACAAATGAGGAAAGAGGACAGAAATTCTCTCCAAGATAAGTCATGTGGTATATATTTTTTAAAATAATATTTTTTAAAAATATATTAAAATAATATTTTTTTTATTTGTTAAAATTTATTTTTTATATCATAACATCAAAATAATTAAAAAATAAAAACAAAATTCTTAAAAAATATGGCTGAACCCAACGTCAAACACCCTCTCCGTACAATGCTAAACCCAGATTTAGGATTTGTTGTTTAGAATTACGAACTTGCCAAAAAGAATTCTAGAGAAATCTTGATTTACTTAATTACAGAACACAGGATTAAATTCAACGCCATTCTACCCCACGAATCCATCAACGGGTAAGGTGGGGGGTGGAAGGGTCTGTGTTCCGCCCCCTCCCCGTCTTAAACCTTATCTCTTCACTACCACTATAATTTTCCATCCAATCTTGTTCCTCTGGAGGAGATTCTTCCATGTCAACAATTGTTTTCTTTTCACCCACTCCCCACCCAAATTTCTCAAATCCAAGGAGTTACCAAATCTTTATTCATGCCTTTGAAACCCACCATCCAACTGTCGTTGCTCAATTGGATCAAGAAATGATGTTTGAAAAATCCACCATCTAATTAATAATAAAAAAAAGAGGTAAAAACATGACTCCCTGAGAAAGTGATTGTTCGAAAAGATCATTATTTTCATTAGACTGAGGGAAATATATAACATGAAAAGACATTTAAAAAAAAAGAAAAGCATACTCAAACAAAGTGATAGCAAGCTAAGCTAGCGCTGGTTATCTGTCTATTTATTACTATTACTCTCTCTCTGTTTTTTTTTTTTTTGGTTGGGAAAGCTTAGAAAGTTCACTTACCATGTACGTAAAGGCAAGCTAGCAGTGCGAGTCTGTCCCTGAACTAGGAGGCAAAAAGCAGCTCCCTTCTCGCTTGCACGGTCAATTAAGCAGTCAAGACCGACTGAATGGTAAGCCAAAATTCCAAGAAAACCCTCACGTCATTATAAGAAAGCAATCTTTTCAGAGGATGTTTCTGTCCATCTGAAGAATATATATGAACTTGTTCTTGAAATCTTTAACCTGCAGTGAGAGACAGTGTGGAAGAGATAATTTTACTGTCAATGAATAGTCACGTAAGCGGCAAGGAGACCACATGCATCAAACCTAAGCGACAAATTTCGATGATAAATTACAGTGCCAGAAAGAACCAGGCAACGAGGTGGCGTGCTAATCTACTCCTACGATAGTTTCAAATCTGTGAAATAATGTATATTGAATGGTCAAACCCCCCTGCCAAAAAAAAAATTTCTTCGATTCCAGATGTATGGGTAAACATCTGGCTGGTTCAAATAAAAAGTTGTTATTTTAGAGAATTTCTTGAGTTGTCTAATTTTACTTTCAAAATTTTGGCCTGAATTTATTTTTTAATTCTTAGAATTATACTCTGGATAATTCAGGTCACTCAAATTCTGAATTCATTATCCTGTTAATTTGTTTATCCAAACATCCTTTAAAAAGTCAACCAACTAGATAAAAATAGATCCTATAAAAGTTTTGACCATGTAAAGTTTAGTTTTGAGGGAAATTATAGGCCCATTAATTTTAAAAATTCATAAATAAATAAGTTTATAAATACATATGTGAACTCGGGTGACGAAATATTTTTATTTTATCTGAATTGCCTAGAGTTTATTTCGGATAATTCTTCGAATTACTCGTTTTGAAAAATTCTTAAGAATATAAATCCAAATTTGTCGGCATAATTCGCAGGTTTTGAACAGTGCTCATCTTGGCAGTCACGTCCCATCAAGTAGATCATGCGCATGCAGAGAGCCAGAGACTTCAACGGCTCTCCACTGGGCTCGATCAACCCTAGACAATCAATAAATGAATGAGAGGGGCTTAAAACGACTGGTGTACGACAATGGATACCCATTTTTAGTTTATATATGCAGGGACTTTTTTTAATAATAGTCAGAAAAGGTGTGTGAGGTTATCTTTTGGCTAACTTAGAAAGATTTTTCACGTCGCAAGTAAAACAAAAGCAAAGCAAAAACTGGCTTGTTCCTTACTCAACCAGGGCATCACGTGAGCAAGCATGCAGTCCCATTCCTCACATCAATAACGAGAGGAGGTGGGAGTGGGACTCATCAATGGCAAATGCGTTAAGCAACATCCTCTGCATTGTCTACTGAAATTCTCTGTTTAGATTTCAGTCAGATTCTCTAATCCAGTTAAGTTTTGATCCTTTTACAAGTTCTTTTTAATTTGATTCCTTCAAATCCCAACAAAATGGGAATAAGGAATGAGTGATATGGACATAATTTTACGTAAGGAGATGAGCTTGTTATCATTCTACGCAACCTCTCCATCCTCGTTTCCTGCCTGTAAAAATAATTATGCTTCCGTGATGTGCTATTTTGTTTTAAAAATTATTTGATTTCCCCCTACGTTCCTGGGATCTTCATATCTCGATGGTGCCCTCCATTTGATTTTGTTAAAATATTCTTTTTTTCATGAGTGCCATGACACAAATAGACACGCACATGAATCTACACCTACTGCCGTTGAATTTGCACCTAAATCTCACTCTCAAAGGAACAAGTCAGTTGACAAATGAAAAATAACAATAATGGCTAATGGAGATAGTATCGAAAGGAGGCTTTTATTTAAAGATAATTCTTTAAATTGCGGTTGAGATTGTTTTTGAAGATTTTTTATTTTTAAAAATCAATTAAAATATTATTTTTTATTTTTTAAAATTTATTTAGACATCATCATATTAAAACAATAAAAGATCATAGAAAAAGTAATTTTAAAAACAAATTACAACTTTCTAAAATTCCAATTACAGCTTCAACCATTGCTGGTGTAAATAATCCTCTGGTTTTCAACCTTCCACAGCAATTAACAGCACCATCATGATCCCTAATGGCAAAACCTGCTCCCATAACCCCGCTTTGTTCAAGAACAGCTGCATCCACGTTACACTTTAGATACCCCACCGGAGGTTTCTCCTATTTATGCAAAGCGGGCCGACGAGATACAGAATTAAAATTCTTGTTTTCAAAGAATTGTAACTAAATTGACATTAATGTTTTTTCAGTATTAAAATCTTTTAAATTTGAACCTCTATTTTATATTAAAAAAATGTATTTTTGATGTATCAATATTAATGCAATTAATACATATACTTTTGTACAAAATCAAATACACTTATATTATAGTTCGAATTAATATACTTACAAAGATATTGGGCAGTTTTATGTGGATAACAGGCTAGGTGTGTTGGGTAATGAAGTATAAATTGTTCTTTAAAATTATTTTTTCATTAAAATATATTAAAATAATGTTTTTATATGTATTTTTTATGTAGTGAATCAAAAATCATTGTTAAAAATACTTAAAAATATATTAATTTTATGCTTTTCAAAAAAAAAACACTTGAAAAAGTTGTTGAAACACATTATCAAGACACCCCTTTCGTCTAATTAAGAAACACCGCTTACATTTAGAAGAAATAGTGAGGGAATCAAATGGATGATTGATTGTCTTTTACGCGTCAAATCATAATTAATCATGCCTACTATTTACCTGTTTAAATTCATGTGTGTTTCAACTCATCAAAAGAACGGAGTTTTATAGGACTAGTTGTCACTCACGATTCATGAATGGAGGAAGGACTCCAGCGTGCATGAGTAAGAATTGGAGAAAAACTCACAGCAGCCAAGGAGGCGGAGCCCCAGGAAGCGGAGGAAAAGCAACAAAACAGCCGGTGAAGGGTTTCCGCTGACTAGCGACCTTATTACCGTGCTGTCAATTTAGTTGACCCTTGCTTTACTTAAACCATGTCATTCTCACTCTGCCAAACGTCGGGGTTCCCGTTTTGTCTTTCGTGTCGAAAGGGGGTCTGTGCCAACACAGAGGACAGCAAGCGCCCAGTATTCAGCCACGTGCCGAGTGAAGAAAACAGACGCTCACCGCGCATAGGGAACGACAATTAACCTGTCTATAAACGTAGCGACAAAAAAATGGGATCCCCTTTTTGTAGCAGACACGGAAGGAGGGCTTCAACAGATTCTGTACTATTTGAGGCGGTGTTTATTGTATTCGCGGTTAAAAAGTATTTTTACAGTAATTTTTTAAAAAAATAAAAATTAATTTAACTTTTTTATGCGTTTTATTTTTTGTATAAAATTAGGTAAAAATAATTGTGTAAAGTATTAATTTAAGCTCAAAAGAAAAATAATTTTAATTAGTTTCTCTAATTAAGAAAATTCATCAATCTGCTTAATTTCATAAAAACTTTCTTATAAAATTCGATAGATCAGTTTGATTTGTCAAAATTATGATTTCTTTCGTTAAATAAAACCAAGTTTTGGAAGCCTCTTTTAGTTTTTTTTCTTTTCCCCTCTCTTCTCCTCCAAGTCATAAGATTTGAGTCCATTGTATCATTTTCAAGATAAATATATCGAGAAACCCTGCTGTTCCTTTGCATACATGGGCCATAGATCAACACCACCGATAAAAAATTTAATTTTATTTGTTTTTGTATTTTAAAAATATTTAAAAAAAATAAATTTTATTTTGTATTTTTAAATATATTAAATCCAAAAAATATTTTAATATATTTTAAAAAATACTTTAAAAAACAGATCAATATAATACTTTAAACCCTTTTTAAAACCTGCCACTGTCGATTCATCTGTAAAGTGGCAGGGATATATGTGCCACGTGAGTGAATAATTGAAATGCACTCCAACAACCATGCAAGAGTGAAAATTAATTAATTAAACCATCAAGGCATTAATAATAGGTGAGCAAGGCCAAAAATAATAGCGTGCGTTGAGAGTGTGTTTGGTTTCTGCTTCTCCCTCTTCTTTACCGTGTTCTAACGCCATTTTATTTTATAGACAGCTATCACGTGTACCCGATGTGGTGGGCTCTTCCTTCCATTGCCTTTTGCATGCAAGCATGTACCTACTTAACGTGTGATATATCTAAAACAAAACACACTAGCCACAGCTCGCAAGAAAGTGTGGTCTGCCAAGTGACGTTAAATCCAAATAAAAGAGGATTAGCCTTTTCCGAGCTGTACAAAAAGAGATCCACATCCCCTCTATAATATTATCCTAGCTAGCTCGCCGCTACTTGACAGGGCTAGATCTCTTCACCTTTGCTTCCATATCCAGAGTATCTAGCCAGGCCTCCTGTTATCTTAGCCGACTGAGGATATGTCTATGTTACTGGTATCACCACGTGTCGTTTGTTTGAAGGACCGATCCAGATTAAAACTTGAAAATATCCCAAGCTACAAAACCCTGGCCAGCTTGCGAAATTCATGTCAACGTCGACGAAGTTATAAGGAAGCATCTAGTTTATACCAGCCAACAAAAGCTCCAGGACACGTCGGCAGGATGTGTTCGGGAAACTGTTTCAATTCACGGTTGTTTGTCTTGGTGAACAGGGTTTCCGCCATGTGTTTTAGTTTTTTTTTTAATTTTAATTTTAATATAGCTAAAATACTAAATTAGGATTAACAAGCAACTTAAGGAAAGAGACCGACTACTAATGCGTGAAATAATTGAGACTGGGCTCCCAAATTATAGCACTTCTGTAGAAGCAATAATCCGGTAGTGAGAATAAACATGAACAATTTTGTTAATTGTTATCCTTTTAACTTGTTCGAATGATAAAAACACCATTACGTCGAATATGTGATATAATCATCATTCTGTCAATAGATTTACTCACTAGCAGCTTTACTGAATATTTATTTTGATTTTAAAGTTTATTTTATAAAGTGCTTTTAAAATTACTTTTTAGCTGAAAGAATATTAAATTGGTATTTTTAGATGTTATAAGATGATTTTGACAATATCAGAGAATTTTTAAAAAAAATATTTTAAGTAATTTTCAATTAAAAAAAACACTTTTTGGCGATTCATTGCTCATCATTATTGTTTTTTTAGCTGGTGAAGCAAGATTGGAGTGTTCATTGATGCATTTTCTTGAGTTCAATTGAAGGTGAGAAGAGGATTTTCCTCGTTGTTTAGTTCCAGTTCTAGATTCGTCGAGGCTTCCGAATAGAGTAAGAAAATTAAAAAAGAAATCATAAGATATTGATATTTCTATCATGATTTCCCATTGCAACAACCCCTTATCCTGTGGTGAATATGGAAATCATATTCCTCGATGCTCCCTTTGTTGTGTATATATTACCAATCATGATTTCGTATCTATACTCCCTCCATTGATTATATGGAAATTATATTCCTCGGCGCTCCTTTGTTGTGTACACCGGAAATTATTAGATTAATTGCTCCTCAATTACATACGAGTTCCCATGATTTATTCATTTCAAGATTTTATAGTTTCACTGCTAAATAGATTCTATCAATACGAGATTTAGAGTTTATTGATAATTTTTTTATTAATTAAATTATTAATAAAAAAAACTTCTGTAAGCATACCATTTGTCAGTAATACCAAATTCCATAGCTATGTCTGTCGGTAACAAATAAAAAATTACTGATAGTTTTACAGATAAAAATTACACGTCAAGAAAAATTCCAACTAGAAATATACCGATAGATTTATTTCGTTAGTGATAGTGGCAAATCTAATAAATATTTTTCAGCTCCTTGTGAAATGCCAACGAACATTATTCCCCTATAAATTTTCCACTGAGTGTGGCATTTCCACCACTCTCTATGAAATGCCAACATTTTCTATCCTTCTGTAATTCATCAGTGATTATGGCATTTGCAACAAGCTACTATGAAATGTCAACAGACGTTATTCGTTTATAAATTTATAAGTGACAATGGCATTTCCTGTTCTCTATTAAATGTCGATGAATATATTCCATCTGTAAATTTCTCGGTGGGTATTTTTAATTTTTTAAAAAAAAATATTTAGAATAAATAATATAACATTATATAAATTAATAGTAAAAAAACAACTATACAAATAAAATTTTATTAAAATAAAAAAATAAAGTTAAATAGTATAAGACTACTAATTTAAATTATTCCACCAGTGATATTTTAAAAATCTATCAGTAAATTTTGAATTTCACACCAGAATTTTTAATTACCCTCCACATTTTTTACGGTTTATTGATTATTCCATCAGAAACTGCACGCGGTTAGAGATGCATTTAATCCCCTATTCTTTGGAATTCGCATCGTGCGTTGGTGTCTTTGTTAGTGATTATAAACTGACGACCAATACCGACAGACTATAATCCATTCGCAAAGCCATCAGTGATGATTGTTGCATTTCTAGTAAAGCTACTATGAAATGTCAATGGACTGTAATCAGTCTGCAAAGTCAACGATGATAATTATAGCATTTCAAGTGAAGATACTATGAAAGGCTGACGAACTGTAAACCGTCATTGTTCTTTCAATAAAGATGCTCCTAAAAGATACTTCGCTTTACCTAATTATATGTCAAACTAAAATCAGGAAACTTCTACTTACCTGATTAAAGACCAAACACAATGTTACCGTAATGTTATGCAACATCATACAATTCTTCATAGAAAGACGCAGGGATACAACATCATTTTTAACTCTTCCAACAAATAAATACTTTCTGTTCTTTCTATACCTGTTAGTCGGTGGTAAAAAACAACGATGATAGTAAAAAAAAAAAGTTTTACCTTTGTTTGTTAACATGAATACCTTGTTATTTTCCATGTAGTATAGATATGATAGTTTTCAATGCGTGTTCCAACTAAAAAAATTTTATAAGCTAGAAAATCATTGATAATCCATATCAAAGTCACCCATGCATCAAAATTCTATTTCCTCGATATATCATAAATCAAAACACCGAAAGACCACAACTACTTTAACTTGTCAATCAACGGTCAAAGATAAACATATATATTTCAGCCCTGGCTGCTTAAATCGAGCATGACAGTAGATAAAAACATGAGTTTTAGCCTCATACACATTCTCAGTTGCAAGTTATAAATTGTAAGTATAATCGACCAATAAAAATGAGGAGCAACAAATGACCCAAATAGGTTGAATCTGTTTGTACACAACCCAAAACACACATTTCTTGATTCAGTTGAAAAGTAAGTAAAATGTTTTCACGCTTCGCCATCAGAAGGATGTATCATCACTCCATCAACCGCATCATATGATTTGTGTCATTTCATGTGCTTACTTGTCCTTTATGACATTAATAACCTCTACAGTCTAGGTGTGATTAGGAAATATACAAGTTTTTTATATGCCACTTAAATCTTTCCCTTGCTAGTTTTAGGTTTTGTAATGGGAATACCCACATGTCATGCACTCGGTCAAATCAATATTTTCAAGGTAGTATAACATGCAGAAGTTAAGGCATATATCAATTTTCTAGTATCCCAAACTGAAGGTTTTCATCATGAACTTTACAACATAAAAGTTCTCTTTCAGCCTGTTCTCTTCAGGTAAAATGCTTTTCGCCTATTCAATAATTTTGTCATACCCGGGCCCACTCAACCTGTGATCAGAATTAATGATGAAAACCTGTGCTCTGGCTAATAATTTACAATGGTTTATGCAGTCATCCCATAATAGTTTGTTAGAATCTTTCAACAAATCAAGAAACCTAGTTGTATATATATTAGGTTTTTCTTTTACGATTGAACATTGACTGAAATTACCTTGATTCATTCTTATTATATCCATAATCATATTCTTATAAGGATTAATATTGTCATTTGCAACTTCATGCGCGTTACTAGCACTAGAAGTTGACCCAATTACTTTTTCTCTCATGCTTTTTTACGAACAAATACTTGTCTATATGCATATCAACATCGATAATTCTTCATAAACTTTTTGTGTGGAAAATATATCATTACAACATCTAGATGCAGATCCGTTTTATTTTGACACTTCCTGCATGGACACCTAATAACGCCTCTAGTAAAAATTTTAGGAATAGATGTTATGAAATTAATAAAACCCCAAACCCTATTACAATAATTCATCCTCCACAATACTTGAGGTGAATCTCAATACATTCATGAATGATCATCCATGACTTCTATCGAACTTTAATAAAATTATCCCAACAACATGTATTAATTAACTATATTAGATAAATAAATTTGTAAAAATATTGGTTTATCTCAAGATTATCTAATAAACTAATTACAACTTCTCATAAATATTAAATATTAATTATTAATTATCAACGTCTATACAAATTTATACATATAAATTAATATAAATTAAAACTCCGTAATAGCATTGATAAAAATTAAAACAAACTTGTTAAACAAGCTATTAATTATTTCACCACAAGACTTGTAATTTGATAATTAAAAAAAGTTTCAACAATTTACAAACAAATATAATTTTACAAAATCTAAAACAAACAATAACAAGTATAAAATTATACATTCACATACTGCAAGTTTGTTTAAGAAATAACAATAAAACATGTATGTATACTAACAAAATACATATACTAAAAAAAATTGACATTTAAATGTTAAAATTAAAAAGGATAGAATTACTTATGAAAAAAATAATAAAATTAACAATAAATCAGAATACAAATGTTATGACCACAAAACTTAAAAAAAGATGACTTATGCTGAGAACAGGAAGAATTTTTTTAGAAGAGTTGGTTGTTTGCAGTTTAAAAGGGGAGAGTTGGGATAGGAAAGAATAACAAGAAATAAGGGAGGAAAAAGTCGGCAAAATGATGATGTATTAACTTTTATCGATAGAATAACAGATGGACTCATTTTATCACTGATTGTATCAATCATTGTAATGGTGAATTGGTCATGTCACTATACAGAGATCCTGATTTGAATCTTTTAGTAATTCTATCATTAAAATCACTCTCTAAAACTTCCATGTTAGTGAACTAGTTTTTTTAAAAAAAAATTATGAATATTTCATCTGTAATTCTATCAGTATATATCTACTAAAGTATTCTATCTGTATATACAAACTTAATTTCAGACAAAAAAGATTTTATTAGTAATTATGACCATAAATTATCGACAGAATAATTATGTCGGTAATTCCATTGGTTTTAAACGAATTTTGTGGTAGTGATTATACCATACTATAAACTAAAATAGCTTGAGAAAAAATCAATTGAGTCCTTGAAGCTTTGCAAAAAATTAATTTATCCACAAAGTTTTTTATTTCTTATATTTTAGTTGTTTATTATTGGATCTTGAACTCTATTTTCAATTTGGTCCATGATATTTTAAAAACATTCAATTTAGTTGTTGATATATATACACACACTTTAAGTTCTAAAACTTCAGTTTGTTCATGTTGTGTTGTGCATGTTGAGAAATTTTTTATATAGTTTTTAAAGTTCTAGTAAAAGTTTAATTTCATTCTTAAATTTTTTTATTTTTATATATATTTTTAGTCATTATGTTTTTAGATTTTTATATTTAGATGCTAAAAATTTATTATAATTATCAATGTTTTATATGGTCTATAGTCATAAATCACTTGCAGATGTATTAATCTTTTACTTTTTATTATATAGATAAATTTTTAATTTTAATATTTAATTATTGTCCATTACTTTTTTGTGATTTATCATTTTTTATATTTTTGAATTTATTATATTAAGTATATGCATCATTTTTTTTAAGCACAAATTTGTGATATAAGAAAATACATTTATAAAACTGGTGATTTTTTTTATTTTATATTAAAATTAACTTTGGACCCTACCCTTGATGTACGGGAAAATAGCTAAAGCTTCCTAGAGGCTCCATAGCGATGCGACAAGTTTTCGGTATAAAATATATTATCCCCCGCCAACCCAAATCCACAAGCTTCATCTGTTATGAGTTAAATCATCTACAACAACCATTTTGTTACTTTCAACGCATGCATCGTGTCTATATCTCATCTGGATATATGATTAGTTTTGATTTGTATATTAATGATATGTTTTTTTTAATGGTTGATTTGCTTTTTAAATTGTTTTCATTTAAAAATTATTTAATTAATATTTTTTATAATTTTAACATGATAATATAAAAAATAAAATTCTTTTTTTATATATTTAAAAGCATCATACACAGTATTACTTCTAAGTTTTATATTGATGGTAATTGTTTTTAACTTTTATATTAATGATAATTGTTTTTCTTTCTTGGGTTATTTTTAAATTAATTAGTTTACACCTCAATCAAGAATATTTTATATATATATGTATTTGCACAACAATAAGATATATTAAATAATATTAATTATTTTCAACACTAATTTCAAAATTCGAAAAAAAGAAGAAGAAGAAGAAGCTAAGAGAGGAAACTAGCTCTCGTGGGAGTGCTGAGAGAGTATAGGGAAAACGGGGAGGAGAATAATTTAGATGGCATAGATCTAACCAAGACAAAAATCCATCGCATCAAGAGACAAAATATAAAAACATAATCCAGAGAGATATCTTCTTTAGAGACAGATTGAAGAAAAAAATAGTAGGATGGTTGAAGTACGTCTTTGACTAGTTCTATTTATATACATTTTCACAAGTTAAAGAGAAGCTCTCAACTCTCCTCTTTTCAAGTTAAAGAACACACCACCATCTCTCTATCTCTCTCTTATGAATGTGATCTGATTCATTGGTTGGAAATTGAAACATTGTGTGTGTGTTCGTGTGTGATACCATGTAATATTTTTCAAAGGAATTCGTTAATTTGAATAGCATAGACTATAAATGTCATGTTTTTTAATTGTGTTATTTAAAACTGGGTTATTAAACTAATTATTATTTTTTACTATGGTATTGATTTAATATTTTTAATTAATCGTTCTAATTTTTTCAAAAATATCAAAAAATAATAATAACACCTGCACCAGAACAGTAGTATCGCACTCAATGATAGAACATCCAAAGAGAAGAAAAGGCACCAAAATCTATAAAAGTCATGTTTACCAGCAAAAAAATAAAATACTGTCATCCTCATAAAAAATCATCGGCACAGATCAATAGTTGAAATGCATTAATCGACGTCATGTCATGTTTTATATTGCCTGCCAAAAATGAGGTGAGTTTCACTGGCGATTTGAACAATGGGCATCTTAATCACAAACTAAGAGTAAAAAAAAAAGAACAGGAAGAGGAATCATATCCTTTTCTTATTATTCTTCTAATACAATTATTCAACGGAACAACCCATCAATTAAAATCCTGGGTTTGAATTTGAAGGTTTTGGATTCAAATTCTGAAATAACGGAATGAGATTTAAGAAATGGAGGTAAGCTCCTCCTTCTATATATTCAAAGGCATGCTAGAACTCTCACGAAGCCAAGAGGAGTTTTCCTACCACGTGGACAATTTTGAATGACAGGGCGTTTCTTTTGCTTTTCGAAATTATTATTTTGAATAATTTGCACGTTAGCAAATTTTGTTGAAGGGGGAGATGACCGTTGGCCAGTAGCGGAGCCTTTCACGAGCTTATCTAGCTCCCAACCCTCTTTCTCTTGCTGCTGAAGACACCTTGCAACTAATCAGCAAGGCAATCAAATTCGCATCGAGGACATGTTTACTCGGACACCTCGTCGAGGAAACAGTAAGAAGTACCTCGTCATTCGACGACCAGGAATTTTTCTAACACGAAATACAGAAAATAAAAACAATCCTTTCAGTCTTCTGTAATATGTCATCAAGAAAGCACGCTCAAGCTTTACCACTTTCACAAGTAATCAATGTGAAAGTGGCATCACATTTTTTACAACCCAGAAATCGGCTACGTTGATTGCGGGGGCCAGCCACTAGTGGATGTAGTTTTAGGGGCAACCACACACGGCCCCCCCAGCGCAGTCCCTTCTGCTTTCGTAGTTAAAAAGCGGGTCCCGTCTACGTTAACCTAAGCCAAAAAAAGCCCTGCAAATTTGCTTCTCCTCCACCTCGAGAAGGAACTGTTTGGAGAGGGAGAGAGGGCAGACAGGTGGGTCCCTTGTTGCTTGACATGAGTGGTCGACATCACTCCTTGAGATCCACGTCATTCTCAACTTATCCTTTCACTTCACGAGCTGTGGCTTTGCCCATCCTCCCTCACTATGATGAATTTTGTTTTTTATATTGTTAATTCTATCAAATAAAAATAAAATACAGCATAGTTTGAATTTATAATTATTTTATTAATAAAACTTTGATATCTTTAGCTAAAAGAAATATTCAACTGAAAACTAAAATTCCTAAATTCACAATTAGAGTGAGAGATTTTTCTGGGAGCACAAACAGACGATGGGAGGAGAAGAATAGAATTGAGAGAGAGAGAGAGAGAATCTACACCCCATTTCAAATTCTCACTGAAGAAGTTTTAAGATTTTATTATTTTTATTGTGGACGACAGGTTTCGAGTTCACGGGAGCGTAGCTTGAGTAAGATTTCGAAGGAAACATCGTCGAAAGCTTTTATTTCTCTGTAATAAAATAAAAGAAAAGCTGAGATTACGGTAATGCTTATCTCCCACGTCAATATTTTTTATGTGACTGAAACTGTTTATTTTACGGCAGCGTAACACCAAGCCGATTTTTTAACGTTCTTTAGATGTATTTGAAAGATGAGATTATTTTTAAAATATTTTTTTATTAAAAAAATATTTTGATAACAACACAATAAAATAATTATGAGATATAAAAAAATAATTTTAAATAAAAAATCATGAGACGCAACCCCAAACAACACTTTAAGAGACTAAGAGATTTGGGATAATAAAATTGTTATCAATTTAATTTTTAATAATAATAAGTATCAATTTTAGGATAATAAGATTCAGTCATCTTCTGACCTTGGAGTATCGTTAAAGAACTTTCTTAATCTTGTTTAGATTTGGGATCCTAAATAGTAGTGTAGGCGGCGACCAAGATTACCACCTAAGTTACATGCATTAAAAAAAATAATTAACAATCATTAAAACTTTATTTAATAATTTTAAAGTGAAATGATTATTTAAAAATTATTAATTATTGTAACAAATATTTAAAAAGAAAACCTTTTGGTAATCATTTTTGTGCTATGATAGCTAGGAGGTATAATATAAGAACCCATATAAATATGAAAAATTTGTATGTGAACTAAAAAATATTTTCAATTGAAAATATTAGTATAAGTGAATTTTTCATGAATTTGTAGTTTTAGTTTAATAAGTTGAGAATTCCATAAATATGTAACTTAAATAAGTAAAGACAGAAAGAAAGATGATTTGAATCTCGTAGAAATTTAAACTTTTAATAATTTCTTCATTCAGAAAAGGCAAAGGATGAAGATATATATACACACACAAGTTTTATAATTTTTTCTTTTTTTGAAAGGAGTCATAAATCAAATAGTTGAGTAGAGACTGCAACTTAAATCATTTTATGGGAAAAGTAATTGCCAGCTTGGAATATAAGCATGGTTTAATAATTAAGTTTTATAATTTTTTTAAAAAAATTAATTTTTTATATTATTTTAACTTATTGATATCAAAAATAAAATTTTAAAAATAAAAAAATATTATTTTTATGTTTTTTCAAATAAAAATATTTTTTAAAAAAATTATTATTACATTATCAGATACAATCATAATCTGTTAAACTAAAAAATAGGTTATGGTAGATTTTAAGTTCTTAATATCATAAAATCATGACATGAATTTAGATCTGCAACATATTTTTCTATACAGAGGTAGTTTTTCAATTCGCAAGTGATTAGAAAAAAAATGCGTGTACTGCTTCTTGAAAGCAAAATGGAAAACTTATATTTACTGTTGAAAACTTAATCAAATAATTATAATCAAAAGAGATAATTAAAAAAAATTAAGGTGAGGTTTACTTATTATTTCACCTTTTCATTTTAATTCAAGAAATTATATTTTATATTTTGTATTAAGTAAAAGTTTTTTTAAAAAAAAACTAAATTGTTTTCATTTATAATATAACATATATAACACATATCATGTCAATTTTATTTTTCAAAGTCTTCCATTTCATTCTCTTGCTTCCCTTCTCGATTAACATTTTATAATCAATGAAACTTAATTTGGGTTTTTGCAACATATAAAACTTGAAATAAATGCATTATTTGATCTATATGAATCAAATTTTAAAGTCAAATTCTCCTTATGATTATGTTTTCATTGCTTATGTATCCTTTTGATGCGGTCACTGTAAGCATCTCATTCTCGATTGTAGATCCGATCAACTACAAGAGGCTAGGATTAGATCATATTGCTATTATATGGTGAATTATTTTTTTATATGATGAAGTTTTAAAAATCCAAGTAATATAAAATTAGAATTTTTAAATTAGATAATCAGTTAATTAATTAGTTCTTATAAGATTATATGTATATTTTTTAATCAAGATGGTTAATAATTTATATCTAGTGCTTTGTAAGATAAGGTAACTTGTAATTAGTATGTGTAAAAAAATCATTTGAGAGAGATAAAAAAAAATTATGTTTAAATAAGTATTTTTTTAGAGAGAGAAAAATATAAAAATATTATAGAGAGATACTATAAAAATATTTATACAATAAAAAATAAAAAGTATAAATCTTTGTTTTGAATGTCTCATTATACATTATAACTCATGAATTTTATTATTTTATAAAGATAGGGGTTTAAAGTATAATTTAGATTGATAAAATTTAATGAGATATAAATATTTCTTATAACTATATTAATATTTGATAAAAATATGGAGGGTCTCATAGAACTTTTATACATTTAAATATCTTTTTTCCAAAGCATGTTTATTTTCTTGAAAATTTATAACCATAAATCTATTTTGATCTGATATTTTTTCATAAGGCCATATTGATAAAAACTTGTTTCATCTATTTCTGTAATTTCTTCTACTCTCAAAACAATAAAACTATTGCTTTTGAATTTAATCTACCTTGAAAGAGATAAAATAAAGTTGAATTAAAGTACTTGTGGGTCTGTCTCTGTGTTGCTTTTTTATCTCATGTAATTTGAAATTTTGATTTAACTCTCCATTTTCAGCTTTTGTTGATCAAAGTTGAATTGGCCCATGTTAGAAATAAATGATACTGTTGCCATGTCTCTAAACTGAGGATGCCACAACAATAATCATGATTTAATTGACAACCAGTCCTCGAATCAGCAGCAGCAACAATGGGAGGGTTTGTCACACACGGATAAAAGATGGGTACATTTGCCTGTGAGAAGAGGTGAAGCTTTAAGGGCTTTCAGGGCTGAGTTTACTTGCTTTTTACCTTGCCCGTCTTAATGTATGGCAAGTAAGAAAGACAGAGAAGAGGAGGCCGCTGCTGCAGGATCTAATAACAACGGTAGTAGCTCTTGTGGGGCAGTGTTTGCAAGGTGGTTATCGGAGATACATTAGGGAGAAGGGAAAGGGAAGGAGATAGATATGCCTAGAAATTGTTTGATGAAATGCTTGAATTGAATTTTATTGAGTAAATTTAACAATTAGCAATTAAAATATAAATAAATGATAAAATGGTACAGAAGGAAAAGTTTCGGTGAAATAATAAAGTTCAAGTCGCGCATCAAAGGTCTTGATCTAGTGGTGGAAGGGGCTTATCTCCTTTCACTGCATCTAGGTTCGAACCTTGGCGTGCATATCTGTCACCCTCGCGGTGCCTTACCTGTCTACTGGGTTTGCAAGGTATTTAGTGAGTCGTGGGGATTAGTCGTGATGCACGCAAACAATAATTACAAAATTTGAAACTATATCTAAAATTTTGTTCTATTTAAAAAAAATTGAAAAAAAAATACAATAATCCCAATTAACAAATTCTAAATAAATTCAATGTATTTTCATATTTCATAATTACAAGTAGCCACAAGAATAGTAAAAATAAAAATCATATATATATATATATGTAAAATAAATTAAAAATAATTCAATAATATAATATTTAAGTAATTATAAACTATATAAATATAAATGATCTATCTAAGTTCAATCTAAGTTCACCAGTAGTTTCACTGAATTTAGCTCTAGTACCTGTCTCTGTGATGTCATCATTTTCCATGACATCGATTAGTCTCTTTAAAAATTTCAAGATCAGTGCAGCAACCATTTAACCAACAGGACATTACAATGTAAACTTCGCTTTATTTATTAATAGTACAAAGATAAGATGTGACCTCCTTAACCCTCTTTAATAAAAAAAATATAATATACAAGTGAGTTCTAACCCAGTAGTAAGAGGGGCTTGTTCTCTTCCTCAGCACATGAGTTCGAACCTTACCATGCACGTCTGTCACCCCGCGGTGCCTTACCTGTTCACTGGGCTTGCAGGATGTTCAGTGAACCGTGTGGATTAGTCGTGGTGCACGTAAGCTGGCACGAACACTACACGTAAATCAAAAAAAATAAAATATATATATATAATATTAATATTTAATTAAAAGATAAATACATATAAAACGTTAACTTAATATTAATAAAAACGTGATAATATCAAACTATATTATTTTATCAAATGTTTTTTCAAATAGTATCATTCACCTAAACTTTTAAATTTGTTGTGATGATTTAATAAAAAAAATCAATTTTATATTAGAAAATCGTGGATATTATTGTAATTATAAATTACGAATTATAATTTTTTTTATTTAAGGATTTGAGAAGTTTTTAGTTGTTTAAAAAATATTACAATGAATGTTTAAATAATTAGATATTGTTTATTGATTTTTTTAAAAAAATGTAAAATATTATTCTATGTATAAAGTTAGAATATAAGATATAATTAAAAAATGTACGGATATTCCATGTAATTTATCTGTAATTAAAACGGTAAAGTTAAACATCCGGACCCTGCAGTCATAAAAAAGGGAGGCAGACAACTCACTTTTACCATCGCAACGAGGATACTGAGGTCTCAAGTCGACTAGAAAAAAGGGGCAAAGATGAGGTCTCCATAAGTCCCACCAAAAGTGTCGATCTACTGCCTGCGCTGGTTACGTTTTGTAAAAACTCTTCTAATCGATTGTCACGGGCAGCACCTGACATTTTTTCTTGGAGGTTGAAAAAACAAATTCAAAGTCTTGATGTTTTTATTTTTGGTGGCTAATAATTTAGCATTGAAATTTCATGACCAGTCTCTGTATTTAATTTCAATCAACTTTTATAAAATATTATAAAAGAGGATTTTATGTTCATTTAATTTAATTTAAAAAAAACCTAAATTCAATGAAAATAACAAATAAAAATGATAATATAAATTATTTTTAAAATTGATAAAAAAATCCTACGTGAAGCATGTAGAAAAATTAATGAAGTCCAACCTGTAATTAAATAAATATTAAAAAAGAAGATTTAAAAAACATGAGTTGATTAAATATTATGAAGGGACTATCTCATATTTTTATTTAATCAGTTAATTTTATTTAATTAAAAATATATATTTAAAAAAATAACAAAGAAAGATAAATAAAAAGACCCCATACAACTTAGGTTATTTTTTAAATCAATGAAAAATCTTTTAGAAAAAAAATAAAAAATTAATGGAACATGATTTTCAATTGAATAAATACTAAAGTATAAAACCAGATAAAAAAATATGAACTTAAAAAAATAAACAAGTAAACTTATATGAACTTTTTAAATCCGAGTTAATCTCTAAAACTTGTAACTTATAAAATTTTAAATCATGGTTTAATCAAGAAGCTTAATTTTTAACCAATGTAATAATAAAAGATGAAATTTAAAAAAAAATTAAAATGAAAAAAATAACAATTAAATGAATGAAAATCAAATTTAATAAAAAAAAAAACTTAAGGATGATAAAATTGTAAGAAGAGATCAATTTTAAAAAATATCTCAAATAAAAGAAATAGTAATTGAAAAAATAAAAACATAAAAAATAAAAAAAAAATTAAAGAGGTGAAATTGAAAAGGAGTTCTAAAATTTTAAATTGTTTAAAATAAAATAAATAATAAAAAAATATGAATAAAATGTGAATGAATATCAAATTAAATGGCTGCTTAGAAATATTAAAGAGGCATGCATGAAAATTAAATAAAAAAAAGTCTGAAATTAATAATAATTGGTAATACATGCTGACTTATAGTAAAGACACCATTAAGATGATTTAAACTCTACTGTAAAAGATAGTATTTAATCACTAAGTAGCTTTACTCACATCATTTGAAGGACACGGGGTTACCTTCACATGTATTATATGTGTCAATAATTTTTTTATAATAATATTTAAAGTTGTTAAATTATAAAATTATCCCTAAATAAACTTGACAATAACAAAAAAAAATATAAAAATACTCCTAGAAGTTAGTACAAGAGGATTCAACTTTTAAAAGCATGATAATATTATTTTTCCCATATATTTTAAAGTTTTTTACAACAATAATAGTAGTTTATAGCATAATTACCAAACCTAGTTTAACTTATGACTATATATTACGAGTTAGACTAGATTCTATTTTAATTAATTTATAATAATATTATTTTAATAATTGATTTTTTTATTTGATATAAAAATTTATTCAAGTTAGGTTACAAGACGACGGATTAACCAATCAGACAAGGTTCATAACAACACTGGTTAGTAAACCTTCTCGGTTACATTATCATAAAACAGGAACTTCGAATGTTAAAACTCGAATTGGAGTTCATTTAATAAAAAGCTATTACAGATAACCGGTGAACAAACAATGCATGTCTGCGTTCATTTACCTCTCCGCCGTAGCTGGCTAGCTGCTATGTCTGAGCAATCACCGTTCTGATTTTCAGTTTTAAAGAATTTACCAGTTTACACGTACAATTCAGAGTTTGTAGCTATATAGTCATTTGACCTGACAAGAGCCAGAATCATGCCGTTGCTTTCATGAACAATAGAAAAATCCGTCATTGACCTTGATCATGACATGAATTACAAGTGAATGTCAATGGTTTTAAAAATAAATAAAAGCCCCATGATTCGTGTTTTTCCAATATTAAAGTAGAGATTTGTATTGTAAAAGCTAAACTCGTTTGAGACAGACAATAAAATATAATCCGAGCTGTATTTGATCACAAGAATCACAACATAAAATAGAACAAAAAATCATAAAAATTATGGGGTGGTAATAAATTGGCTGATTTATCCACAAAACAAATAAATATGAACTAGTAAGAAAACATAGATTGGCCACAAATAAGTATCGATATTGTCTTTTCTTGAATTTCAAGAAAAATCTAACTATCTAAATGAATTTGATTGTTGGCAACCAGCCAAAGCATTGCCACCAAATCACGGGTGCAGATTCCATTTCCTGACCTAATTGAAAAATCAAACAAAGCATGATTTTTCGACAAAAAGGGGGCATGGATTGCTAATTTAATTATCTATCCAACCTCACGAGCAGCGGACCAACCCTTCCCTTCTCCATTCATAATTTCCCTGCCGTGAAAGAGGTCCTTCCATAATCTTACATCTCTCTAATCCAAGCACATCTCGAGTGTAGGAGATCAACAGAGCAACTGGATTTTTTATAGGGTTCGTTTTACCCTTTTATATGCACAGTGCGGTGACTGGATTTTTAAAAAAAAACTATGTACATTTTTATAGCCTAATTAAAAGAAATTAGGCTTGATGTTATGGTAAAAGAATAAAAAATTTAAAGATAGAGGACTATGATATAAAATATTAAAAAAAATTATAGCTAACCCCACACTGACAATAATTCCCACCAAGCCAAAAGTTTATTTTCATGTTTTCTTAGCAATCGAGTTGGAAAGATGAGAGACAATCTCATGCAAAATCGCAAAGATAGAAGAAGTGATTTGTTGACAGTAATTTTGACTATAAATAATATCGATTTTAATATTAAAAAACTCAAAAGTTCAATTAAAGAGTTATTTGATTATTATCTAAAATAATGAATTTTATCGATCCAGGTTGGTTTTTGTTTCTAACCTAATTTTTAATTATTTGTAGTTAAAAATGAGTTTATTTAAATATTTTTTAATAAAAACAACTAAATAATAAATTTTCCATTCATCCTTCTTCTCAAACAATCCATGCGATGTCCGAATTCTAAAAAGCAGACAACCATATTTTTTTATTTTTTAAAAAGGGTTGTTTTATAAAAATAAAACAAGGCGCAGCAGCGCGGCCTGTCAGCTAGTGTTGGATATTCCAAAATAGGTACCGAATTAATTAAAAAATTAACGTTGAAAAGGAAAAACAGATGGGCTTTTAAGGCATTACCTATCCATTTGCTGTCCTGTCAGTTGGTGTTGCCATAAATAGGTGCTCGTCAGGAAGGAAAAGTAAAAAAAAAAAAAAGCAACAAATTATAAATAGTCAAGGAAGGAAGAAGTGGAGGCAAATTTGAGTGAGCAAAACCCTTTCACTGCAGATCCATGCTGTTGACCCTATTTTACTGGATTTATATCAAGGAAATAGGAAGCGCTGAGTTAATTAGAGTCGAACTGTTTTTTTACTTTAACCGCCAAATTATTAACCATCCAAGCATGTGGACCTTGGTTCGCAAACGATAACCGGAGGGATAATGTGGTAATTCGCAACCCCCCACCCCACTCTGTTTAATTAAGAAAATTATTTATTCAAACCAAATCGGTTGCTGTCGTCGTTGTTGCTGCTCTCTTTGCTTCAGATTACCTTCCTCTCTTTTTATATATAAGCTCTCGTTTGGCCTTCCATTCACCCCTTTCTCTCTCAAAGCCAGAGAGACAAGAAAACCAAAATAAAAACCAGATAGAGAGAAATGAGAACAAGGGGAGGGATTTCTTATCCTAGAAGAGGAGTGGCAGTAAACGCTTGTGATACTGCTGCCGAGAAGAGGACATCGTCAACTAATTGTAAGAGGGGGAAACCTGATTTTACCGCCGGAGAATACATGGCTTGCCGGAAAAGGAATCGATTAGTGTCGACGGGAAAAAAAGGAGAGACTGACTTGTTCGATTCTTTGCCCGATGATCTTGTCATTTCTATCCTCTGCAAACTTAGCTCCTCTGCTTCTTGCCCCTCCGATTTCATTAACGTTTTAATTACGTGCGTCCCTTTTCTTCTCTCGCTCTCTCTTTGGATATTTCTTTTTTGTTGGCCGGTGCACTTGAGATTGACCGGAACCGGTTACACTTTTGTTATTTTGATGTGCGAATAGAGAAGCGTTATTTTCTGAATCAAGCTTTTGATTGAAACTGCAGGTGCAGGAGATTAAATGGATTGGGCCTTCATTCTCTAGTATTATCCAAAGCTTCTCCGAAATCATTTGCAATCAAAGCCAGCAATTGGTCCGATTCTGCTCACCGTTTCCTCAAACTCTGTGCCGATGCCGGAAATGCTGAAGCTTGTTACACTCTTGGCATGGTAATTATTAATTAAATTAAATAGAAATAGTTTTTCAAGAAATATCATCGCTCTCAAGATACAGAAAAATCAGCGTTCTATTATCAGAAGGCATTAATTGGAATTTTTATATTCCGTACAGATTCGGTTTTACTGTTTACAAAACTGGGGGAGTGGCGCTTCTCTAATGGCAAAGGCGGCGATTAGCTCACACGCGCCTGCCCTCTATTCACTTGCTGTCATACAATTCAATGGAAGCGGTGGTTCCAAGAGCGATAAAGACCTCCGAGCCGGCGTCGCGTTGTGTGCACGCGCTGCCTTTCTTGGTGGTATCGACGCCCTGCGGGAGCTAGGCCACTGCCTGCAAGACGGTTATGGTGTCCGTCAAAACGTGACTGAGGGACGTCGTTTTCTCGTCCAAGCAAACGCGCGTGAACTCGCGGCTGTTTTGTCTAATCCTAATTCTGGACTGCCAACGCGCGCTTGGCTCACGTGGAACCCACACGCACACCCTAACCATCGTCACCCTAGCCAGAACGGACCCAGCGGCTGTCCTTTGTTGAGTGACTTTGGGTGTAATGTTCCAGCTCCTGAGGCTCATCCGGCCAGTCGTTTTATGACGGAATGGTTTGCTATTCGGGGCGGGTCTGCTGGTTCGGGACTCCGTTTGTGTTCTCATACAGGTTGTGGGCGGCCCGAGACAAGAAAACACGAGTTCAGACGGTGTTCTGTTTGTGGAGCCGTTAACTATTGCTCACGCGCTTGTCAGGCACTTGACTGGAAGCTAAGACATAAAGAGGAGTGCGCCCCTGTTGAGAGGTGGGTGGATGAGGATGGTGAAGGAGGGGATGACGCCGGTGGAGCTGGTGGAGGGGAGGGAGATGATGTCATGGTTGAGAGCTAAATTAAATCTAAAAATGGTTTAACGATGGAACGGGTAGAGACTGACGGTAACGGCGGAAAACCGTGCGTTTTATCGGCCACAAGAATACGAGGTGACTGAGGTTGCATTAATCCTTTTTCTGTTATGTTTTTTAAGGTTTGTGTAACTTTTTCTTTTTTAATGGGGTCGTCCGAATAGCGCACAGGAATTTTGTTCCCACTTTTGGTTTCTTGTATAGAGAGGGGTATATCGGAGAAAACAAGGGCACCTTTTGCTGTTTCCCTTGTTATTATTATCATTTTTTCATGGGTACCAAGGCGGTCTCTTATTTTCTGTTTTTCCTCTTTTTGTACAATATTTAAACTGGCACCAGTAATTTAAAAATTCAAGTCCCGGATATTTTCTTCTCTCTTTTTTGCCAATTTTTATTATATGTTTAATTTCTGAGAATAGAACAGGCCGAGTGTTGATTGGTACTCTGACCCTGTTAGAGCAGCCAGCTTAAACCTGTTTATCGTAATCAATCGAATAAACGTTCACTTCTTGCTTAAATTTTGATGATTTTTACTTCACGTTATGTTTGTGTTTAGTTGTTGCATCTTGTCCATAATATCCATGCTTCTAAACTATGTATGACTCAGAAATGATGCCAGCGGTCTGGAAAGAGCTGGCTGCGGTCATGATAGGTGATCGTTTTTGGTTTTTCTTTTTTCATTTTTATTCTTTATTTTTTTGATAGATCAATAAGAACAAAATTAGGTACAGGGATGGGATGAAGAACCACACCACCACGTGTGTTACAATTATGCCTTGAAGAAGAGGATGGACAGGCCTTCGCTTTGAGGTAAAGGTAAGGGATTCTCGAACAAGCTTAAACAATAGAGAGAGAGAGAGAGAGAGAGTCAAATTTAAACACTATAGATGGTGGAGTGATTCAACTGAAAGAGCAGCAGCAGCAGCAAGTTGTGTGTGAGGTGGTGGATCAGATAAAGAGCTCGCCAACAACATTAAAGGATTGCGGGTGACTGATTATTTCCTCTTCTTTTTCTACCAGTACTATTTTCTCCTCAACTTTTTCTAGCTTTTTTGGTGGTCAAAAAAGCCAAGCCACAGACCAAGAAAAAGAAAGATTTGTAAAAAAATAGAGAAAAAGAGAGTAGTGGGAGACATGCATTTTGCAAGTGGAGGAAGTGGTTTGTGTCCAAAGCGTTATTGCTCTAGTCACATACAAGAAGAAAGGGAAAAACACAACCCGATTATATTAAAAAGAAAAGAGGCATCTTTTCTTTTTTTTTCTTTTGGGGGGCGGGGGGGGGGCACTCATCCATTTGCATTTATTTTTAGCACCATCACACACTCTCAGTTTTCAAAACTAGGTACTTGTTCATGGGTGGCCCAGGCCCAGCCCATTTAATGCTATCGACTAGAAATTCCAGCTGTGGTAGAGAGCTATTTTCCAAAGCTCGAGACCTGATCGAGCTGGTGATGCCATGCAAGAAACAGATCCATCATGGAAGCTCTGCAGATTTTTCTAGTTGCTTGACAGCGTACTGTATATTCTTCCTTGGTACTGTGCCAGCAAACGCCCAGGAAGACCAAGAAAATAAATTAGGGATGTTTTAATTCTGTGATCTCACATCACAATAAGGATTTCAAGCCACCTAATCGTGCCAGCATGGGGTTAGGTTAAAGGGTACAGACCAGATACCTCCTCCGTTTTTGCAACTGTGATGTGATGAGATTTCCACCAATTAAGTGCGTTAGGAATCCTATTCTTTTTAATATCCTAGTAGCATGGTCGTAATCCACTTGCACATGTACGGGTGCCATCTTCTTCTTCTTCTTCTTTTTGTGTAGACTTAATGCTGGGAATATTTTCAGCAGTTTAAAAGTGTCCATCACTCTGTATTTTATCTATTTAAATTGATTTACGTTTACTAGTTGATAACTTTCTAAGATTGATCTGATTTGATTTTCTATTTTTGTATATTATTTATCTCACTGGTAAGAGCACTATTGAATTTAAAAGTTCAAGATAAGTAAATAAAGAACCTTAAAAGCAGCATTTTTTTTCTTAACAAGTTGAGAAAAAAGCATCGACGAATTCCCGAACAGCAAAACAAAAAGGAGTGTGGATCCCTTTTTCTCTTGAATTATCGGATGGTGTAGTCTCACAAACCGTCAGCCAAGAATAAACATATCTGTGTCCTTAAACCCTAGCCCGCATGCAAGATTAGAAGGATAGGTGTTTGGGTTGGACATGATTCGACCACCATTCTTAATTGGCATGGCCCTCCTGGGTTGGCTGACAAGACTACTATCTACAAACCAATCATTAATTAGAAATTTATTTGTTCGTTGACGTTTAGGATTTAGTGTAGTTGTTGTTAAACAGGGAAAGGGCAAGAAGTCGTCTTCTTGTTTCGAGACATGAGGGAACAAGGAAACGAAATGAACAGCACAAGATGTCTCTCTGTGGAGGCCGAAGTCCAGCACAGGAGGGCAAGTGTGGAACCAATGGAGGTTGGTGCTGGGATCCATGGACCGAGGAAATGAAACGGTAGAAGATGTCTCTGTGAAGGCTCGAGGAGGTTCAGCAGCCAATACCTGCAGGCCGGGGCTGGGCAAGGTTAGAGTTATTGGGCTGCCAATACCTCAAAAGGATTTTCTTTTTTTCGAAGAGAAAAAACAACCATTTACAAGAACAAAGAACCGGTGTTCTTGACACATGCAACCGCATGTGTATCGAAATTTTTTTATAAAAATATTAAAATTAATTCTGTAAAAAATAAAAAATTAATGATTAATTAAATGCTAACATGATTGCAGTGGCGTTGTAGGCTTTACTTTTTATTTTAAAGACTTTCTTTTCGTAAAAATTGAAGATATAGACACGAATAAGAGTTTATTACACCTTTTTTCCACGGATTTTTTTTTTAATATCACTAGAAATTGACTGGATTTCTAAGTTAATTCCTTTAAAGGAGTAAAAAGGAATATATGAAAAAATTCACAAATTTTTTTATTCATTTTTAACATTTCTATACATATGAAAAAAATCAACAATTTAAAACATTTTGATGTACTTTGTTGTTTTTAGATTTTAATTATTGGCCTGCTTTTAGTCATGTTGACAGTCTTGATAGTCAAAATAAAGTATTAGTAAGGTACAATATAGGTTAGGGGTGATTTAAGAAGCTTATTTAATATTATTTAAGGTTTTATATGATGTATAAATAGACAAGTAATTAAAAAAACAGGATGAATCTATTTTTTACAATTATACAATACTTTAGTCTTATTTTTAATTAGATACAGAGTTTAAATTATATAGTAGTATTGACACAATTATGGTGTGGACTGGTATTTTCAATTATCAAGACCGGGCCTAGCTGAGATAGTTATTAAGCCCAAGTGTTGATTCATTTTAAAATCCAAAAACCTAAAAGTTGGGTGGGCTTAATAGGGTTTCAGCCTACAAGTAAATTAAGTCCCGTTCCAAACATTTTGGTCCCGTGAAGACGCGAGACTGCATCTTCCTGCGGACGTGAGTCTCATTCAATATCAATCTCAGCTCAGTGATGAATTCATTTATTTATTTATTTTAAATTTATTTTTTATATATTTTTATATTATTTTAATATAATTTTAAACCAAAAAAATATTTTAAAAAATAACTACTTGAACACTTCTAAATAACCCCATAATTTCTTATATGCCCGTGCTACTTTTCATTAAGTAGACTGTCTCCATGGTCATGCCACTATCAAGATTAGAGATGAGAAAAAAATTAAAAAATAATTAAATTTAAAAAATAAAAAAATAACTTAAAAAATTAATTAAATTGATTAAAATTTTAAAAAAACTAACAAATTTGTTTTTAGTTTTATAAACATAAAACTAAAAACGCTGAATCAAACTAAAAAAATCAGACTAAACTGATTTGAACTGATTTTTTTAAAATAACCAAACCGAAACCAATTAATTTAATGTTCTATTTTGGTTTTAAAAAAAATTAATTTATTTATTTTTTTAATAAAAATCAAATAGAAAATAATAACACCTAACTACGACCATGTTGCTAGATGATTATTAAGATGTGATATGTCAATTTAATTTAGTTTATTTTAATGAAATTTAATTTTTATTTTATTTTTTTTTATTTTTTTTGTTTTAAAAATTTTATAGTATTTAATGTTTTTTTTGTACATATTTACATTTAATCACGGTAATTTTTTATTTTTTTTATTTTAAAGTATTTTGTTATTAAATCTGTTTAAGAGTATAGTTATAATTGTTTTTTAAAATATTTTTTATATTAATATGTATTAAAATAATTTTTTTATTTTTTAAAAAATACTTTTAAAATCAACATATTAAAAATAATCCAATACATATAAAAAAATATTTTTTATTTAAAATAGAGGCTAACACGCACTGACAAATGAGCTCTGGACATATTTCAATTCCTGTGTTAAAAGACTTTTTACGACGAAGTTCTGTGCAAGGCTCTCTGCGTCTTGCAACATGGTAAACAACTCCAGCTTGCCCTCGTCTAGTCTATTGCAATTTGTTTTGTAAGTTGCAAAACTAAATATAGGACATGAGTCATTTATTGCAGAGCAATTTAG
>SRLM01000246.1:479369-546207 GCA_015708895.1 Populus ilicifolia | reverse complement strand
ATATTTTCTTCATTGTGATTTTTTTTTTACTATTATCTTTTCATAAAAAATAAAATTAATTAATTCTAATTAGAATAAAATATAAAAATTAAATTAAAAAAAATATCAACTTTACATGAGATCATAAATAATAAAGTGTGAAAAAATCACTTTCTAGTAAGGTTCTGTTTGTTTATGTGTTATAAAAATGTTTTTAAAAAAATTAAAAAAATTATTTATTTTATTATTTTTAAATTAATATATTTTTAGTATTTTTAAATTATTTTAATATAATAATATTAAAAAATATTATTAACATATATTTTAATATAAAAAATTATTTAAAAAATAATTATATTTATATTTCCAAACACTACCTCATCCACTCTTATTACTGGGTTTGCACTTCCTCTAGAGAGTGGGTTTAATCGCCGCTCTGTTCTTCTCAGGCCCGTTAATTAAAAAAAAAGAAAAAAGAAGCAGTGTTTATGGATCCCGAAGCACATGCTGGGGCCGAAAGGCAAAGTGCAATTCATTCCATAGTGTGGCGATTTCTTTCCTTAATCAAACACCAGGCTACAATGAACAGCAAACAACAATGTTAAGCAGCCTGGCCTCTCGCACCGGGAAGAAAGCCACCGTAGCAAGCAGGCAAGGGCCTCGTTCCATACAAGAAAGGTGAGAATCAAGGTGAAAGCAACGGCAATGGTTATTATCAAGAACAGCTACTCTTTAACGAGTCTAGGTTTCAAGAAAGGGTTCAGACACGGAAAAAAGTGGATTTGCACACGTAAAAGAAGGGAATCCATGATGATGATGATCATGATGAGCCATGATGCATATACCCACCAAAAATCAAAGAGCTTCTCTTCCCCAGACAGTTGAAATGATTACCCACCGCATCCCATCCATCCTCTTGGTTTTGACGAAACCTAATCATTATAAAACACAACGTCCCCCCCCTATTGCCTTACCTTTAGCTCCGCCTTCTTTCATCATTACTCTCTCTTTTTACCGCCTCAACCCCCTCCCTCTTTATCCCTTCAATCACACTTTGCTTCTCCCTTTTTATTTTATTTTATTCCTCCAGGTAATTAAAACCATGGAAACAATCCTTTTCGTACTCTTTTTAATAACTTTTTTAAAAATAAAAATATTATTTTAATTTATTTTTAAATCAAAAATATTTTGAAAAGAGAATCACCTAAAAATTCTTAACACTTTAAGAATTTTTTTAATTATAATTATTAATTCCAATTCTACTAGATTAGGATTAGGTTATTAGGGGGGCGAGTTAATAAAAAAAATATCAGAAAAGCATGATGACTTATTTTAAAAAAATTAAAAATTTAATAAATTTTAATACACTCACAATCAATTTATATTTTTTATCCGATTATATACAAGTTAAATTTTCCTGTTTGTTATGAAGCTTAACCCAAATCAAGCTTTGAATTGGATCAGCCCGGTACTTAGACCGGGTTTACTGTACTATTTACCCCCCCTCTTCGTTTCTATGTCTAGAACAATGCTTTGCAGCCTGCTTTATTGAAAAAAATGCAGATTTGAGGAGTGGGGCTGGTGATTTACCAGCAGACTGGTCATGACCAAAAAGTAAAAAAAGAGTCAACGATGGTCGGGCCAACTTTTACCAGATTTCAGAGCATTCATATTTGTCCTGGTAAATTTTAAAAATTATTTTTCAATAAGATTATAATAATTATTTGGCAGTCTAATAGATTAATAATTTTAAACATCACAGCATGCTTACTTCAAGAGGATTTTAAGGTGGTCGTGTTTACATCAGACCAAGACTTCACATTAATGCTTAGAACTCAATTATGAATCCTTAAATTGGTAAAAATGCCCACGGCAAAATGCCCATCCATGTTGCGATTACTTGAAGTATCAACGTGACTTTTTTTTTCAACAAAAAACAAAACGAGCCTAACAATTTAAATTCTCTCAGAATTCTTTTAATTCAATATAATCTTTTCAAAATTAATCTTCAATCAAACTTAATAAAAACAATTTAAAATTTGGAGTTTATAGAACTAATTCGAATAACTATAATAATAATAATAAATAAATAAACAAATAAAAGACTTGAACCAAAATATCTCGTCCTCAGCTTTCAATTCGTAATAACGAGAGAAAAATTAGGGAGGAAGGGATAAAACCTAACAATAGAAAAGGAAAGCAGGGTTGGAGGGGGCATACGTTCAAGCAACAACAATGTATGTGTGGGCTGTGGCGATATTTTAGGCTGTAGATGCATCGTTTGCCGCGTACATTATTTCGAAGTTGAGATTTTTTCTTGAGAGCTAAGATGCCCGTGACATTTTACCTGTAAACTGTTGACGTTAGCTGACTCTGCTCTGCTGTCACGGCACATTTATGAATGAACTCCTGCCTGAACAGGGCAGGACAAAACAACTGATACTCCACGTATAATCGAGGAATAATTAAAATTTATGCTGAATTGATGAATATTATAAGCTACCCTCTCATGACTCCCTGAGGCATTGCCCCACACGGTAGTCTTGATGATTGTTGTTTTGTACACGTAGCTAGCAAGGATTTACGTCTTGGTCTTTTGCGCTCTAGGAGATTTAATAAAATAAAAGGCACGAGTGCACGTAATCTATGGTTGCTTCTACTCATTTCGATTCTTGATGTGGTGGCTTTATCCCCGGCTTTTGCGTGTATTTATTTTGAAAAATTAAAAAGAACTACCCCTCCGATTGTCCATATTATCACCCCTCACTGAGTGTACAAAACACCTTCGTGTACACATGATGAGCAAATAGAAATACTATTAAATAGTGCACGAAATGTAGAATATTTTATTTTTTTATGCAGTTTTTTATTGTTGATAGAAAATAAAAAATCAAGACTTTTAAAATACTCAACTCTGGATGCAATGCCTAGTTGAAATGAATTACACGGGGGCACATATTTTTTTTGTTTGGTAATATGACGTTTGGTGGGTGTTTGTTAATTAAAAATATATTAAAATATTTTTTTTATTTCAGATATTAACATATTATGATCATTGAAAAATATATTAATTTAATGTTTTTTTAAAAAAATTAAAAAAACATTTTAAAAAACATATGTCGCCCCAGTATTAAACGAGATAAATAGTATATTCTTGAAATACAATGCACATTGTTTTGGGATTTGAATCATATAAATAGTACAGTGTATACAGCACTATAAATTCACTCAGAACCTTTTTAGCATAAAAAATAAATATTTGAATGATAATAATATTTATAAAAAAGTAAGAAAAATTCAAGACACAACTTGATGATATGACTAGATATAATAAACTCGGTTAATTTGATATTATAATTTAAAAAACAAGACATTGATTATAAATAGAGTGGGAAAAAATCCAAAATAATTAATTATAAAAAATAAGATGTTAATTTCATAATTTGAGGAAGAAGAAATAAAAACTCGATGGTAACTCACCATCATTTCACTATGAACATTACCCTGCCATAAGAAATAGTTTATTTAGATGGTTCTGACACCACAGCAAAACATTGCATGACAGTGTCTAAAACAATTGCACGTGTCTTAAGGTAACAACTCATGAAGAAGATAAACTAAAATATCATGAAGTGTACATATTATGCCTATATCTTATCAAATAATTTATTTTAATTAAAAAATATAGTTTCTTTATAAGAAGATAAATTTAATAACAAGTAAAAATATTTGAGGTAATTCATGTCATTTTCAAAATAATTATAACGAAACTTAATCTCTAGCTAGATAGATCCTGAGAAATAAAAATAAATAAATCACAAGCTTATGAAAAGCAAGATAGAAACAAAAACAAAACCAAGTAAATTTCTTAGACTCAAATTAATCTACAAAATTTGCAAGCCACAAAATCCCTAGACCACAACTCAATCAAAAAGCTTAAACCCAAACAATTTAAAGTTGAAAGATTAAACTACATGGAAAAATATCAATTCAAAAGATTTCTCAGCAAACTCGAATGAATCTCCTAGCATTGGGTTTATATTTCAAACTTCTAACATGTGAATTTATAGATATAAAGCTCAATAAAAAAGTTCAATTTTTATTCAATATCGTGAATGATATAATTAAGAAAATATATAAATTAAAAAAATGCCAGGGCAGAAAAAAAAAGAAATATAAACAATGAATATCAAATTTGATAATAAAAAAATGAAAAAGGATGGAATCATAAAAAAATAAAAATCATTATAATTTTATAAATTATTTAAAACAATATAAATTACAATAAAAATAAAACAGACCAAAAATACAGAAAAAATAATTAAAAATATTTGTTTTGATAAATTAAAAGGTTAGGTACAAGAGCACAAAGAAAAACTAGTAAAAACAACTCGACCTACAATGGAAATTTGATAGCCACATGCACCGCTAAAAGACTAAAGAGTCATCAAGATGATTTAAACATGACCACACACGTTGTTTGAACAATATAATATAGCCTTACACCTGCACACACCAACTATTTTTATTTTTAAAATAATATTTCATATTAACAAGTATCAAATCACCCCAATAAACTTGATCATCTAAAAAAAACTCAAACTCAAGTTAAAAATACAAAAACACCTGTAAGCGTCAACTTGATCACAATACTTAAAAAAAGATGAAAAAACTTATAATTTTAAATGGAAAAAATAATTTTACAATTACTTTGAACACTATTTATTTTATGTTCACGTCATTTTCTCTCAAATCAAACACTCACCTCTTTATTATGAAATATAAATGAAAAGATGCTTTATTGGTACAATAGTCGGTTAAAAAATAAAATGGACGCGGTATTACTTTGAAAACCACAACGCAAGATGATTGTGGTCTTGATAAAAAAAGGACATAAAGAAAGAAAATTGTGGGCTGGCAGCGGAGTGATAATAACTACCAGTGATATAATTGCTAGACCTGGTTTGTGATCTGACATTTTTTTTAAAAAAAGAATAAATGTTAAATTGTTGAGTCAATTCCTATTATTTTAATCCAAAACAATGTTTAAGTCATACTCGATGAAGTCTGTGAAAAATTTCAATAAGTATCAGTGGACTTTGTCATGGCTAACAAGGAACTAGGTTGCATTAATGTAGACTGTGTTGGTGTTCCTTATAGGACAACTCTTTCATGTTTATGTTAGTTTTTGAGGTTATTTTTGCCAGTGGTCGAGTGATTGAGTCTCGTATAAATTTATCCTTTCGATCAAGGGTGACAAGGCTTATTCATTTTGAAAAGAGCGAGTTTTACTGGTTTAGAAAATTGTTATTGATTGAATTTGTTATTTGTTTAATAAAAAGCACGAGTTTTGCGTCAATAATACTCAGATCACGTTGAAAAAAATGTTCCTGGAAAAAAAAACAAAAAAAAAAACGAATACACCATGAGAGGCGAGGTCTTGCTGCACTTGCCTGAGCTGAGCTGCGTCCAAGGAAGCACTCATTTCACCTGGACTCGGCCCCAGCGAGCTACTCGAGATTTTTTATTGTTATTAGAATAACGAATTAACTTGTAAAATTATAAGATTTTCATGAAGCAATATATATTTAAAATATTAAATTAAATTTAAAATTTAAAATTAGTAAAGTTAGATTTAACTCATATAAAATTAATAAACTCGATTTGATTTTACAAATTTATTGCAATTGTGATGTAAATTAAGTTAAATCAAAATCTAACCTTATAATATCTCCTAACTAATTTTGTGAAATTAAGCATGTTTTTCAAATTGTATATTGAATAAAATTAAAATTTTATAAAAAAATATTACATACATGAAGATACATCGCGGTGAATTTTCAAGTCAAATAGAGTTAAGAAACATAATATTTTAAATGATTAAATTTAGTAAACTAATATTGTCAAATATATCAAACAATACATTCATGTGTTGTTTGTGATATATTTAGAGTTATTGGTAAAATTTTACTTTGATTAAAATTAGGATATAAACTAGACATCTGAAACTTTTTAACTTTATATTTTAGGTCTAAAAATTCATTAAAACAAGAGAGAACAACATGTTTTAAATCAAAACTCAAATCTACTAATAATATACAAAAATGAGATATTTAGGTGATGTGGAAGAATTTTAACATTAATAGTTTTTTTTATTATTTTATTTTGTTTGTTTGCTTAATTTTAAATAATTATTTTTAATTTGAAATTTTCTCATCACAATAGATATTATCTAGGTATTTATTTTATTATTGTATTTATGTTAATTAATTACTAATTTAAACTTATTAGCTTGCATTTTAAAAAGAATTATCTAGATTTATTGTAATGCAAACAACTAGGTTGTAACTATAAGTTTATATGTATTTTCTATTTTTTAGTGATTTTTATGTACTGAGAAATTTTGTTTTGAAATTTTGTATTTTTTATGCTATTAATTTATAATATTTTTTTATTTTATTTAAATTACTTATTGATTATAATAGAATTAATTAATTTTATAATATTTTAATGTAATCTAAGTTATTGACTATAATTATTAATATATAATTAATAAAAAAATGACCGAAGATTAGATGATAGACTGTATTATTCAAGTTTATATTATATTTTTTATTTAAAATATTTTTAACAACGTGGTGCCAGCATCACCCTTAAGTTATAACCTTTTCGAATCAATCCATGAAGTCAGTTTACCACCGATAATTAGTGGACGCGTGAAATCTAGACTGGAAAGAAAAAAATAAAAAAAAAAGGGAGGACATGGAGTAGGTACTTCCGTAATTCAAACAAAATCAGGATAAAATGGGATAAAAAGTGGTGGGACAATCATGCGGTGTGCGTGGAACGAGGAAAGGAAAATAAAGAGCGAAGATGCATGACCTCAGCCGTTGATTTTCTTCTTGCCAGGAAGAAAAAAACAGCTTTGGTCCGAAAAAGTTTTCGGGTTTGGTCTTCTTGACCAGCGACCAAAACAGGCCTGCGTTCACACCGAACACACGTGGAAGACTGGCCCCACTAAACATTCTCCTTCGTGGAGGGAATCATGCACACAAACATGATGATCTGTCCCTTTTATTCTAATGCCCTCTACTGTTTTGACGAGGAAATCCATAAACCTAAGAGCCCATTCGCGACTTTCACGTTTTTAGTTTTGGCGTGTGGCTCCCAGGGGCTGTGAAGTGAAGTCTGCCTGTGGTGGTGGGTGAGAGATTTTTTTTTAAAGTATTTTTTAATTAAAAATGTTAGTAAAATAATTAGTTTTATCTCTTTATTTTAATATCGAATTCCAAAACATTCGCTCACAATTTAGTTTTTTTTTTTTCACGGGAAATTAATTATTCTTCCTCCTGGAATATCCATCATTTCTAGTTAAACTGTTCAATATCACCCACTACAAATAAGTTTAAAAGGACAATCTATAAAACTTAAAAAAAATTAATAGTCGCTTTTATTATGGTTTGAGAGTAAGAATATTATATATATATATAACAGGAACAAAATGTTATTTTTTAAATTGATTTACTTGCTAATCAAAATTGAAAACATTTTTAAAACTACAAGAGTAAAATTAGAAAATTCAAACTAAAATAGTAGAAATGAAACATGGATGAATTCATGCATAAAAAAGCATATGTAGAACAACTATTACTAGTAAAACAGCAAGAAAGAATATCAATATTTGCCACATCAAAAGCTGAACCCTGGCAGTGACCACCAACCAAATCCAGGTACCAAACAACCACAAGTTTAAAACACAAGGTCTGAGATAAAAAAGGTAAAGGTGATAATGGAGAGGGAGTGTGTAATGCGTTTATTGCAAGGGACAAGCTGCTGCTGCTGTTTATTTTAACAGTATTAGATATTTTGAGGATTTTTTAGGCTGTGATTTATAATGTTTTTTAAAATAATTTTTTATTTAAAAATATATTAAATATATTTTTAATTTTTAATATCATCACATCAAAATCTTTAAAAAATATTAAAAAAATCATTAATTTATTTTTATAGTGTGAAAACGTTTGTTTTCTAAGGTGTTTTTTCTTGAAAATACATTTTTTACACAACACTGCAAACAAAATAAAAATTTAAAACATTAAAAGTTTAATTTAAAATAAAAATTCTAAATTCTTAAAAAAAAAAACAGCTATCTAAAGTGTGTCTGTACAAACTTCTGTTTTACTTTTAGCAGTGTAGCCACTGCTAAAAATAAAAAATAAAAAATATATTTTTTATTTTTACTATTTTAATATTTTGTGCTGTAAAAAATTGTAATAAATACAAAAACAGAAGCTAGGAGAAACACTTTTAATGTTTTTTAAAGTAAAAACACGTTTGAAAAGATTTGCTGCCGAGCACCCCGGAGAAATAATTACACTACATTGCAAACAAAAAAAAAATTCAATCGATTATAAAAGGGGCCAGTTCAGTTTCTGACGTGTAGAAAGCCCAGTGGCTAACCAAGGGAAGAGCATCATAAACACTACAGAGAAGCGAGCTGAGCGAAAAAGAGAGAGACACAGGGGGTGCGTGCGCGGGTGTTGGTGGTGGCTGTGTCCGCCGTGGCATGGAAGAAGAGCTGGCCATGCTTAGGCAATTCATTGGTCAGCTTCAAGACCTTTTGAATCTCTACGGCTCTCCTCTTCCTCCTTTTGATTCTCTTCAACCCTTTCACTTTCGTAACCAACAACAACATCAACAGCAAAATCACAACAACGGCAACAACAACAGGTCTCTCTTCAGATCTCTTTCATTTCTCGATTCTTATTTCTTCCTCTCTATCCGCTCCGTTTTCACTGTGACCTCACATTTCTTTCTTATTTTCAAATTTCACTTCATTTGTCACTTAGGTTTCCTGCTTCCCTTTTATTTTCTCTGTTTTAAGGTTACTTTATTAATAATTATATTTGTCATTAGGTTTTTTCTATCAAATTTTATGTGTTGCGAGTTTGGTAAGTTAAAGTGACTTTTTCAGGATTTCTCTTTTTGCCGTATTTTTCTACGCAATGTGGTTTTTTTTTCTTTATGGAAATTTGACTCTAACGTTGTCCTGTTTCGTTTTTTAAAACTTCTTACCATGTTTTCGATAATTAAGGATATTTATGTATTTATTTTTTTAAATCTCTTCTCTAAGGCTGTACGATTGTTTGATTTTGGTACAGCCAGTCCCAAGCTCTCGCAGTTATTTTCCTTCCGAGGTTTATATTTTTCTGTTCATTTTACTGTTTGCTGTTTTAGGAAAGTTTTTAAATCCGTTGTTTGAGAAAATGGAAACGATTCTTTCTTATGTGATATTTATAGTATTCATTCATTGAGCTGTGATGGATTACAAATATAGGAGGATCTCAGGTATTGAGTCTTTCACTAGATTCTCTATGGGTCTGGAAATCATGCGTAAATCGTGCCTTTTTTGGGGGATCTGTTTAAAAATTTAGCCTACTCGCCCCACATGTTCATGTTTCTCCTACGAAAACGATACGATGGAAGGATTTTGTTTCCCTTTTATTTGTTTAAAATATCTGTCTGGATATGCTTGCAAACGAGGTCCTGTAGCTAACAGTCACAGAAAACTTTGTTTCCCTTTTGCTGCTAAGAATTTTCTCCTTCCTCGTACTTGCTGCATGTGAAGAGATGCTTGGATTTTCCATATTTACTCTTGGGATTGGATTGTGACATGTTCATTGTGGTTTGGTATTTGTGTAACAAAGTCATTAAAGCTGAGATGATAGGATCTGAAATCTGGATGCTTGCCCCAGGAGAGTAGCAAATCTGGATGCTTGCCCCAGGAGAGTAGCATCTCCTGCATCAATTGATTAAAAGTGCTTTTGCCATCCTATTGCACGTTTAGGATTTGCACTGAACATGCACGTGTATGTTATGTGGAAGTGATTCTTGGGAGCTGAGATTCATTGCTTGTGAGGAGCTGTGTTATTATTATTACATGTTGGGATTGGGGTTAGCAATTTTCCTGGTGCTATGGCAACAGATTGGTCTTGCAACCACCAGGGATCAGAGTCTAAAGAGCAGCCAGCCAGATCATGCTAAAATTCTCAAATTTTCCCTGTACAAGCTCCTAATCTGGGTAGAGTTAGAAACACATCTGAGTGACGGCGTTTTCTTTCTGGCCTGCAGTGAAAGGCATCGAGTTTCAGGACAGTAATGCCTTTCCAAAGGAAATCCTGATTAATCTAATTTGCATTCCTTTGTGCAAACAAATGACAATATTACTTGTACTATCATGTCAATACATGTTAGCCATATCACTGTCAATATTCTGACTTCCTGGGTCGATATTGTCGCTGACAAGGTAAGCTTATACGATGTTGTTTAGATCTGGCTGGTTTATACCACAGCCACGGTTGAAGGCCAGGAGAGGAGTTGAGTGTAACGTAAGACTGAAAGTATGGAAATTGATTTGAGATAAGCTGACGATCTTGCAGATAATAGCTGGCTGAGATTATTAGTCTAAATCCATTTTAAGCTTCTTTGGACTCCTCTGGCCTGTACCTTCTGGGTTGCTAGAACAAGTACTCGTGAAATTTGTAAACTGGCCGTTTAGAAGGTTTAGTTTCTAATTTCTAGCCACATTTTAGAAGGTTTAGTTTCTAATTTCTAGCATCATCTTCATTAGTTCTTAATGCTTGAACCTGGTTTTTTATTTTATGGGAGGGGAGGGGGGATGCTGCCGAGCAGGTCACAAGAACTGTATATAATCCATTTTGATGTGTGTGATTTTTCATTTTCTTTTCTTTAATTTTATTTTTTGTAAATTTTGTGGATTCACTTCTGTTTTTTATTTTATGGGAGGGGAGGGGGGATGCTGCCGAGTAGGTCACAAGAACTGCATATAATCCATTTTGATGTGTGTGATTTTTCATTTTCTTTTCTTTAATTTTATTTTTTGTAAATTTTGTGGATTCACTTCTGTTTTTTATTTTTTTGTTTCTTTAGCCAGTTAAGAATTGATCCAGTGAATTCATGTTGGGATCTTCCTTGTAATAATCATGGGATATGCTAGATTTTCGTGCAAGCTCTTCTTCTGTTGTTTTCCCTAGTTGAACCTCATATCATCTTCATGATATTTCTTATGTTGCTTGTCCTCATCATTTTTAGTTGATGCTTCATTGAAATTTCCTTTTCCTGTGTTCCATTCCTCTTTATTTTTCCTGCATAAGTTTCCATATGATTAGTATCTTTCCTCATAAATAGCAGTGGCAGGAATGTCCCTACCTTTCATTGTCTTGTGGAATCAACTTCCTTTCCCTCACAGTAGCTTCCCTCTGTATATTTTTTGTTACTGTCCCTGATGTTTTCATGTAATGATGTCACCAGCCAGTAATGCTTATACTCTTGAATGTTGCTATCTTTTGCTGCTTGTGGATATGAGGATAATGAGAGCAATATCTACAGTAGGCATATATTATATGCAGCACGTTGGTTAGATGGTATATATGCATGCAATGCCATCCTCTGCTGTCTAAAACAAATAAAATTAACCGTGCCTAAAAACTTCCTAAAGAAATGAAAATATAGAAATATACATATGGATGATTTGGATTCTCTTTTACCTGTTAATGAGATACATATAGTGGTTGTTTATTTGGTTGATACTCTTCAAGTTTACCTCTCTGTTCTGAAAGTGAAGAAATTTCTGGGTGAAATTATAAAATAATGTGCTTGGTGTTTATTTTGGAACTTCTTGAGTTAGAGAGATCAAGATCTCGAAGCTGTGTTGTGTCTAAATCTGTTACCTCAACCATCTTTTTGGTATTTCAAACATAAAAATCGTTTGCAATAAACTCACAGGCTGTGGCTGTAGTTTGAACATGATTATCTTTGGAGGTTATTTGAAATTTGCATGACAGATATTCTATCTATTGCATGTTTAAGCCCCATTTGTATTTTCAGCCTTGCCGTGCTTATATTTTGTTCAAACCTGACATCTGCTTATATTTTGGTAATGATTTTTATGCTGAATTATTTTGGGCATGTGCATTAGTAGCACCAGATACTCTGTTCACTGAATATGAATTTCGTAGCTCATTTACAGATGGTGCTTCCTCAATCTTGATGATGGCTCAGCAGATGATTACTGTAGTCTTGTGATGGCGGCTGGAAAATCTGGAAGTTTCAAGATGTTGGAACCTTGCAAGCCTCCACCCTCCAAGAAACCTCGCAAGGAGCGGAATCGAGGAAAATCACTGGGAACTACCAGTTCAACTGAGGTTATGCAACAAGAAATTTGGAAAGAATTCCCGGAAGATCTGTTTGAAGCTGTTATTGCTAGACTTCCAATCACTACATTTTTCCGCTTCCGCTCAGTTTGTCGAAAATGGAACTCCTTCCTTGACTCTCAAAGTTTCTCTCAGCATTGTGCCCAAGTTCCACAATCTAACCCCTGGTTTTACACCATCGCACATGAAAATGTGAATTCTGGAGCCATGTATGACCCTTCTTTGAAGAAATGGCATCACCCAACTATATCCTATCTGCCCACAAAGACGATAGTCCTGCCAGTTGCTTCAGCAGGAGGTCTTGTGTGCTTTCTTGATATCGGTCACAGGAACTTCTATGTCTGCAACCCTCTGACTCAATCTTTTAAAGAGCTGCCACCGAGGTCAGTGAAGGTCTGGTCTCGTGTTGCTGTGGGCATGACTTTGAATAGCAATGCAGCCAGTGGGGGCTACAAGATCTTGTGGGTGTGCTGTGATGGAGAGCATGAAGTTTACGACTCACTGAAGAATTCTTGGACCCGACCAGGAAGCATGCCCTCTTGTATAAAGTTACCCCTATCACTGAATTTCCGGTCACAAACAGTTTCTCTTGGAGGTACACTTTATTTCATGCGCTCAGATCCTGAAGGGATTGTGTCCTACAATATGGTTACTGGGGTTTGGAAGCAATCTATTATACCAGCCCCGCACCATCTGAGTGACCACGCACTTGCACAGTGTGAGGGGCGGATCATACTTGTTGGCTTGCTAACAAAGAATGCAGCCACTTGCGTGTGCATATGGGAGCTGCAGAAGATGACACTCTTGTGGAAGGAGGTTGACAGAATGCCAAACATATGGTGCTTAGATTTCTATGGAAAGCACGTTAGGATGACTTGCTTGGGCAACTCAGGTTTACTCATGCTGTCATTAAGATCAAGACAAATGAACAGACTAGTTACTTACAATGTGGTGAGCAGGGAATGGCTCAAGGTTCCTGGTTGTTTGGTGCCACTTGGGAGAAAGCGGCAATGGATTGCGTGCGGCACTGCCTTCAACCCATGCTTGACTGCTACAGCTTAGTCCCTTTGCTTGTCGTGTCAGCATTTGCATGTTGAAAGGGGAATTGGATTTTATGGCTGCAAGCTTTTTGTTATTGTTTTAATGAAGTAGATGATACCTGAGAGGTTTATGAATGACATCTTTTCATGTACAAACATGTTGACAAATAACTTCGAATTGAAAAGACTGGCGTTTAAAATGGAATTCCGCTGGTTCAGATTTCTATTTCGTTTTAAAGTAAAAGTTGTTCGTTCTTCCCCAATCCCAAGCTAATGATAGTTTCTGCTGAGAATTGCCGTCTGATTAATTTCTATGGAGTAACATTTGCATGAGCTATTTGTCTGCACTATGCAGACAGTGAGAGAAGGAATTGAAGCTTTCACTGGCAAGAAATGCCATTGAAATCCACTAGTAGCGTGCCCGATGGGAGCTTAATTTCCTGCAACTGACCTGCCATGTAGTGTGATGTACCTGGAGGATTATTTTAGAGCTAGTAGAAGCATAGTTAATTTACGTGGCCTGTCGTATTATCAGTTTTCACCTCAAGAATTACATTGAAGATGCAACAACGTTTTTTAGGCACAAAGCAATTTCCGTAGGAAAGGTGTTTAAAAGTGAGCCTACTAAAATGCCACTCCATGGTTTAGCTTAGAAATTAAAGGTGTGCACACAGAAGATCCATATTCCACGGATACGAAATTTTGTAGGCCTCCTTGCGATTCTCGATATGAGCCTCACTAGGAAAACTGCAGGTGGCTTCACTGAGCTTCATTTGCACAAGTCAAGAGTCATGAATGGCGGACATTCCGTCTCACTGGACTAGACTGAATGTTGGACATCCACGCTAACTTGTGGACATTCCGTTCAATGCGATCCATATTCCGACTTTGATGACCGTCGAAACAAAGAAACAACCAGTTGTCCAAAATGCAATTGCTGGATGCTGACATTATAGTTATCATCAGTAATATCATTTCTAGGAAGTTCACAGAAAAACCACGCCGAGGGTTGATCCCTCCGACGAAGTCCACTCCAGCCTGACTGTGGTGGCTAGAGGAGTGACCCCAAGCCCAAGAGAGGTAAAACGAAAGCCAATTCTATAAAGCAGCTTCAATAGAAACAAGGAAACATGCAAAACTAAAATGGTCAATTTGATTAAGCAGTCATGGTGAGGCGCAGTTTTTTTATCAAACGTTATAGTTCTCAATACAAGGATAAACATTGATCTAGTAAATGTATTCCTCATCTCCCCTACACGCTACTAGGAATAGGGACCGAAACAACCAACCATCCGCCGCTGCCATCTACCAGATCAGTGACAGTTCATGCCTTGCCTTCGCTTGTAGCTGTCCTGATTATCTGGAATAGAGCTGTTACAAACAACAAAGAACACCTGATCAATGACCAGGAAAAAGATTTTGGTTCCTCGCAACAGAAACATGAAGGCACACAATAACCAAATTATATCACTCTACTTAATTTGTAGAAGTGAAAAAAAAATAAAAAAAAATCCTGATCCAACCAAAGCAACAATACAAGTGATAATGAAGAATATAACATGAACAGAAGGAGATCACAGTCATAATTATCAAGCTTTTGTTCGACCACAAACAAATGCATTAACCCACACTGGAAAGGACATTTCCCTATTTTCAGGAATTGAAAATTGTAAGATGACAATTGCAATCTAATATGATTTTCAAGATCCAGATTCAATTATAGCACCATGCTGCTATGTTTGACAACTACATTGAAGTAATACAAAACGAATATGGAATTGATATCCAATCATCATGACAACAAACTTCAGCAAGTTATAAATTGAGCATGTTTAATTAGATTAATTTAAAATTATTTCACAAATTAAAATTTCAGGACAGCAAGATTTGTTGAGAGAAAATCATGAGCATGTCTAAAAAGAATAAATGAAAACTTAGACAAACGATTAAAAGGAGGTTAAATGAAATGTGGCTTACATGATCCAATGACAACAAAGATGAAGAATCCAAGGAGAACAGGACCAACAGTATAGTCCTTTCCCTTTTTCATGGTTGTTTCGGGCACAGCTCCTCTCTTGGTAAAGTTTTCAAATCTATCAATTTTCCTAGCAGCGAGATGCCCTGATGTATTCTGAACATACAGCAGTAATCACAAAAAAACAAATCAACCCTCAACATTTGCCATAACCTCGTCAAACTAAAAAATGCAACAAGCATAACATCAGTAGTGATGTAAGGATGAAATGATCAAATTCTAACTTTATTAAAATAAAATGAATTATACAGCTATTATTAATTCAAAAAACATTAATAGCAAAAGAATTGACCAATTAGTCTATCATGTGCATACCATATAGCAAAATGATAGCATGAAAAATAAATTTTGCAGATCAGGTCAGGTTGATTTTCTATCATTTTCCTGTTCTAAATCCAAATGAATATGACTATTAAACAAAATACAGACAGACCAAAAACCCCGAACTCTCAAAACATAAATTCAAAAATATATATATTACAAAAATACAAATTACCATGATTACAACAGTGACCAACATCTGGTTGCCAGAAACAGTCACAAAGTAACAGGTGATTGACTCTTTCCCTCTCCAGCGAGATTTTTTTCTTGGCTCGCCCTTTGATTTCCCCCATTCTCCACAGTCTCTTCTTCCTTGACATCTACCACAACCTGAAGAAGTTCTGGTGGAGTAGCTGCTGGGTCCAGCTCCCGACAACCTTTTGGTGCATTCAGACCTTCTTGACCCATAAGCAAGTACGAGGGAACATGGTGAGAAAATCTAAACATCTCTTCCCTTGGAATCCTCCTGACTTCCTTGGGGTCCAAATGCTGGTGAAACACTGTCTTGAAACCAGCAACTTTTACCAAGGGAGTAACAATTACACCTAGTTCTTCATTGTAGTCTTCAAGTACTTCCACCATGTCATATTTGTGTATCACCTCATCTGCTGTCAGCTCGTTCCACTCTGGGGACCAATTCCGATAGAGAGCCCATACATCTCCTTTTCTGGGATATATGTGAATCACCCCACGTGTTCCTTTTGTCCATCTAACCTTGTGTGAAAAGGAATTGAGTGAGTTATAAATCTCATATCTGCCCACTCTGAAGTCACCGCAAGTTTTTGAGAAGCCAGAACCAACCCAGTTTAGCGGACCCAGTTCACTATTAGTTTTTGAATTAAGCCAACTGATCCGCATTTTGAATGGATTCAAAGAAATTACGTTGTGGATCATAGCATAATATCGAGGCATCCCGTCATCAGCATCATATGCAGCCCATACCTGGTTTTCCTCAAAACATCTTTCAGTTCGGTCTTTGTCAAAATCATGAAAATCAGGATCTGGGACATTTATTGACATTGTCTCCAAAGTTTCAGCATCTGTTTTCCCACCAGAAGTGATGGAAGAAGTTTTGATACAATCGACTCCATTTTCCATACCCATCGACTCAACAGACTTATTTCGGTTAGGTATGTCAGGCTTTGACAAAGAAATTCCCCCCTCATTAATTCCTTTCTCACTCCCTGCTCCCTCTTTGGCTGCAGATTTAACTACTTTAGCTGACTTCCATTCATTTATTTTCTTTTGAATGTCTGTCTTTGCCTTCTCCATTAGTAAGGTTTGAATTTCAGTTTGGGAGACATCCCTCATGCCATAGGGCTTAGTGATTCCATTCACCCTGTTTTCAGAACTTCCCTGCCTAAATCCAGATACATTAGCAATGCGGCCAGTGCCAGCTCCACCAAATCCTACACCCATCTGATTTGCAGACAGATTTCCATTGTTGCCATGGCCAACATCATCCATGCCTCTTCTTCTCTTTGCAGCATTAGAATACACACTGGACGATGCATTGGGCATCTTCTTTGAGGCATGATTCTTTCGCTTCAGGGCCTCCTCTCTTTTTGTAGCTGCCTGTGCTTCCTCACGCTCTCTCTTCACCTTTTCATGTGACTGCTGGACCACACTTGCAGGTTGAGTAGCAGTTGAAGCACCACCAACTCTAGAGGAAGTGCCCCACTGAAAGTTGGCCTGATTATTTGAATCAGGGCCATTGGATCCCCCTGCTCCCACATTTGAAGAGTTGACACCACTCCCAGAATTTGATGTGTGTCTGCTAGTAGCAGCTTGATGGTTTGACTGCTGCTGCTGCTGAAAAGAACTCCACGGTGCGGCTGACCTAGACGCATGAGAAGGTGGGGGTGGCATTTCAATGGCTAAAAATGGCTCGTGGCAATTAGGACAAAGGAGCTTATGATTAAGATAGACTCTGAGATACTCATATTGCATCTTGCATCCATGACAAACAGTCCAGAAGGTATTGGGTTTTGTCTTATAAGATGAAGCAGGAGTTGAAGAATGCCTAGTTCGAGGACTACTTTTGTGTGTCTTCACACTCGATTTAGTGAAATTGTAAGACCCATTGGACCCTGGTTTTGCTGATGAACTACCAGCACCAGAAGAAACCTTTTGAAATACTTTTCCATTTCTTCTCTGGTCATAAGCCACCCTCTTGGTTTTATCAGACAATAAACTCCATGCTTCGGATATACATTTAAATGCACCATCCGCTCCAATAGACTTGTTTTTATCAGGATGAAGCATAAGAGCCAGTTTCCTATAATGTTTCCGCACCGTCTCATCATCTGCTTGCGGATCTGCACCAAGTATCCCATACCAATCTGCTTCCCCATTTATTTTGTTCTCAGCAGCAATATACACATCAAGTGTGGCTAACATCTGAGGAATGCCTTCAAGTCCAGGATACAAGTTCTGGGCCTTCAAAGCAAATTTCTTTGCCCCTGCAATGTCTTTCGCAAATAACTTCTTCTCAGCAATCTCTTTGGCTCTAGTGGCCTCATCTTTGTTGCATTCCATTTATGCTATCTCTCCTTCTTTAATTTTTTAACAAAATAATAACACCAAGGCTGATTTCAGATTCAACAAAGTTCAGCTATCCAGTACTCCTTTGTACAGATTCTGAACAAATGAATTACTATTATTATTATTATTCAGCAATCGTTGACTCATTCAAATAACAAAAACTAATTGAGCAGTTAGTCTATCATAAAAAATGACAGCAGAAATCATAACATAACATGAAAAAATTTCAGCTTAGATCGGTTCAACTATCTATCATGCTTCTGGTTCTAAATCCGATCGCATAAGCTATTTAAGCAGACTACGAACAAACAACTCTCAAAGTATAAAATTAATACCTTTTACCATTATCAAAACAGCCAAGGAGACGCCGTGGCCGGAAATGGTCACGAAGTTACAGCGACTCCTACTCTCTGTCTCTCTCCTCCTCCGGCGAGATAGTTTAATGCCCCCGCCTTCTTTTGTTTTTTGTTTTTGCCTCCTCCTCTCTCGATCGTCCGATTGTTTTTTTCGGCTGTAAGAAAAGATTAGATGAGAACATAGTATGTGACATACAAAGTGTTGTCTTTTGACGGGGCATCTCTGCGACCATTCAAATGAAATCCGACGGTTTACAATTGATGCAACCACCTAGCAACCATACAAAACATTAACACAAATCTTATATCTGATAACATCTCATCCATTGAGAAATTTATCAAAATGTGATCTCAGCTGTCCACGAATTCTTATTATTTTTATATTTTTGAGTGACAAATATATATATATATATAAAAAAAGGAAAAACCTTTGCGTGAAATGTTAATTGAATTTATTGCAATTTCAGCTTTTACTTTCTTGGAGAAGAATCTGTTTCGTTAGTCCTAAATATTTTGTTAACTGTGAATTAATTTTTATATATATTTGTGTGTGTGAGTGATTGAAGAGATAAAAAATAAAATAATTTTAAAGTTAATTTTTATACTTTTAAATAAAAAATATATGAATATACATCTTCTTGTTTTAATTGTTCATGTCTTATGTTTTTTTTTTAAATTCTGTATCAATACTCAAATGCTATCTAAAAAATATCAAAATTATAGTAAATTGCATATCAATATATATATTACTTAATATCAATTTGATAGATGGGGATCCAATTGGAAAATTTATTTTGTTTGATAGCTTAGTCGAGAATCACGGGAAACAAATATATCTTTTTTCACATGATATACAATTAGTAAAAGAACAACAGAAATGCAATTTATCAATAACTAGTTTGATTAGAATAAGGTGGTATTAATGTTAACCAATTAGGTAAAGCAAGTGAATAATTGCCAATTAATTTCAATCAGTAGTCTATATCATTATAACTGTCCCGTGTTTAAATTGAGTAGCCTTTTAAGTATAAACTACAGATAATTAAATTTTTATTTAACATAAAAAATATTTTCTTTGATAGTTTTTTTTAGTAAAAAAAATTTAAATCATATTTGAATTGATATGAAATAACTCGATTATCTTGATGGATTTGAAAACAATTTGGATAATTAATAAAAAACATATTTTTACTCGAACTAAATATTTAAGATATGATATTTTTAATAAACATTAAAATGATAATATACTAGATCAATTTTGGTTAATTTAGGTTAATTTGTCAACCTATACATTAAGTCATAAAATTATAATAATCTCATAACAAACAAATTAAAATAAATATTAAGGTTTGATTTTCAATAAACCTGATATTAAAAAATAAAACTAGAAAAAAAATGACTAAGAAAATAATTTGAGTTTAGCGTTTAATCGAGATTATGAAACTAAGATAACTTAATAAAAACTAATTAAAATAAATTATAAATCATAATTTTTAATTAACACAATATTAAAAAATAAAATTAAAAAAAAACATAAAAAATAGCTTAACCGATTAAGATTAATTCACCAAAACCTTTATCCAAACAATAAGATTGAGATAACCTCGTAAAAACAGACTAGAATAAATCATAAAGTTTAATTTTTAATTAATTAAATATTTAAAAATAAAATTAAAAAGAATCAATAAAAATAATTAAATTAATATAGTTCATCTATTAAATTTACCATTCGAATAATGAGTTTTGGATATCATAAAAAGGAAAAAAAAAAAGCAGCAATGCTTAAACTCCAATAAAATTAATGTTGGAGTATAAAATATAAAAGAAATACCATTTTAGTGGATGGTGTAACGTGAGGCGGGGTGCAGCAGAGGCCCTCCTCCTTTAATTTTTTTTTGTTAATGTTAATAATTGAAGGCCCAACGTGCTTGTTGACTGACTATTCTATTGATTGCTGCCAAAACAGTTGATTTTTTTTTTGGTGAAGATGCTAGTAATTTTTCAAGAGATTGATACGATGACTCCAGGGGATTTGCTTTGACATGATGAATAAGTTGATTTACTTACCTTTTCTTTTTTAACGTTTTTAGATACAGATCTCGAGACCAGTATCCAAGAAAATTTAATCTTTCTATATATATGTTTGTGAAAATACATCTTTAAAATCAGTTGAGAAAATATTTAATTTTGATTGATGCACAAAATGGGCAGCGGATAGCTTACCATCAAAGCGAAGGAAAATTGAAGATGCTAGAAGTAACTTGTAAAGAGGATTTAAAAGTTCCGTGGAACAATGATCTTGGGTTTAATGGAGTGGCAAGATTAGTGATTGTGATTCATATCTTTTACAATGAAGATATTTGCGGAGTAGAACTGATCAAAACATCCTAAATATGTGCTTGTTTCTTCTAACATGATGCTTTCGGAGCTCATTTCTGCAAGAGACGCACGAAATGGATTTTGAAGATAAATGAGAGACTATTCCATGGTCTGGCTTGGGAATTAACAAGGAAGGGCGGCCTTGCAGAAGCCACGTTTTTCATAGCTGCGGAAAAGAACATCGTCCGAGGAAAACTCGTTATTTCGCCAAATCAAAATTTCCAGTCCATAAGATTCCTGATAGGAGGAGACTAACTAAATCAAACTTTCATGGTGATAGCGTCGTAGTCAAGAAGGGTCGACATCCAGCCACGCTTGATCAAAAGTCGGCCACCTTCAGGACATTCCGTCAAAGCCATTCACATTCCGACTTTGATGACCGCAAAACAAATACAGTAAGCAATGGTACTGGAGACCTTGTCTAAACTACAACTGTAGGTTTCCGAGACAATAAGTATCAGTTCTAGTGAATTCGCAGAAAAATAATGGCATTGGGGTGGCCTTCCTCACAAAGGCTAACAGCATGATTGTAGTGGCCAAGTGATGCAAGAGATCTGGGTATATCGTGAATAACTTTTCGATGGGCTAAATAGACACCATTCCTGGCGTTGGCCAGGTGAATTTTTTTTTTCTAGTTTAAAATTCTTTTATTATTTTTCATCTTATACTTAGGTTTTGCATTATTCAAGAGCTTCGATAAAACTTAGTACTTCTGGAAAATTAAGTTCGGCTAGAGTGTCTCGAGTCCTTTTCATCTAAGCCTGAATCCTAGCCCTTTATCCGTCTGCGTAACAAAGCCCAAGAAACGTCTCTATAGCAGCTTAATGGAAGAACAATGGAAATTAAAATGAACAATTGAATTAAGCATTCATGGTAAAGTGCAGTTTGTTATCAAACATTGGAGTTCTTCAGTACACACTACTGAGGATCCGTTGATCTAGTAAGAGTATTCCTCTCTCTCTCCCCTACACGCTAATAGGAAAAGTAAACGAAACATCCATCCGCTGCTGCTCTCCCGAAATCAGTGATGGCTTAGGCCATGCCTCCGCTTGTAGCTGTCCTGATTATCTGGAATAGAGCTGTTACAAACAAGAAAGAAAACCTGATCAATGACAACAAAAAGATTTTGGGTTCCTCGAGACAGACACATGCAAAGCACACACTGTCACTTGAATCCCTGATCCAACCACAGCAACGTAACATGAATGGAAGGAGAAGACATGATAATTCTCAAGCTTTTGTTTTGATCACAAATCAATGCAAATGCTGGAAAGGACATTAACCCTACAATTGTACAATGACAATTTCAATGCAAATCAATTCCATTATTTATGACTTTCAGGGGCAATCTCCAAACTCCAAATTCAATTCGAAAGCACAATGCTGCCATTGTCTGACAACTACATTTAGATAATCCGAAAACAATATGGATTCGATAATATCCAATTCACCATAACAACAATCTTCAGCAAATTATAAACAGAGCAAGATCAATTAATCCCCGAATTAAATTTTTAGGATTCCAAGATTTGTTGAGAGAAAATCACAAGCCAGCGTGCCTAAAAAGAATAAATGAAAACTCATGAGGCTTACATGATCCAATGACAACAAAGATGAAGAATCCAAGGAGAAGAGGACCAACAGGATAATCCTTTCCCTTTCTGGTGCTTGTTTCGCCCACAGCTCCTCTCTTTGTAACCTTCTTGTCAAATCTATCGACTTTCCTATCAGCAAGACGCCTTGATGTAGTCTAAACAAATAACAAATTAATAATCACAATAATGCAACCTATTCATGCATGTAATCAACAAACATAATTCCAATTTTTCAAGGACTTATTTACCACACGAAATTAAAAAACATAACAAACGAGGAACTTTTGGGGATCAGATCGGCTCAATTAAGCATCATGTTAAATACGATCACGTAAGATAATTAAATAAAATGCAGATCACAAACCCACAACTCTATAAATATAGATTAATCTTTTTAAAAATTAATTATTATAAAATTACTAATTACCATGTTTACAACAGGGAGATCCGGCAGCCAGAAACGTTAGAGCGAAAAAACGCAGCAGGCGAGCTCTGCTCTCTCACTTTCTCCGCCGAGATTTTTTACTTCGCTCTCCCTTCTATCTCTCTCCCCTCTCGATCTACGGTCGATATTTCTAGGGTGTCCGCGTGTGTGGATACAGCTAAACATACAACTCAGATGATAGGTTCCCCGACCGCGTCACCGACTTTGCTGTGATTGGTCATGTCCACCATTGTAGAATACATGTCAACATGTTATTGGATTTTAATAGGTGTACGTGGACAAGAGTTTTGGGTTGACGTGGGATTTGGGTTAGAAATGGTCTGGGAAATGGTTTTACCTGTGTTTTGATCACTTAAGAATAGCCCTTTAACTGGTTTTATCAATTATGACAATAAAAATAGTTTTATGAGCATTTGTTTCCGAAAAGTAACCTCATATGTAACTGAAAATCATTTGTTGAAGCATAAAACAAGGTCTTCTGTAACTAGTTTATTGATACAGGTCTCAATTAAAGATTAACTTGTTATAATTTTATAGTGCTTTTCAATCTGTTTATTGATATGAGTTTTAATTAAATGAGCATATAATACCTGTAAAATGTTTTATAAGTATAATAGCAAAACTAAATTAATATGGCGGGTGAATTCAGGATTGAGACTGAATCGATATAAAATTTAGACCAGTTCACATTAAAAAATAATAATTAAAAAAGCATTTAGTTTAAAAAAAGTTAGATTACCTAATTCCGATTGATCGAGTAACTAAGCTAACTAGATTTTACCCTATCAAAAGCAACACCTCAGTTCATTGACACTTTTTAAAAAAACATGGCTCGACCCTTTTATCATCTAAATATCGCTCCGAATAAGGCATTTAAGAAAGAAGTCATTTCCTAAAATCTGAAAGGCATTTAGTTTAATTGTAAGTTATTTTAGATTAACTAATTTCTTAAGAGTTCATCAAACATGAAGAAAGCAAACACCCTTGCAAGCTAAAAAACAGAAAAGGCCTTAAAAAGAATACTGTTTCCAACATACCAAAACTACATTCACAAAGCCTATCTTATTTATCCGATATTTTAATCAAAGGGCACTCATGTCATTTCCCTTCTAACTCTCATAACCGGTTATTTTGTCCTATTTTCACATGCAATCGTGAAGCCGTCTATCCGATTATTTATTGACAGGAACCTCTCCGTACAAGAAATGGCGAATCATAAATAAAACAATAAAGGAAACGTGCTACAAGAAGTTATAGCAATACTGTTTCTTAGGTGGCATTATCAGTGGTGCGTTGTCGGTTTCTACAGCCATCTGTCACATCATGTCAGGCCATACCTTAATAAGAAATAAAAGGAGAGGAAACAGGAGCCGCTGTCACGTAACGATCTCATTAGCCAACCACGCGGATGGTGGGGTTCGCGCACTTGGATCGCTCCAAGGACGTTTTCCTTTGCCTAGAAAATAACCTCCCACCATAAAATCTCGTAATAAAATAATAACGGTAACCTTTCTTTGCCTCGATGCCATTTTGGATTTGTAAACTCTCAGCGCATTCTCAAAAGGGAACGAATTCATAAACCTCGAGTGAAAATCAATATCATAATGGATTTTTTCCATGTCAATTTACCATTCTCGACTGGAAGGCTTCGTTTACAAACTTGTTCTGAACTAGTGCGGTGGACCCATGTTGGACCTAAGGCCCACGAATCTAATACAGAGATCAAGGCCCACAGATCAGGGTATATAGCTGGCTGGGCTAAGAACTAACTGATTGAGCTTGGAGCATGTAAAGTCCACCAGATCTCAGAATGTCCACCCAGTCTCATGCTCCCAGCATCGTAGACTTTACGAGTGATGAGCAAAGGGAGGAGCGGGAATATTAACGACTCTCTCTCTATATTGGCTGGGGTTTGCTGGACGTTGTCTTGCTACATATTATAGTATGTTTACAATTTGATTATGATCTCCTCTTTTGATTTAAATATTCTGTATCATAGAAAAACGGCCTTACTGTAATTTTTTATGGCAAAGAGTATCCTTGGATTTCCTTAAATTCAAACTAAAGAATAATTTATTGTGTGGAGAAAGAGGGAATGGAAATTTAAGAAAAATACCCAGTCAACCTGCACAGTCCCTGGCATTATAAAGATGATTGCAGGGACTGTTTAGAGATTTTATTGTGGTGATTTAAGACCCTTGTCTGCTTTCTGTGATAATTTCCTCCTTTTTTTCTGGCTTTCTCTGACAACGAGCTTGATGTTCGGAATCTGCAGTGCCCGAGATGCAATGTTACAGTTGAAACGGAGCCAGTATTATGATATATGATTGGAAAAGGGTTGCTGCTGCTGTGTGCAAGGACCTGGTCGGCAAAACTAACGTGTGAAGCAACTTAATTGCCGTGCCACGACAAAGTTTCACATTCTAACTAGCTTTTGGATGCAAGTAGATCATAAACCTAAATATATTTTTATATATTTGACATAATCTTTGATGTGCTTTTTGATTAGAATTAACTCTCGATTTTTCATGTATTAAAAACAAAAATGACGAGTCGGTTAATTTTTTTTCTTCTTACAGAATATTCTCTCGTTAAGAAATAGTTGATGAGACAGTTCCATCGGGATCCGTTTTGTATCGTATACGTTCCCTCAATAATTTTCAATTGTCAAATTTGCTTCCCGTTTTCTATGTAACAAACACTTGCATTTTTCAAAGGCAAGTTGGCCCCTTTCACTTGCTGAGGATTTTTACCAGAGAATCGTTGAGGTCAATTGATAGGACTGTTTCATGTTGAGAGATGGGAATTTTCCTTGATGTTTTTCTAGCATGTAGAAAGAACTGCCCAGGACCCATCATGCAGGGACGCCTCCACTTGCAGATTATCCCTGTAAATGAACTTGACCACCTGGTTAACCCGTTACCGCCCGATACTTTAACATTCTGGTCTGGTAGGTCCAGATCCAAAATGCTTGATGCATGCCATGATCCTGATGGGGGATGGTGATGTTTTTTCTTCTCTTGCTCGGTGCTGTTCACCTTTTTAATTTACTTTGTTTATTTTTTCTTTTATATATATCGAACCCAGCAATGATTCAAACAACCATTTGCCTGGCTTGCAGATTGTGACCATCCTGGAGGACCCATTTTCATCTGGCAGCAGAGCATCTCAGAAAGCTTAGTTTTATGGATTCTTTGATCGTCCATGGCGGGGACTCACAGATTGCGTTGTGCGCTAGCCATTTACCATGCCTGTTGTTAACACTGAAACTTGTTACTAAAAGGGGAAAAAAAAAAAAAGTTTTTTCTTCCATCTCTGTACTGCTCGCAGATGCCGTGTAGTGCGGCCTTTCTGTCAACCATTTATTTATTTGAATCCATCTCTTTTCCCACAAGTTTAGATCTAGGCATAGTATATTTTTTTGATTCACGCCACGTTTTTTTTTAATTATTTTTTTATTCGGATATGATTAAAAATTTATTATTTTAATATATTTTTAAATAAACAATTACTTAAAAAACTCTACTACGGGCAGCGGATGTCAAGGCTGTTGTATCATCAAGCTTTTACGTGTTAGAAACAGGGATGGGACGTGTGGAATTAAAAGCCAAACAATGAATTAGGTATACGGCGGCCGGAATAATTAAACCAAGGACGCTGTCATGAATTACTTTTGTTAAAGCATGTCACATGAATTACCACGGGACATGATTTGTAAAGTGCAAGTGAATTGTTGACAAATTAGTGGCCAGAATATTAGGCCCTTTGGTTGTTGTACAACAAGGCTATTTTTTATATGTTATTTTCCCAAAAATGTTTTTGAAGAAATGCATGATCCTATGGTATTGCTAGTATGATTTTGATATTTTTTTAAATAAAAAGTTAATTTTTTTAATTTATATTTAATCTTGAAGGTATTTAAAATTATTATAGCAATTATTTTTAAAATATATTAAAATAATATTTTTTATTTTAAAAATCTATTTATGATATCAGAAAAATAAAAAATAAAAAAAATCATTGAAAAAAAAATATTTTTTTTGAATTTAAAAACAAATATACCAGAAATTTTGCTAATTAATTACGACTAACCAGGAAAACCATTCTAATCTTTTCTCGCTTTCTCCTAAACAGTTATTTTGGGCATGACTTGTACGATCAACATTAAAATAAAATTATAAGATTGCAGGATGTTCGAACCTTACCATGCACGCCCTGTCACTCCCGCGGCGCCTTACCTGTTCACTGGGCTTGCAGGATGTTCAGTGAGCCGTGTGGATTAATCGTGGTGCGCGTAAGCTGGCCCGGATATCACACGTAAAAAAAAAAACATTGAAATAAAATTATTTTAACTTATGAGTTTATTTCTAACAATCATAAGTTTGGTAATTTTTAGAGTTATTAAAAATTTAAATAATTATTAATTTTAAAATTTACAAGATTGGTTGAAGTATATATAAATTGATTTGGAAATTCAAATTTAAAAAATAAAAAACATTCAAAGAACACCTCTCCATCTATTTTTAACCTTCCGTCGCTTTTGATTTACCCTGGGAGAAAAAAATAATTCCACAGCTTTAAATCGGCAATAAAGAAGAAACAAGAAGGAAAAGAAAAGATGAAAATTAGAGATTCAATAAAATATGTGCAGCTAGCTAGCCACCTCGACATAGTTATTTTCCAACTAGAATAATATTTTTTATGAATAAATTTATGTTTTGTTTTTATATTAAAAAATAATTGAAAAAATTTAATTTTTAAAATTTTTATTTAAAATTAATATATTTTTGATATTTTAAAATTATTTTAATTTACTTATGTTAAATATAATTTTTAAAAAATAAAAATATATTTTTAAATATTAAATAATTTAAAAATTAATCTCAAAAGCATCCTACATCGTCTGAGTAACGGTTGCTGTCCGATCCTGGTTTGTGATGAACTGGCTGTCTGATCATAACGCAATGGCTGGTGGGTCTGTTAGTACAGCGGTACAGTCCTTGTCTGGGGTTGGTGCCACTGGTACATGCTAATTAATAATTGCTAGACATTTAAAGCACATTTTATTACAAACAAAAAGGAGGGCCCAGCATTTAACGTGGATAGAGAAAACACTGTGAATTTTAATAGTAAAATAACCTTAGCTCCAAGATAATCAAGCCCTGCATGTGGTGGAATAGTATTTTTCAATTGGTCAAAAGCTTATTAAGAGTTTGTACGGGGCAATAATGTCCTTGTAATTTTACTTCTCACGGTGCAATTACTTTTTTATCTTTACAAGCAAAATTTCCTCGTCATAAAAGCTTTATTGTCTTTTTGCTTATTTTAAAAAATAAAATTACTAATTTAATCTTGTCTGAAAAAAATAGCATTCAGTGTCTTTGATTTAATTTGAGCATGTTTGAATTACGTCATTGCCCTTGAGTTTTAACAACATTGGCCTTTGATTTAGGATTTCATTGCCCTAGAGTTTTAAAAACATTAGCCTTTGATTGAGGATTTCTTTAATCTTTTACATTTGATTATTTTGTAGTTATTAAATATAAGTAATGAGATAATTTATTATATAAATAATTTAAAAAAATTAAAAATACGTGAATGAGTTTTGAATAGCATGTACAATACTTTATAATTGGTGACACCCTGTTCTTGGAATAATAATTGATATATCACGGTATTTTTTTTAAAAAAAACAACACATGTAAAATAATTTTTTTTGTTCGGCCTTCGTGTGCTTTTTCTTCTTCTTCTTCTTCTTTTTTTTATTTTCATGTTAGTCTTTTAAAAATTCAAGTCAACCCCTATTATTTTTAAGATACGATCTTTATTCTTTTGATTATATTTTTTATTTTTAAATAATTTATAAAATTATATATTTTTAAATTTAATTTTCAATTGATTTTTTTTCTATTATATTTGGTTATTATTTTTTTTACTACTATTTATTTTATTTAACATGTTTTTTAAAATTATTTTTACAAGTTCATCCTTCTTGATTTTTTTCTATCAAATCCAATCTTTCTTTTTCTTTATTGCATTTTTTACATTGAAAATCTTTTAAGATTTTTTTTATTATTTCACCCTTCAATATTTAATTAACTAGGATTTCAACTTATTAGTCTAGCTTATTAGAATTTAATAAATTATAGGTTTGAGAGGTTTGATAAGATTTATAAAGTTTTCCTATATTTACTTTGATGTTTTTTCTTTTTTTAATCTTTTTTTCTAATTCCATGTGAACAATTTTTTTTTATTCACTTTTGTATGAGAGTTTTTATTCATTTTGAAATTATCACAAGTTGCCTTAGTTATTTATCTTTATTGAAATAAATTTAGTTTTCTAATTAAGTTATTTTTTTACCTCTTCCTCCCTAATATTTATTTATTATTTTTTTTTTTAGATTAACGTGGGTGTCCGGGTCAGCTTTCGCGCGTCACGACCAATCCCACGGGTCCTAAAGTTAACGACCATGTAAACCTCTAGTGGCCATTATATGAGCAACCAATCTTCCTCCCTAATATTTAATTGGTCGGGTGCTTGTCTTATTGGTTGAGCACGTGGTGTGGAACTTAACAAATTGCGAGCTTGAGAAATTAATATGGGTTTACAAAATATGGGTTTACAAGGTTTATTTGGATTTACTTGGTTTTTTTCTTAAGTTTTTTTTATCCTAAAATATTTTGTTGTTTTTTCAATTCATTTTATATTGGATTTTTCAATCATTTAAAAAAAACATAAATTGCCTCGAGTTTTTTCTCTTTCTTAGATTTATTTTTTTAAAATTATTATTTTTTAATTAAATTAAATAAAATAATTTTATTCTTCAATATTTAAATCTTTAGGTGCTGAGCTTCCGAGTTGACGATGAATATAAAATTAAACATATTTTAAGTTTAAAAGATTAATATAGATTTACTAGTTTCATCCAGGCTTGCTTATTTTATTTTTTTATATTTTTTATTCGCTTTCGATGGAATTTATCTAGTCACTTTGAAAATAATTAATTTGTCTCTCATCTTTTCTAAATCTTTATTAAATTTAGCTTTTCTAGAATAATTTTTTATTAAATTTATTAATCTCATTCTCTGTTGCCTTAACTGAACTTATACATGAAATCTAATAAATTACAAGTTTGAGAGATTAACCTGGGTGAACAAGGTTCAACCGGGTCTTCTAGTTTTTTTTTTAAAAAAAAACTCATATTTTCTTTTCTTGTTTTCATCCATTAATATTTTATTATTATTTATTATTTTTTATGATATTTTTTTGTCATTTAGAAAATAAAAAAGGGTTAACCCCTATTTCTTTTTGGCATTTGTTAACTTTATTTTTTTAAAAAATAAATTTAAGTTGTTAATTAAATTAAATGAAATGATCAAATATAAAAATAAAATATCGCTTCATGATATTTTATTTTATTTACTTTTAAGCTCACTACTCTAATATTACATGCTACCTCTTTCAATTATCAAATTCATAGGGCCGACAACGTATACATCTAACTAGTATTTAGATAAAACTTATCAATCATGTATGCTCAAATTTTCCAGGACAGTTGCACTTACAAGACCATTTATTGGAGAGATTGGAGGATCAGCACCGATCTTGGATTCTAAAACTGACCCAACTTTCCTCCCTGATGGTTCCCGGGTACTTCACATTTCTCAAGCTCATGGCTTATGATTGGTAGTGTTATTGGGGTATGACCACCAAGATAAAAAAGCACTGGATGATAATGAATCTTGATCGTGCATGCCGCTTAGCTAAGCAGGTTCATTATTTATAATCGCATCGCATATTCATTTTTTAATTCTCTGGTTTGATTAAAGTAAATACCTTTTTTTTTCCTTTTATTAAGTAAATACCTTTTTTTTTCCTTTTATTAAGTAGAATATAATTCAAAATTAGTCGGTGGTTGGCTACCAGTTTTTTTCCTTCTCTTTTTTAAGGAGAGGAATAAGGTTGGCGAATTCCCACCATTGATCACGTGGACATATCTCTATCGCATAAGCATTTAACGGGCATGTTGGCCCACGATGGAAAATGTTCTGGTAACGAATCTGTCACAATTAATTACTAATAAATTAATAGCCTGTTTACTGATTTCATAATAGATACTTATTAAGATGTTTTTAATATAGAAATAAGTTGAGATAATGGGTTTTTTTAAAGAATTACTTTTAATATAACATATCAAAAACGTTTTGAAAATATATTTAAAATTAATTTTCAAAATTACTTATGAAATGCAAGGAATTTAAAATTGAAACTTGTTTAACAATTCAACCCTCTCCTTCCACCTGATCGGATCTTTCCATTTTCGGAACCATCCACCAGCCGCTGGCGTGCCACTCGGAGTATCATTGTAGGACCCGGAGAGAAGCCGGCAACCTGACGAGGCTTTGCAAGAATTTGAGACAATATAGTAGCGTGATAGGGGGGAAAGATTAGCAAGAAAAAAAGAGTTAGATTAAAAGAGAAACCTAATCAGGAGTACTGATGACTATGAGATGCATGCTTCCGTGGGAACTTTAAACCTTTATTCATTCTCGTTTGTTGACGAAAGCAATCAGAGCACCCTTCTTCCATGCTGTGATGGAAATGCCGCAATTCCTGACGTTTGTTTTGTTTAATTAACAAGCCAGGCTTTACGAGAGAGACCTAAGCTTTGTTTATTTACTTTGGTTTGGTTCGCTTGTCCCTCTGCCTCTTGGACAAACCTCCCCTTGTTATTGTACCAAATCTCTCTCTCTCTATATATATATTGGCGAGTCCAAGTTTTGGGATCGTTTCCAGTTTAGATCCGTTTTTTGTTTTCTTTTTTGTTTCCTTTCTGTTTTTTTTTTAGATTAATGTGGGTGTCCGGACCAGCTTTCGCGCACCACGATTAATCCCACGGGCTCTAAAGTTAATGACCATATAAGCCTCTAGTGGCTATCATATGAACAACCAAGGACTCGAACTTGAGATTACAGAAGGAGCAAATTTTTTATCCCAAGTTCTTGTGACTTAACCATCACCCGCCTAGATAGTTTCTCCCCTCTGTTTTTAATTGTATGGTATGAGGTTTTAAGGGGCCTGGCCCAAGCTTTAATTTGGTAGGTACCTTTCATTATTTGCTGCAACCCATACTTGTCTTTCCGTTTGTCCTCTACTAAAATCCAATGTTGCTCGTCCTTCAATGTCCTGTGCTCTTAATTATTTGGGTATAGAATAGACGCAGGCAGCCGTTTCGCGTTTGTAAATACAGCCTCACGCTCATGTATTTCGCCGCGTTTGGATCATTTGCCGTCTCCGCCACCTGGTAATTATTAAGTGGGAAAGAGATGTTTACATTAAAATTTGCTAATGGAATCTACCACGTGACATCAACGGACACTTATGCCTTCCCTTTTCCTTGCCACGCTGATGTTACTTGCTGGCTCTTTTCTTTTCTTTTCTTATTTTAACCGTTAGGATATTATTTAATTAATAATATTTATACATTAAGATTATAGAAAACAGTACTTTTTTTCAAACCAAAAACATTTTTAAAAATACCTAAAAGCAGAGGTATGGCCTATAACGCTCTTTTATTATTAAAAGCGAGGTTGATTTTCTCTTGCAAAAACCAACTCGAACTTATTTTTCAAATCTTATATTTAAAAACCTAAACAATTAGAAAATAGAAAAGATGGAGACGGTCCATTTTAAAGCTTTTCTAGCCTTCCAAGCCTTTTTTTTTTCTATATATTACTTTTATTGCAACATTTCTTTTTAGCTGAACATTGTTTTAATCAGCACTATAACTATAACCACAATCACAATGAAGCTACGATTATAGCCGTGGTCTAACCTATGAGCCACAAAAGATTCTTAAAGGTAAAGTTGTGATTATAGCTTAGCTCTGCCTAGGTTTTTGGCAAGAGTGATGCATGCAGATCTCATAACACTTATTGCAATCCTACTTTTTAAAGAATATTAAATTATTATTTATTTATTTATTTTTAATAATTTTGATGGTGTAAAAAAATAGTACTGTAATATATTTTTAATTAAAAGATATATCATGTATTACATTATAAACACGCGCTAAGATTTAAAATATCCATATTATTTAAAATAATTGATCATATTATTAGTGTACAAAGAGCAAGGTCTAAGGGCAGCTCAGAATATGCAGCAAGAAACCCCCTCGTCCAATTTCTGAAATGGCAGGGCGTTCTCTTTTAACTTGTTGATACAAAACAAACCATCTGAAGCTACCAGCTACAGCAAAAAAAGGGTAATCTGCCTTCAAAACTCAATTTTCAGCCAATCTTTTGCAATGGGAAATAATATCTTTTTCTAAAATCATTCAAAATAATTAACATATAATAAAAGAGTTCTTTATTTTATTATATTAAAAAAATTAATCTAATCCATAAAATAGCAATTCACACACAGAACAGGAAAAGGGAAGACAATAGCAAGGAACCACTGTTTATAAATATAATTAAGCCGAGGGTCGGTTAGCCAGAAGCATTTATGTTCACGCCAATGTCGAAAACATTATCATACACTTATTAGGGTTCAAATGTTGGCGAATTACAAGTTGAATAAGACCTTATTACTGATTATTAACGAATTGATTAACAGCCACCATTATTTTAGGCAGGCGGGAGTGGGATGCATCATGTTGTGGATAGCGAAATAATAAATTTATTTATGCCTGTGTGTCATGCTTATTTTTCTTTGGTTTCTCTGTTGTCATCTTTGATGTTCAAGGGACATGATCGGTGGCCTGCAATGGCATGAACGTATGCTGACGGATGGTGGTGTTATTATTTTTTTTTCTTTTTTTTTATGATATAAATAAGCGGATCATACATTTTTTTATTATGACATTATTGTCAAAACTCGTCCTTGTGTGTTTTTTTCAACTAATGACTTTTGATTTTCATAGTCGCGTCCACAGCTGATCCTAAAAATAAATTATATTATGTTGCGCATTTCAATTCTAAAAATAATCGTCGAGGGTCCAAATTAAGAGTGTTTGTTGAGCACTGAGCACTATTTTTTCTTATAATGTTTGACTTGATGAAATATTAAATTAATATTTTTTTATATAAATAATACAAATATATTTTTCAATAAAATTTACTTTTTCAAAATATCATACATTCCAGTAAGAAAACAAATATTGAGATGCCCGTGGAGCCAAGCCGTGGGGAAAATTCCACTGAGGGAACAAGTAGCCGTACGTCAACCCTAGCTTGTACATTGAGAAGGCAAATCTTGAAAAGGAGGAAATGGTTCAACTTCAACGTATTAGTTGTCTATCATTGTTTCGGTATTCGGTCGTTTATAAATGGATATCATGTAGTGCTGTGTTTCAAAAGAACTGCCTACCATGTATGCCTGTCTTTAGAGAGGTTTAACTTGGACTTTTGTTTCAAATGTTCTCCAAAGTTGAAACTCATAATTTTGTCAATTTTGTTAAAAAATAAGTTAAGACACTGTTTGGAATTTCATTTCAAAAAACATTTCATGCAAAATGAATTTTAAAAATTTTATATTGTTTTGATTTGATTGATGTACTAATATAAAAATCATTTTTTAATAAAAATATTATTTTAATACATTTTTTAAATAAAATACACTTAAAAAAATACTTTTAAGATTCTAATCCATACTTTTAAAACCCTAGTTAGTCTATCTAGGAGGACATCTCGATGGAATGGATGCTGTCTTTTGTTGGTCCGGACAACAGAACATCACACCTTCTACCTAACGCTTACCTGTTGCTGAACCACTATTATAATAATAATAATAAATTGCATTGTTATGAGATTTAACATGGGATGGATTTGGCCTTGAATTTAGTTTATAGTTTAAGAGGTTCATCCGATTAAACTTAATTTTTTTTATTTTTTATAAAAATTAAAAAAATATTAATTTAATCAAAAAATATTTTCACATCTCAAGTTAGTGAATCATCAAGTTAAGTTAGTTGTGTTATGCCACATCTAATAACAAGGATTAGTTATAGTGCCCGGCATCACGGGAGCAATTTACATAATATATAGCGATTGCATTATCAATTATTCAGCAATGTATTCTTTTGGTTAAAATCAGATATTGTAACTAAATAAAATCTAATTAAATGATTTGGTTACTCGGTCATCTTCAAAACCAGGTACTCAATATTATCTCACCTCAACAAATTTTTCATTATTTAATATATTAATTTCATTCTTAAAAAATTAATGCTTCCAATCTCATTTTACTCAAAAATGGATTTAAAATGAAAGTTTTTGTGATGTATATGCATTGTGACTTCCTGATTAAAGGAATAAAAGTGACTGTCGAGAATATTGAAGGATATTACTAGAAAAACTAAAATAAAAAAGATCAATAGAAAAATTAGAATAAACTTATTCATCATGGCATGTAATCATTCTCATTGAGATATTAAACTATTTGTTTTTATATTTTAAAAAAACTTATTTTTTTTTGTTTTAAATTAATATTTTTTTCATATTTTTAGATCATTTTCATATGTTGGTGTTAAAAAAATTTAAAAAAATATTATTTTAAATAACTAAAATCACATTTCCAAACATACCAGAAATATTGTTTATTAAAATATATTAAAAGTAGCTTAAGTTTTAAGATACAACAATTGATCATATAGTAGGAAGCACTTATAAGATACACACATGTAAATGCTCGACTCCACTCATCAAAAAAGAATTGTATTTAAATCTTCTTATAAATAAAACACTATTTCTCAAGAGTCTCTTCTCACAATAGATGTGCTAAATAGTGTTAACATGCTTACATGAGATGAAAACAAGTAATAAATTAATTATTAAAATATAATTAAAATTACAATTGCTAACACTACAAAACTCATTCTCTCTCTATTCATACTAACCTTTTTTCCTCTCTCACGTCTCTCTATAATAAATCACATCATTTTTTCTAAAAAAATTGATTTTATAATCACAATTAACCAGCCTCATCTTCTCCAAAACCACAACTTAGTACAGCAATTATTCTCTCACATATCAACAAACAAAACACAATGGTTACCTATCAAGACTTTCAACCTCTATAGCCATATATTTCAAGTGTGATAACAATATGTTATATAACATCATTGAAACTAGGCATAAACCACCACTACAAGTAACAATTGTTGTCTTTACCTTTTCTCTTGCGTCTTGCGGCCTAGCTAGTTATATGGACCTATTGTTTGATCCATGTATAATTAGGATGGATACACCCAGCTTCAATGAATGTAAATGATGAGTAAAATATGACCTTAAAAAGCATCTTTTCATTATTATTTATGTATTTATATCATTCCTTGTCAGTTGGATAACTACGAACACGATATTCTATTATTGGAGTACTCCTTATCGATAAAGTGCAGAGAGAATTGAGACTACAGTGGAAAAAATATCAATGATACGAGGAATATTAAATCATCTTTTAAAATCTCTTTGGGTTTTTGTATTCCAACTAAAATTGCTGAAAGCAATCTTTTTTTGCCCTAATATGTGCAACTAATACAACAAAATGTATTAATTAGGGAGGATTTAGCTCTGTTTTTTAAGGGTTTATTTGGCTAGGATCCCGCGACTACTATTTATATATAGCATTGTGCGAGAGGAAGGAGTTGTGATCGTTAGATGTAGACGATGATAGCTGACTTAGGATTGACAATTCTAGATCAACAATGGTGGCTTTTGTTTTGTTTGGCTGGCAAGGGAGGTGATGATGATGCAGGTCTTAATTAGTTAACACCTGATGGTTGTCGATTGACAAAGAAAGACGAGGGCATTATCGACATAAAAAAGGCTGTGTAAGAGAGAGAAGAAGAAAATTGAAAATAAAACAGGTAAGGTTTTCTGATTTTTTTTCTTTTTGTTTGTTATGTTATTTATTTATTCGTACAAGACCAAGTTTTGAGCAAAAGAGGTTTTTTAGTTTTTTTTTCTAAATATAATCACAATCTTTTAAATAAATAAATAAATATATTATTTATTTATTTATTATGTCAACTTCTAAGAAAATAAAGTGTTATACGCATTTAAATTTCAGATTATAGAGTGTAATATTTTAGAATTTAATTGTAAAGTGAAAAAAAATAACCAAACTATAAGATTTTTTAATAAACTCAACCAGGATTTTCAGAGTAATTTGCTTTTATGTTATTTTTCTTTTCACACCAATACTTAATAATGTTTATGCTTATACGGTGAGAGAGTTAATAATAGCAAACTTCAATTATTATTTTTTAATAAACTGAACTAATAGTGGCCTTATAACAGGTTGTAATAAATACAGAGAGTAATTAAAACTATATAATATCACCACGACAAAATCGTGTTTGAAAACTTTTAAAAACAAATTAACAATATTTTTTTAAAGAGAAAATATTATTATTTTATTTCTCTTTCCATGTCAACAGATCAAGAATATTTATACTTGTACAGAGAGGGAATAAATGATAAACTAGTAATAGCTGTGATAGGTATTGATAGTGCCTGAAATTATTTAATATCGTAGTCATTAATTAAATATATTAATATTACTGTAAATGTTCCTTCATTTAATAGCAAAAAAAATAAAATAAAAATTATATTTGACATGGAAAAGAAAATCCCAGTCAGCATGACGCATGGAGATATCACATTTCTACATTCGTTTTGCTATAATTGTATATATAACATTTTTATTGCGGCGCAGAATATATCCCGAAAGCATTCCCACCAATAATTATATTTTACAAGCAAAAATGGCAAAATATAATAATTTATAAGCTGTTTTTTAAACCCCTTCAACGGGCGAATATAAATGAAAGATAAACTGATTTGTTATAAGAATATGCAAATTGACAAACCTGAAATTAAATGAAATTCTCCCTTTTAGCCTTGTGATCGCTTTGTGCTAGGAATGAAAAATACGAGCTATAAATTAACTTTTAGGTAATTCCAATGAGACAACGACAGACAACTCACAAGCTGTGAGGAGCGCAGAGAGAGAGCCCCTACGAGCACACGTGTCAAAGAGATGCTCTAATTTTATCCCCTCCCCAATGGCGACATGTAGCAAAGAAAAGGAATTATGGGCATTACACGTTGGGCAAGCTGATTGGCTGTCGACAGAAAGAACAGATGCTGCTGACGGGGGGACGTCGCTGTCTTTAAGAGCGAAAACATGGCCCCACGTAGTGATGGCTTAATCACCCCCTGGGTGAGTGACGAAGCCTTGGTTAAAGTGCCCTTTATACACTTGCCACCACTTTATCTTTTAAATTACAGTTTTCTGCCACTGTTTTTTTTTTTGTAAAATTTTTCATTGCTCATGCAGCAATCAAGGCCGAAGTTCTACTTGCAGGGAGGAGTGGAGTTCTTCGAAGTCAGAAGAAATCAATGTCGTGTTCACAGCAGTAGATTGCCTCTTTTGTTGTTGCTTCCTATATGCATAAACAAATTACAAAAGCTCAAATAAGATGCTTACCCAATTACCTATATTAGGCGTTAGAGGTGTTGGTTACACCCACACGCTTGCGTACTCTCTTTTTGATGGTGTTTTGTTAGTTTTAACTTATGCAGACTATTAGGTGTCCTTCATTCAAGGAAAGAGCAGCATTACTCTTTCTTTTTTATTTAAAGGGCAATTGCAACACTTTTTTTTTATATCATTTTTGTTTTTCCTGATGGTGTACTTCCTCTGTATCATTTTTTTTTAATGGTGTTTCAAAATTTAACAGGTGGAGTAATAAAGGTTTTTTTTTTTGTTTAGATAGAAAGTAATCACTATTCTTGTTTATATATATATTGTAAATTTTTTTGAAATTAATTATTGGTGATAGAAGACTTAATACTTAAAAGATATTTTTTTTGTGATATTTAGATATTTTTTATGATAAAATCAATAACTTTTAATAAAAAATTACAATAAATAAGAAAATAAAACTAAGAATGTTGTTATTACTTGTGTATGATATATGTTTTGAATAAAAATATAAATATTTAAAAGGTATGTATAGCCTCTGAGATTTATCACATTGCTTGAATAAAAGGGTTAACATGTCATCTCATCATGAAAATATTAATAAATGATAAATATTTTTTATTATATTAAAAATAAATAAATATTTCTTATACAATATTAATGTTGATAGAAATATAATATGTTTTAATAAGACTTTTATAAGGAGGAAATCATTCTTAACTATTAATATTTTATGTTAAAAGACATTAAAATAAATAAATAAATTTTTGTGACTTAAAAAAGTTATCAACCTCGTATATTTCTAGACTTATATGTATTTGAGTTCAGTGTAAATTTAAAAAAACTGGGTCTTATATGTCTCCATATCCATATGTATTTAAGCTAAGTGTGTAGCTAAAATCATTTCGCCAAACCTATATACACTTGAACTTATCATGTAACTGAATCTAAAGATGTCAAGTTTAGTATTTTATCAGAACCATAGGTATTTGAGCTTAGAACATAGCTAATAAAGGTTAATGCATAACTTCAATCTCGTGCTAGACTACCATGTACTTGGATTTAGTGCATAGCTGAATTTATAAATATTGTGTCTAGCATGTTTTTAGATCTATATATATTTGGACTCAATATATAACTAAATTTAGAGTTTTTAAGTATAATATTTTGCTAAACCTATATATATTTAAGTTTAGTACTTAGTTGAATTCAAGGATAATATATATATATATATATATATATATATATATATAAAACAAACATAAACACACATTGACTCATCATCGTGTAAATCAATATGGCTAGATGATAACAATAACAAAATTAGATTAAACTTAGCTGGCTTAGCAATAAAAACTCAATGCAAATCAAAGATCAAGGTGGAACTTCAAGTATAAATGAACCAACATCCTAATAAACATGCATGTTGTGTGAATTAGTTAGTCATCGAACCCTAAAAATAGAGGTTATACGTGCAAGTTTTCAAACTCATATTGCTACCATTAGCATTAGCTATTCAGCCAATGAGATACTCAAACAAGCTGTAAACTTCACAAGCAAATGAGATCAATAAGACAACACATAGTTCCCAAGAATTGAAATCTCATCTCTCGTTACTATCATCCCAAAACGATAGAGAACTACTTGTTCTATAGATAAATAAAAAAAGCGTAAGCAAACTAGCGACGATTATGTTTTTGTCGTGTAATGGGATGCTATATGTGTTTTGAAAGCAAAATGTGGTTTCGGTACAAAGGAATTCTACGTCTACAAGTAAAGTCTCTAACCAAATACTGGCTATCAGATTCCAGAACATAATATATCACTAGAATAGACATAATAACACCTTGAGAGGTTCCTATCATGATGGGTCCTCTTTTATCTTTCATTACCTACCGTTTTTCTTTTGACTCCACCATGCCAATATTAAAGAAGCAACTGCGCATCTAATGATAATTTCGAACAAAAGATTGATGTTTTATTGTTTTGAGCTTTCAACGATTCTGGTTTCATGCAGGGACATTTTAGTCAACATAAATTAAGTACAAGCCATTCAATCATAAACACCAAGAGCTAACAAGTTAGCTCAAAAAAACAACAAGTTAGCGTGCTGAAGTTGTCCACTCAAGGGAACGATCTCATGAATGGATAGGGATGTGAAACTCAAAGGGAAAGAAAGGCAGTGAAAAAGCAGTGATTTCTGCAACCAAAAAAAAAATAATAATAAAAAAAAAGCAGTTATTTCTGCTTGAGGGGGACTGTACCTTTCATGCCCTTAATTTGTTTTATATGCATCTTTGTATAGCATAAATATAATAAAATATTGCAAGTCATAAAATGAATACCTTGTCATTTTTTTTTAAATTTTTTTATGAAATTATTTTTATGGTATGGATAGAGATAATGGGGGCATGGTAGCAGACATTTTCTTTAACCTTTCTCTCTTCATCTTTATTTCATAGATTCTCCCTTTGTTAGTGTGTCCATGAATAACTCGCTTGTTACCTTCCTTTTCCACTAGCACTACTAGAACCAAGACTTGTTGTACTTTTGTTGTCCTTGCTGCTTCGTGTAATCACTTGTGTGCATATGAACTTGGTGATAACGCTGGAGAGCTGAGAGTCAAACCTTAAACAGTGGTTCTTGATCTTCTTCTCCTTATTGTTTTGAGTTGAGTAATTTGTAAGGACCCTCTTGTCAAACTTGATTTTCTTGCTTGAATCTTTGTTAGGTGTTGGAGTTTGTGATTTAATAGAAGCTGAATTTCGAAAAAAACCATCTAAGTTCTGTTTTTGGATTATAAACCCAAGAATCTTGAGGATTCTTTGATTCTTTTTTCTTGTGGGTGTATATGTGAATTTCAATATTGGGTCCTCTTCTAGCATTCAAAATCTGAAATTTGCATCTGTTTTGGTGGATAAGATAGCATCTTTTCCTGAAACAACATATCTCCTTTTCGAATTCCACTAGTTTGTATTTGAATTTCGAGTCAGGCGAAGTTTGCTAGCTATTCTTCATTTAACTGTGCCTCTTCTTGTTCTCTGAAGTAAGGATTTCTCTTGATGCTGGGTTCTACTAGACAGTCTCTGTAGATTTGATAGTGGCTCCTTTTCTTTCTCTTTATTTTTTTTTTCCACACTAGGATGAGGTAGTCAGTAAGACCCCCTTAAACCTCTGGTACTGTTTCTAGATATCTCTTGTTCGTTACTGTTTTGGATGAGTTTACTTCATGTATATGGGTTTGGTTTAAAGGTGCGGCATCTACTTTGGATGTTATGTTGCTGGATTGTATCGGTAATTTCCATGAACTGGTTCATTAATGGTGGAGTTTTGGAGTCCCAGGCTAGTTTGCTTGGTGATGGTGGCAAGATGTGGCTAAAATGCTTGGAGAAAGTTTCAGGGAATAGTTGCAAGATCCATCATCACTACTACCAGTATATTGGTTCCAAGAGAATTAGCAAAACATGGTGGAGAAAGCTTTTGGTCGCATGGATAGTTGTTTGGATCACTGTCTCTGTATGGATCTTTTGGTACATGAGCTCACAAGCTTTTGAGAAGAGGAAGGAAACTCTTGCAAGTATGTGTGATGAGAGGGCAAGGATGCTACAGGATCAGTTTAATGTGAGCATGAACCATGTGCAGGCCATGTCCATTTTGATCTCAACTTTTCACCATGGCAAAAACCCTTCTGCGATTGATCAGGTTAACTAGATCTCCTTCAAATTTTGAATACTAAATCTGTTTGAGATTGATAATTCTTCTAGAAGTGCTTAACTGGCTTACTTGGTTTATTCAAGAAAGTAAAATTGTTTAAAAAGTAGCGTTGATCCATTTACTCGCTCAATTTGATCAATCTAGGCTCTTAATCACGCAGCTGCCTTTAGTATATTTTATAATTTTGGTGCGTAGTTTTGTTATTCTAAGCTTTTCCTGTGATTGGAGATCAGTCCATGGTGTTAATTTGGTGAATTTATTTGAGGTCTCTATTTCATACTGTCAATGGTTTAGCTTAGAACTAGATCTGGGTTCTTCTTGTCTATTATTGGTATTATCTGGTCAAAATATAAACTGACTTCTAAATTGCAGAGGACTTTTGCGAGGTATACAGAAAGAACCGCTTTTGAGAGGCCCCTCACAAGTGGTGTGGCCTATGCTGTAAGGGTGCTCCATTCTGAAAGGGAACAATTTGAGAAGCAACAAGGCTGGACTATTAAGAGGATGGATTCCTTTGAACAAAACCCAGTCCATAAGGATGACAATGCCCCTAAAGCATTGGAGCCATCCCCAATTCAGGAAGAATATGCTCCTGTCATCTTTGCTCAGGATACTGTCGCACATGTGGTTTCCCTTGATATGCTTTCAGGAACTGTAAGCCTTTTTATTCATTCACAATTTCTTAAATGTTTCTTGTGGTTCAGTTCGTTGGCTAATCACCTATTTGACGAAAATTATTCTAATGTTCGCTAATGGGACACAGTGAAATACCAAGAAATAAAAAACCTGGTGGTAACTTCACATTATTGTTTTTCCCGTGGCCTCATAATTTTTGTTAAGCTATGCTTTCAATTCCTTGAGAGCTGCACTGCTGATTTAAATGAACTTATCTATGACTTCTTGCTTACATCCTTGACAGGAAGATCGTGAAAATGTGTTGCGTGCTAGAGCATCTGGAAAGGGGGTTCTAACTGCTCCTTTCAGATTACTCAAAACTAAACGTCTTGGGGTTATTTTGACATTTGCTGTGTACAAGACAGACCTCCCATCTAATGCAACTCCAAATGAGAGGATTCAAGCAACTGATGGGTATGATTTTAGTCAACTGCAAATTTGACTAGAAAATTTCAACTGTAAATTTGACTAGAAAATTTATTACTTAATTCATATATTTTCCTCTCATGATGCTTGATCAAATAAAGAGTTCAGAATTAATGTGGGAATTGATCCTAAAACTGATTGAAATCCAGAAGCGAGGGTGATGCTAGAAAATATTGAACTGTTTTCCTACTTTGAGTCAGTTGTATGGAAAGAAAAATTAATGTTTGCAAATTTTATGTTGTAAGGATTTCCTCGAAGTTATGCTCTAGTAATAGGCTTGAAAATATAGAGTTGTCACTGTGATGACAAATATAATTAATAAGCAACTTTTCTGATGTTCCCTTCTCCAATCAGGTACCTTGGAGGAATCTTTGACATCGAGTCGCTCGTTGAGAAGCTGCTTCAACAGCTTGCAAGCAAGCAGACTATCCTAGTGAACGTGTATGACACTACTGATCAGTCTCACCCTATCAGCATGTATGGTTCAAATGTATCAGATGATGGGCTGGAACATGTCAGCTCCCTTAATTTGGAAGATCCTTTCAGAAAGCATGAGATGCGCTGCAGGTAATCAATAAAATGTCTCTTTTGTTGAATGGCATGAGGTTCAACTTGTGTCTGAAATAGGCCTCTCTATTTGATTTAACTATGCACTACCATACCACAAGATACCACAAAAAGTTCTTTAATTCAATAAGAAAGATAGCCTTGTAGTATATTGATATGGTGAAATGGTACGTCCAAATTTTTATGTAATGATGTGCTTATGTCATTATTATTTAATAGATACAGAGAACCTTCCATCTGGGAGGAGCTAAATCGATCTTGTAATGTGTTTGACTATATATATGTTGAAACAGTTGCGTAAACGAGTTGTCTCTCAATGCAGATTCAAACAAAAACCACCATGGCCATGGTTAGCAATAACAACATCAATTGGCATCCTTGTGATTGCATTGCTTATTGGGTACATATTCCATGCGACTATGAATCGAATTGCTAAAGTTGAAGATGATTGCCACAAGATGATGGAGCTTACAAAACAAGCCGAGGCAGCTGATGTTGCAAAATCTCAGGTATTTGGCATTTCTATTCTGCTCATTTTCTTAGGTTTTATGTATTATGGCATGCAGTACTCAGTAACTTTCCAACTTTCTGTAGTTTCTTGCTACGGTTTCCCATGAGATCAGAACCCCAATGAATGGTGTTCTAGGTGAGTTTTGAAGTTGTCCATCATTTGTCCAGTATAGGGAACAACGCAAAGTTCATGCACTCATGATAGTGCCTCTTCTCATATTTCAGGAATGCTGCATATGCTTATGGACACAGATCTAGATGCGAATCAGCAAGATTATGTTAGAACCGCACAAGACAGTGGAAAAGCTCTAGTCTCACTTATAAATGAGGTTTTGGATCAAGCAAAGATTGAATCTGGTAAGATTGAGCTTGAGGAAATGCAGTTCGATTTGAGGGCAATAATGGATGATGTATTGGCACTCTTTTCTGGCAAGGCTCATGAGAAAGGGATTGAGGTAATATATGTTTCTCAAAATGTGTTACTTGGTTTTCTTTGGGCCAGACTTCCTCGTCTGTGATCCATCTTTGGTTCTTTTTCATTGTCCGCTAACTAAATTTTAAATTTTCATTATACAAACTGGTGGGAGAGCAGTTGGCAGTTTACGTGTCTGACGGTGTTCCTGAAATGCTAATTGGTGATCCAGGGAGGTTTCGGCAAATTATTACCAATCTCATGGGGAATTCAATTAAAGTAAGTACCCAGCCATGTCTTTAATTTTCTTTGGTAATGAATAAATTTAATTCTGTAAATTGATATGCAGTTGTGGTAAAACTCATTTAACTGAAAATTTGAGAAAACAAACAATGGTACAGGAGAAAACACTACCTGCCATGGTGTATTGCCATGCAAAGCGAATTTATTTTGAGATTTGATATTGTGCCTCTTTTTCATTAAAACTCTTGATGGTGGGGCGTAGACTTTGGTCTTCACATTTTTCTAGTTCAGGCAGCTGGATTAGCTAATAATTTCTTGCCCAGTGATCTTGAAGGGATCTCTCTTTGTGCTTGCTATGTTAGGTGGGAATCAGCCCCCTTTGTGACAAAAAAAATAAAAAAAATTACCTTTCTTAGGAACAGTGGAATGATGAATATTGTGCCTTGTCTTTAGGCTCTCCTTTGGATTTTTCCCCTATCAAAGAAAAGAAAAGATATGCTGATTGATGTTTTTTGTATCTCTCCTTCCAGTTTACAAAGAAAGGGCACATCTTTCTCACTGTTCATCCTGTTGAGGAGGTGATGGACTCGATAGATGTCGAGACAGAATCATCATCACTAAACACCTTGAGTGGTTTGCCTGTTGCAGATAGACGCAGGAGTTGTGCAGGATTTAAGATTTTCAGTCGTGAGGGCTCAAGTCATACTCTCTCACCATCCTCTTCTGACCTTGTCAATCTAATAGTGTCAGTTGAGGATACAGGGGAAGGGATCCCTCTAGAAGCCCAACCTCGTGTTTTTACTCCTTTTATGCAGGTTGATCCATCCATTTCCAGAAAATATGGAGGCACAGGCATTGGCCTGAGCATAAGCAAGTGTTTGGTTGGCCTTATGAACGGGGAAATTGGCTTCGCTAGCATACCAGATATTGGGTCCACCTTCACTTTCAGTGCTGTATTCAGAAACGGCTGCTCCAATTCAAATGACACCAAGCAGCAGAAGCAGAGAATAAAAAACCAATGTAACACAACGCCTTCAGAATTTCAAGACATGACTGCATTGGTTGTTGACCCCAAGCCTGTTAGGGCCAATGTTTCAAGATATCAGATCCAGCGGCTAGGAATACATGTTGAATTGGTTTCTGATTTAAATCAAGGTTTATCTATCATAAGCAATGAAAATAGAGTCTTCAAAATGATCTTTGTTGAACACGAAGTTTGGGATAAGGACACAAGCATTTCAGCTCACTTTGTCAGTAACTTACAAAAAATTGAGAGTGGGGTTTCTCCAAAACTGTTCCTTTTGGGAAATTCTCTCAGTTCTTCCAGAACAAACACAGCAACTTCTGGTGCTTATACTCTAAGAGTCATAACCAAGCCCCTCAAGGCGAGTATGCTGGCTGCATCTTTACAACGAGCAATGAGTGGGAATAGGGGGAATCCCCGGAATGGAGAACACCCCAGTTTGTCTCTTTGCAACCATCTTGTTGGAAGAAAAATTCTTATTGTAGATGACAATAAAGTGAATCTCATAGTAGCTGCTGCTGCTTTGAAGAAGTATGGAGCTGAAGTTATCCTTGCAGATAGTGGCAAGAAGGCGATCAAATTGCTCAAGCCACCTCACCAATTTGATGCGTGCTTCATGGATATCCAAATGCCAGAAATGGATGGGTATGTGATAGTTCATACCTTTAAGATTTTAATGTTAGTTTTCTTCCTGTTCATGCTTATTTTATTTGTATGCGATATTTTATCTGTATTTATATATATCCTTGGATATATTTGGTGCTAAATCTAAAATCAATGCCCTCTCCCTTAGGTTTGAAGCTACAAGGAGAATTCGGGATATGGAGTCAAATGGGCATATACCAATACTGGCAATGACTGCGGACGTGATCCAGGCTACATATGAGGAATGCCAAAGATGTGGAATGGATGGGTATGTTTCCAAGCCATTTGAAGCTGAACAGCTTTATCAGGAAGTTTCACGTTTTTTACAGCCAACGTCCAACGTGAATTTATAGAGAGAGCTACTATTGAAGGCTACCCATGACAGGAGCACAAGCACCTCTTCTCAAGGGCTTGAATGGGCTGGGAGTTCTCCTGAACAGTGAGTGTTCCATTTCCCAAAGTTGATTCGTGATTTTCGTAGTCTTGCATTGAAAGATTTTTCTTATAATATTACTGGAAACACTTTTTTTTTTTTCATTTTCAAAACCTGAAGCAGGCCTTTCACAATTGTTCCTCGAGTGCTTCATTATAAACCTCAAGTTACATTGGCTACTTTACAAGCTTGTTAACTTCCTGATCTGCATGATCTTTCTCCAGGAAAATATTTGTTTTGTTGCGGAGTGTAAATAGAAGCCATGATTGACTGGTTGGGCTCTTGTTTTCATTGATTGGTTTACGAGCTGCATAGTGAATCTGGTTCCCTTTTCCTTGTAGACCTCATCTCCTAGTTGTCAGTTATCATTAGAACTCTTTAGAATAGGACGTCGTATTCAACACCACTTTCCATTGGATGAAGATACTTACCCGAGTGTATCATAGAAAACACGGAATTGCATTTCTCCTCCCTATGAAGTAAGAAATTGCTGACAAGCCGAAGAGGTCTCTCTTTCTTTCGTGGGCCACCGATTGTGGCATGGATACAAGATTCTGCTGGAAGGAAAGATAGCTTCTTGGCAACGAAGGAGAGAATGCTTCATGTATATTATCTCTTTAATAAAGATGTTGATGTATACCATGCTAGGTTACTTCTTGTTAGACGTGGCTTCTAACAATACCAAAAGTTTGTGCTACGAAGAATTGATGTAGCTTAAACAGTGGCATTCTAAAAAAATTGATTAATCTCAAGATTCTTGTCTACTCGTGACATTGGACTCGCTTCATTATTGTTTTCGAGAACCCATGTGAATCATGGCCCAAGGCCGTGTTCTTTGTTGCTGAAGTACTTTTTATCGGGACTTGAGAGGTTCGTCTCGCTTGTCTAAGTGATAGATGCTGTTGTCCTAAGGTTTTATTCCTTCTGCTTTTGACGACAAGTGCTAAGAAATGAGAGTCCCGTTAGTAATTATACAAAGCATTGTATGTTTTTCGATTGTATACATTACATTATATACTCTTAATATCTTCGAATTTTTTATTTATTTATTTTTGCGATGCATTTAATGGCGCCATAAGTGCATCCAGGCACCGACAGGCATGTATATACTCCACAAGTCCAAACATTCTCGGCAAGATTGAATTTAAATTTGATCATCAGCAAAGTGCTCTACTTGCATGAACGAATAAAGGGCAAACAAGCAGCTTTGTGATGTAACAACGTGTTTTATTTTTATTTTTATTTTCTTCGGATCCTCATGTGTAGAAGCAGAAGGTCAGGTTATAATCTAGTATCATTAGTTTAATTAAGCACCTAGTTCACACCCTTACAAAGATATTTTCTGTAATAGAGTTGGGGATATTTTTTCTTTAACAAAATCAGATATATTTTTTTCTCTAATAGAATTAGGGATATTTTTTCTTTAATAAAATCATAAATATTTTTCTTTTAAAAAAGGAGAGTTAAATGTTATTAGATAAAAAAGATCTTTGAGTCATCCTCTTAATAAATAAGTAAGAAAAATACACTATAAAGACCTATTAAGTCTTCAATAGAAAGGGTTTTTAATCTTCATTTTTTAATGTATATTTATTTTAAAAGTTTCTATCTTAAGTATCGTCTTTTCTCTTAAAAATATGCAAGTATCATAGAGTTCTTAAATTCACTAAAATGAATTTTTAGCAGGTATTAGACACCAGCCACCAGTAACCTTGGTTAGAAAAAATAAAATTGCTAGAACTAAGAGATTTATTGATTATTCAAGATATAAGTTTTGCCTTCAAGCTATTTGAATTTTTTAGAACATAATCATTGACATCGTTTGTGAGAACTTGATAAAAAAATCCATAGATAGTTCTTCTAGAATTGGTCTATTAACATCCCAAATCATTATTAAAGGTAGATGATAAAAAACACTCCTAGAACAGGAAATGTGATGGACCTTCTTGCAGTTGTTGACACATCTATTCCATTAGAGTTTCAATAACTCTTTAATGAGTAGGAAAAGCTATGGAACAACTTGATCACTCTAAGTATGAGTTTTTCTACTTGCTCGTGGGCTTAATGAGACGAGCAAATTTAGACTAGACATTTGCTAACTTAATAAATATAATTAGATCCTTAATATTTTAGAAATATTTTAAGAAGTGATAGAGGAATGTTAGTTTAAACCATAAAACAAGTGAAAAATTTAAACAATCTGATCTAATAATCATAATAAATACAGATTGTTATAAGATTAAAAGAATATTATCTAAACATTATCTAAAACTAGACTAAAACTAAAAATAGATTGTGGGTTGGGATAATTTTTTTTCCACTATCTGTGATCAATATCAATAAGTAGGATAGAATGCAAAACTTCTCTTCACTATCTAAAATGAAAAAAGAAGAAGATATAGAATGTGCTTCTATTGTGTATCAAATTTATGGTTTGTATTAGTGCAAATTCAATTACTTTTAAAGCTTCTATCGTTTACTTAAAAAATGAAAAATGAAAGACTCTTTTTTATTTGTTGACATGTGCAGGCTTCTGATATAAAGTTCCATTTAAGACTCTTATAGGTTTATTAGTAAAGGTAAAAAACCAATGCATGTCATTACCACCATCGATGTTGGTAACTAGATGGTAACAACTTCTTAAGACATTGATTGTAGGCTCGATTCTGACGAGCCTATAAAACTTATAAAAAATGGACAAAATGATCCATCTATTTGGATGCAACTGGCTTGAAACTAATTGATAGTATCTGAACTCTTCTTTAACTAAACTTTTGAGAAGGAAGGAATCCTTTATCATATATATACAAAAAAAGAGTCTAATCTAAAAATAATACTAGACAAGCCAAAACTTTCTTTGCTGGTACACTTAGTTTAGTCATGCATTTGAGTTGTATAGTCTCCTGTTTAAAGATGAGAAATAAACTCCATATCCTTTGCACCTAAACTGCTTGAAACATCATCTTTAAGGGTCTATGATAGCTTTATTTTCTTCTAGAAATCCCTAGTAATGACAGAAGAAAGGACCGCTATAAGAAGAGTTACTCTATTTTTTACTAGAGGTGGATGTTGGAGTATTACTCCCTTTAGTTATATGGCCTAATTTGGTAAACCCCTACCCTCTAACACTTCTCCTAGTCTTAGTTTAGAACTTGAACTTTTTTTTAAGGGCAATGACATCCTTTATTTTAAAGAAAAATTTGATTTTTTTTGGTTCCATATTTTGGTATAAGGTGAAAAAATAAAGAATTTAGTGGTGGAAAATACTTAGAAATAAGTTTGTTTACTTGGATTAAAGCTAAAATAAGTTTGTGGTTTTCAAATAAAATAACTTTTCAAAAATTACAGAAAGTAAAAAGATAAAGGTAAGAATGACTAGGTTATAAAGAAAATATCTTTCTACTCATATCATTGGATGAATAACTTTTCATGTCATTTTAGGTCTCCAATAATTCACTCAATTACCGCACAAAATACAAGTCATCATTTTATCCTTATGGGCCAACCCTTTTAATAAAAATAAGCCATCTTGCCAAGAAAATCTCAATAGTTCCATGTGGGACAACCAAATCCTATGAGGAAGATAAAAAAACTTTTATATTCTACTAGTAACCATTAAAAAGTCTTTGCATAAAAATACAAAAAGACTTATAAGGTTACTAATGGAATAATATATTTTTTTGGATCCTCATTTAAAGGAATTAAAGGCCAGGTGATAACTGATTAGTATTTAAAAGTGTATTTTTATCAAGGTTTTATATGATCATTTTGCATTTGAAGTATCAATAACTCCTTAATTAAAACATATTTTATAATAATAAGTCTGATAATATAAAATACCTTGAATTTATAGTAAATGTTTATATTAAATACAGTTCTATCATATAAATCAAATGATTTATTAATGAGTTTAACTACTAAAATTAAAAAGACAAAGAGAGGACTAAGTTTAAGAAAGAGATGCTGATTAAATTTAAAGTGAAACACCATTTGGTTAATGGATTATAAATGAAGATGTAGAACTTAGATTTAAGTTTGGTCTATATGAATAAAAAGCTAAGACATAGACTTTAAACTTTTATGAAGAGTTCAAGATTCAAAAAGTTAGTTTTCAAGTTCAAATTGTAGCAACAACAGAGAAGTTAGAATCTGTCTTGCACCTCATATATTGTTCAATATTATACTAATTTCTTGAGTTCTAGAAGTCTAAATATACTAATTATTTTTTATTAAAAAACTGAGAAAAATTTCTAAAACTGTCATGAAGACTATCTGTTCAAATTTTTATGTTATTAATAATATTTTATTTAGAGAAGAAGATAAAGATTGTCATAAAGTTAAGAGGTGGCCACCCCCTCAATAATTAGTCATCAAATTAATAATTTTGAATTTTGGCTTATAAAATGAAGCATTTACCATGTGTTTAAGTATCTTTATTTTATTCAGAGAAGAAGATAATGATTGTCATAAAGTCAAGAGATGGTTACCCACTCAACAATTAGTCATCAAATCAATAGTTCTGAATTTTGACCTATAAAAGAAGGCATTTGTCATGTGTTTAAGTATCTTGGTTTTCAGATTAAGATCATATTTTTGCTTTCTTTCTTTATATTTTTGTAATATTAAGTTTTATTTTAATTAATCTCTTTTTATGACTTTTATTTCCTTTACGATACTTTTATAATCATGTTCTTTTTTTGTTTATTTATGTTTCTCTTTTTTATTATGTTTAGTTAAATTTATTATATTTATATAAAAAGGTTTCACTAATGATGTTAGGATAATTATAATATAAACTTAATATGGACTTCAATGATTATATCCTTAACAACTTGCTATTAACATGTTTTTATCATTTTTATCTTATTAATTCTGAATACCTTACTTGTTAAATGGTTACTCTAGTTTTATGTTGTATAATACTTCGTACAACAAATACTTGATACTTTCATAACCAACTGTATGATATAACCTACACCTGTACTATAAAAGAAACTTGATTTGTTGTTAACATAAGCTAGCATCATGAATTCTCGACAATATTTAAAACTTTGATATTACTTAAATAATATAATTAATATGATCATGTTAATAAATTATGATGAGCTATTAATGACAAATCATTCGATTGTAACCTCCTTTGTGTGTAGTTTCTAATTGAGTAATAAAAAAAAGTTTATATTATATTTATTTGAAATACCATTAGTGAATCTTCTAACAACAACAACTGTTTTTATCATTGTTTAATCTTCACATTAATCTTACATTTCAAAGTTTTCCTTAACTTATTATCATTATTATTATTTATAATTTATATATTTAACCTGTTTGTAGTTTGACTTTGGTCTTATTAGGTTATTTATTATTTCAACACTCCTATGCTTGAGAGAAGACATCAATGTTTTGGTCATGTTGATAATTCATCATCTCTTAGCTTAACTAAACACTGAGCTCTAGCATATATAAACCTAGCAAATCACCAGACTCAATATACCTGAATCTAGTCGAGCACTTATCTTATATAGTACAAATTTATTTTCTCTCTAATAAAATTAAAGATTTTTTTTGTTAAAATTAGGAATATTTTTTCTCTGTCAGATATATTTTACTCTTTTATAAAGTTAATTAATTTTTTTTAAAAAAGGGTTAAATCCTACTCTTAATAAAAAAAACTTATGAGTCATTCTTTCAAAAGAAAAATAAAAAGAATGGATTATAAAAACTCAAATTATTGCTTTTCAATGTATTTTTTTTATTAAAAATATATAAAAATAATATTTTTTATATTTAATAGTAATATATTAAAAAAATTAAAAAAAAATATTTTTTAAATACTGTTAGATGGCAATGCAAAAGGGCACGTGACCCACCCTCCTACCTGTAATATTTAGCCTTCAAAGTGTCCAACAACATTCTCCCAAAGTAATTAAAAAAACAAAAGAAAAAAGAAAAAGCTTGCGTTAAATGGACGCAGACAGAGGACGTGTACAGTACAATCTTCAAAATAAATCCCTTGCGTTTCCAACCAGCTGTCAATCCTAACCGTTGGATGATCAGATAAAATCAAAATTAAAAAACCCATCCCCTCACTCTCTCTCTCTCACCCACTCACTGTGAAACGAAGAGAAGAAGAAAGAGGGGGAGAGCGAAAGGGAAACAAAAAGAAGAGAAGAGAAGAGAAGAATCGGTTGGAATGGATCCAGACCAAGTAGCAAAGGCGTTTGTTGAGCACTACTATTCTACGTTCGATGCGAACAGAGCTGGATTAGCGAATCTGTATCAAGACGGTTCCATGCTTACTTTTGAAGGTCAGAAGACGCAGGGATCCCAGAATATTGTTGCTAAACTTATTGCTCTTCCTTTCCAGCAGTGCAAGCATCTCATCACCACCGTTGATTGCCAGCCTTCTGGTCCTGCTGGTGGTATGCTTGTTTTTGTCTCCGGTAATCTCCAGCTCGCCGGTGAACAGCATGCTCTCAAGTTCAGCCAGGTATTTCTTTTTAATCTCTTTCTAAGGTGTGCTTGGATTGATCTGTGGTTTTAACGATTTTATTCACGATCTAATTGAAATTAATTGTTGCTGCTAGGATCTTAATTTTTTTTGAAATAATAATTTTTGTGTTTTGTTTTCTTGTTTATTTGTAATTATTTATTCGTTTTGCTAGATCTAGGGTTTACTTGTGGGTGCCTTCTAGGAATTACCAGTTATATTATTATATTTGTATCTATTTTATGCGTGTCTAGAGTCTTAAAGGCCTTTTAAGTTCTTGAAATAGCAGGGACCTGAAATGAATTTTTTTCTGGGTACCCATTTTTTTAATCTATTATTTACAATGGTGTAACTTTTTTGGTTTTTTTTTTCTGCGAATACTTTTGGGCTGGACCATTTCTTAATGTTTATGCAAATTCTTTGGGCTACTGTATGATTTTCAACCAAGTGTGTTTTTCCTTGTTTCCAATTATTGCTCAAGGTTTTTTTATTTATTGGATATATATGAGATGCTTAGACACTTATATTTTCTGTTCTTTGAAAGTTTGTTTGGTGCTCTACCTCCGACAAATTCATAGGTGGCTATTCATTTCATTGGATAAAACTTCAAATGACTAAATCTCTTAGACAAGGGCAGTTAAACGTTGGAGTAAATGCTTTAAAGCTCAAACTGAAAACCCCAACTCTTTGTGGTCTTTGGGGTTGGTCTTCATTATGTTTCTTGTGATGAAACCAGTTTGATGAATGCTTGTGCTGTCAGAAGCTCGCATTGTTGTAAGATAGATTATGAGGACTTTAAGAAGCTCGTTATTTAGGTGGTTTTGAAAAAGGTTTTGGATGTGTTTTGCTAATTTTGTTAGACATCTTCCTGTCAGTGAACTACTGGGAAGTAGTAAGGTTTTTGCTTGTCTTAAGGTTCATTGTTTATGGTTTATACAATTTTGGGTCCTAAGTGCATACTTTTAACTAGCTGATAGACATGCATATGCTTAGCAGGTAGAGGATGAGTTCTCCTGTTAGTGGGATGGGTTCTCTAATCATTTGTATATTGGCATCTATCAATTTGGTCCATCTGAATTCTTCGTGCATGTAATTTTGAAGGCCAGTGTTAAGTTAGCATATAATGATATGGCGCTGGCCTTTTTTTTGTCCTGTCCTTTTTCTAGCATTGTTAAAGTACTTGGTGGATGTTTGTATTGATCTATGTGATCTTTAAATCTTTTGAAGTTTAATTCTGTGGTGTATGTTCCATCACGCATCTTTTTCTTTATCTGCTATTCTGGGACAAAAGGTAAATATTTCCTTTTATTATCCTAACTAAAATTTCTTGCCGTACATTCTGCTCTCAGATGTTCCATTTAATGCCAACTCCACAGGGAAGCTTTTACGTGTTCAATGACATATTCAGGTTGAACTATGCTTGAAGACAAGAATGGTCACTCCAAATCTAATTTGCTCATAATGTCCTGGATTAAACTTCTTTCATTATATCTGTTCAGTTCTAGGCATTTTAAATGAACACGGGGATTTTTGGTTGGTTTTATTTAATGTTACGTTGTTCACAAATTTTGTACATTGCAATATTGTGGGTGGTTGAATTGGTAAAAGATACTTTGTTGGATTACTGTTTAAAGAAACTGGTGTTGGAGATTTCTAAACTTTCTCCGAAAAATTGAATTCTAAACTTCATGGTTCGGTGTTTGAGATTTTGCTTTCAACAACTGCCGTCTCTAGCTACTTGTAGCATGTGGTTTGTATCCACATTAAATTACCGGAGTAATGCCATTGTTTCCATGTTTAATTATCATGGTGGTTTCTTGGGGCGCTCCTCCATGGAGGGGCAAATGGACCCAATTGACTTGTCAGATATGAAAAAAATGTTGTGATGTGTATGTTCCGAAGGCTCCAGATGCACTTTCAATTTTCGAATCTGTTTAGCCTGACCTGGTTGTCAAAGCAAATTCTTCCTGATAGCTGAAGCTTGCTATTGAATTGCACAGCTGTGCTCTATTTCGGCTGTAGAGCTTGCTTATTGTTTTTATTATCACTTTTCAGCTTGAATGCAGGCAATAAGATATTGAACTGTGTAGTTTTTCGCCGTGTGGTGCTTTAGATAGCTAATGCTGTCCGTGGCTTGTTCAGTATCCAAAAAAATCTCTGGCGCTCCGCTTCCCCAGCGCACTAGAACATAGAAATCTGGCCTTATGGTCAAAGAAACATGACGTTGTATTAGCATTTCTGGATGTTGAACGTACATAGCAGTCCAGGTGAACCACTATGTGCGATGGCTATAGCCATTGCCATTTATTGTTGCCTAACGATGGCCATAGCCATTTTCTATTCCACAGCGGCCAATATCCCTAGTTTATGTTGCATCAATTTTCAACGTTCATTCGGAAGAATAGGCTGTTCTACAAATGAAGTTTTGTGGTATCCGCAGTTCTTTTAACTGTTTCTTTACAGAAAGGGAACGCATTGGTTTGGTCGGCTTGAAACCCTCGATGTTGATTATTTAATGATTTCGTTTTGCAGTCACTCTCAGAATTGCAGTACGGCAGCAGCTCACTCAAAAAGAAGCAGGCCTTGCTGCTCACATTTTAGACGCGATGACAAGTAATGTTTTACGTTTTGCTTTCCAAAATCTCAAGCCATCTAAACAAGTCAACGTAGTTTCCTCTCGCTATAGATGCCTTTCCTTTTATTCCTGGATGCCATGAAGACTGTTAACATTTGCTTTCTAGAAAATCTGAACATACAAATACAATAATGTATCGGATAGGCAGAGTTCTGGTCCTTCAATTTTAGCGACGAATCATTACAGATCATATCACAGGGAAGAACATGATAGATTACTAGATTACCCTTCCAGGGTTCACTTTCAAATGCACTCGAGATGTTACGGGTGCTTTTCACCATTAGAACCTAAATCGATATGTGGAAGCTCCAGAATTGAAAGAGGAACGTTGACAGGAAACTCTTCTGACTGCTGTTTTTCTGGATCTTGGTCATCGGCTCTGGGATCTTTCAGCATCCCAGTTAACATGCTTCCAAAGGATTTAAACGGGTGTCTCAACCCATCTTTAACTTTCAAAATGAGGGACACCTCAGATACCTGCCAGGCAACAGTGAGGACAATCATCGCTGAAAGAAGGCAATGAGTAACAAAATTCTGCCTCCTCACTTTTCTAAGCTCTTTCACTATCTCTTCAGCTGCAGCATTCTCCCTGCTGCCACCATACGCGGGACCTTCTTCCCCATGTTTTGACACCGCTCCACGGACTGCAGGAGAATTTACATCCTCCGTTGCAGATGATAACTCAGATTGCACAAGTTTGGCATCATCCCCATTTATTGATTCCAACTGTTAATACATGCGGGACTAGCTACGTTAATTCTAATCTTACATTCAAACCAAGACAACGAGACATACATTTCTTCCTCCCGTGTTCAAATATACCAATACGAAAATGAAAGATATTATTTCTAGAAAGTCAAATCAGACACGAAATGATTTCAAAACTCCTCTAGAGAGATGTTTTTACCTCAGAAAGTAACTTGGAGAGAAGCTGATCAGTATCATCCGGGAGGAGACCATCATCACAAGAGGTTTCGTTGTTTCTTTTCTCCGCTAAGAGCTTCTTGATTGCTTGATCAATGAGCTCCAGTTTCTTGGCTGATTCTTCCATGGCTAATTAGGTTAGGCTATGAATATGATATGGATGGGAGGAGAAATGACAAAACAAGTCAGGTGATGAAATGAATCTAGTCGAACCCTCTAAATGGAAGCTTATCATGTCTGAGAAGAGGCCACGTGGCCTTGTAATATCTCAAAATGACAACCATCCATAGCGCGCTGTCTATTGCATTTTGCACTTCGGCCAACAATTTCAGGCGACGCATCGGAGTTCCTTTTGCTTGCATTTCTACTAGTGAAGCTCCAACAACATCAATTCTTCATTTTACGTACATAAAGGGAAGATTTTTTTCTTTTCTTTTGACAATGACTTAGATCCTCAATATGGTGAATTCTTCCATCTCAGTTGCCCAGTTAGCGATGTCCAGAGTTACCTTTGAGACTCTGACTCACGAGGGAACTAGGCTCTGGCACATATCTTTCACCAGACCTTTAACCCCTATCTATCTATATATATAATTATATTTTTTAATATTAAGTTTATTGGAGCATTAATTACATATTTTTTAATTTATTTTAGTTTTACGGGTTAATTTGAATTACTGAAGTTTTCTTTCTTTCTTAATTAATTTTATTTTTTAATATTTAATTAATAATAAATTAAATTTCATGATTTATTTCAGTTTTTTTTCTTTAAGATTATTTTTATTTCATAACTTAGATATTAAGTTTGGCGAGTTAACTTTGAATGACATGATTGTTTTTTATATATTTTTTTAATTTTATTTTTTAATATTAAGTTAATTAAAAATTAAGTTTTATAATTAATTTTAATTTTTTTCTATTAGATTATCTTGCTGACATGATTTGAATCTTGTATTTAACAGGTTAATCTATATTTAACAGGTTAATCTAGACAAACTTAAATTATTTTTAATTAATTTTTTATAATTTTATTATTTAATATTAAATTTATTAGAAGTTATTTTTCATAATTTATTTTGATTAATAATTTAACTTAACTTAATTCAATCTCAATATTAAAAAAATTTCATCTTAAATATATATTTTAAATCAAACTATATTTTTATTAATTATTTATATTATCTTTAAATCCACTGAAATGATGATGAATCATGTCAAAATCAATGAACATAGTTTACTTTTCCAGAGAGAGAGAGATCAGGAGTATGAACACGGTCATGCATATAATAGGGTTAGATTTATGACTCTACACATTGAAGAATTTATGTTGGTTTCCAAGAGAAAATAGAAACTACATCAAACTCACCAGAGACCATTTACAGAACTTACAAGCAGCATCTAACCAATCAACATGGGATAATGCGCTAATCATTCTAAAGACTATTGTGAATGCAAAAGCCATTATACACGGTTGAATCCAGAACCCTCCAATCCAAACTTAACATCAGTCAACTAGAGTGAACATCGGTAAGTACATTAATCAGAAGTTGCTTCTACTTGAAATGGTACAAGATCATTTTCCATCTCAGTCGCATCGACCTGAGAAGTAGATGCTGCTGGTTCACTGGTGCCACCAAGTTCCGCCTGCAAGAATGGTTGAAGAATTCACAAGTTAGGCCGAAAGAAATCAACATCTGTCCACCACAGAAACACAAAAATCAAACGGGACTCTCTTGGGATAATCATGGTGAAATAATAGTAGGAACGATGATGATGTTAAAATTTGACGGTTGATTCAAGATAAAATGGCAGAAACTCACAATTTATCCACCCCTTCATACCTGACTTTATATTTTCAACAGTGTAATTAGGCTAAAAATAACATTATCAAACAACATGATATAGGATTCATCATATTTCAAGAAAACGCATGAAAAAGAACAAAATTACATCATTGTTTCTTGTTAATTCTATAAAATTTATTCAAAAAAATCCCATCAATTGCACAATCAACTGATGCTTAGATCTAAAAGGCTTAAAAAACACTAACCATCTGCATTAGATATCACGGACATTCAAATTCCATGTAAAGTGTAAACACATTTTTCTGGTCTATTTACCTTAGCTTGGTGGTATTGTTTCAGCGTCCGATGATATTGCCGACGTGCATCTGGAGACTTAACCATTGATAGCACACGTGAGACAGCCTCATTAACAGCCCCATCCACTTTCTGTTTGCGGAAAATCTTGAGAATATCTTCATCTTCACTTTCATCAATGGATTCCATCACATTCCGGAAACCTCGCAAACCGATTCCTTTGCGTCGCCACCGCAATACTGCCTTATCTAGAATTCCAACAGCCCAGCATATTATCTTGTAGTTCCTCCTAATCTGATAGCCTCTCACATGAGCCTGCCAAAATACCAAAAAAGTGCTCAATCCAGGTTGCTGTACTCATCAAAATGAATGTATGTTATATACTCAATGGCTCATTGATTGTGCTATTTGATACATCAATACACGAGCTGTCTACATGCTGACTAAAGCACACTGATCATGATTTTATTACATGCTATTTTGAAAAAAAAAGATAAAATTAGATCTGTGGTGAAAAGATATAGAACCTGTATCTTCACAACTTTCTGTCTAAGTGCTAGAAAATCCCTGCGACTTTTCCATCCTCGATATTTCTTCTGAATGGATAATGCAGCTGAATTAATCACATGAGAATTATTACGAAAGGCCATCTTTGACATAGTCGAAAGCCCTTGAATTTCACCAGCACAGATACCATACTCATATAAACTAGTAGCTTCTCTCTGTAATCGCTTTCTGAAAGAATGTGCACGAAAAGCAGATTGTATTCGTGCAGCTGCCAGAGCCGCATTCCTTGCTGCAGCCAAGGTATCTTTAAGTAAAATCTGATCATCAATGGAAGCAAAGCTCTCCTTTGAGATGCTATCTAAAGTTCTTTCAGCTTGAACCTCAGCGGAGCCTATAGAAAGCTGACTTTCCTCCAGTCTGAGAGATGAAAGATGGCTAGTTAGTGCCACCTCCGAAAGATAACCTGCAAGTCCCGTGTGCCCCCTGGTGGCAGCAATGGATGCTGGGGTTTTGCCAATTGGATCTTGTGGACTCGGATCAGTCACAGCCCCAGCTGATGCATCAGAGGCTAAAAGGGAAGCAACCATTTTTTCCCTGTCACAGAAAATAATGATCACCATTCAAAAACTACTAGGCAATTATAACAATTTTGGTATGAGATTTAATACATTCTACATCATAACCTCACAACATCATCTGTAGTCATCTTCTGTTTTAGTTCATTTGGTAAATAGGCGAGTTAGAAGCTAATTCTGCCATTCCATCTCTCGCTGTCTCAAAACTAGTCAACTCAATCTTTTCAAGAGCTCCAAACATATACTGGAAATTACAGGTCTATAACTAGATGCCCTTTCCTTTTGTTGAAAGTATCCATGGATATTCCCTTGAGCTATAAGTTGTAAGCCTCTTCTTCTTTTTTAAGACCAACAATCTCTACAGCCAAAATCAATATATAAAAAACTATGAAAACACATCAGGTTTTAAGTTACCTTCCAAAATGAGCAGCCCAGTGGAGAGCGGTCCATCCATTAATGTCACGGAAATTTATACTGATTCCATGACTGAGAATTGGGCTTAAGGCCCACTCAAAGCCTAACCCAGCAACCATGTGAATGATCCCTTGCTCTTTCTTGGAAAATGAACACCCAGGTTGATCATGTCCTTCCTGAGACTTGGAGGAAAGCCACTGCTGCAGCTTGTCATTCAGAAGTTGTTGCAGAAGCCAATCTATTGTCATGGATGAAGTTCCACTGCCAACAAGGAGAGCCTCTATGATATCACGCCATGAATCATCATCAGCCTTCAATTCTCTCAGAAGATGAATTCCCATTTCTACAGAGTCTCCTCTCTGCAAAGAACAATCAGACAGAAGCATCTGCACAAATCTGAAAAGTAGCAATAGCTCATCTGGACTCTTAGTAGCTTCTGTCTGGGATAAGATACAGTGAGCACAACTACTATCCTTAGCTCGGTACTCAAAGCCTCTGATCTCACTGCAGGACTCCCGATTGCCAGAAGTAATGCAGAGAGTGACTTTTCCAGGATGGTGGGGAGGAGACTCACAACAAATGACACCTTCTTGAATGATTTGAAGAGGAACCTCAATGTCACCGAACATGCACATCCACGAAGACTCCGATGGGTCACAGAGAAACGATCCAACAATGATGACCTGCATTGAGAATCAAGGCTTGAAAATTTGCACTTGAATTTCTTAATTGAGATCTAAAAAGAAAAAACTCCTCAAAACAACGCATAAGGGAAGTCCAGTGGTGCATCAGGAAGGTTTATGAGATCCTTGCTGTTTAGTTTGCAAGCGAATTGATAGTTCAACAAAGGTTCACCAAAGCATTGAGTAATTAGGAAGGACACTTGAATTTCCAAGAAATAGTCTTATCTGGTTTTTCAAATGGTACCAATCAGAACCAGGGTTGGGATTGCTGTCCATGAAATTTTGAATTACTCTTAGCCTAGAAAGAGAGTGCAGCAATCTATCACTTAGAATTGGCATCAGACAAGCATAAGATGATTCTGGTTCTGCACTGATTTTATAATTTATTTTCAACATGATCATGGAGTACATGCTGCATTCAATCACCTCAGTGTCCTGGAATATATAGTCATGTTTTTCTAATTTCTTAAAACCTGTCTTCATTGAATTCAGGAACCAATTTAGCCAGATCATAAACTAGGAATAAGTTATAAGAGATTTGTTTCCTCCATTTCCTTCTATCCTGGTGAAGAATGAGGTTGGTTGCAAATAGGCTGTCAGGTAGCATAAAACTAGTCACATCTCACATGACATGGTGTCAGGTGGACGCATCTGTGAAAGCATAAAAGCAAAAGAAATTGGACGAACACATCCAGAAACAAGGAAAACTGTACTATCAAATTAGAAGTATGTCACGTTGCACTGAAGGAGCAGCCTATTTTTGCATGCATATTAATGGGTTTGTACATTCTTCAAACTACACAACAGTTCCATTCTTGAAATAATATTGCCATCTTAATGAATGAATAATGAGAAATGTTGTAAAGAGCATCGCAGTTCATGGAATCTCAAGACTCGTACCTTTGTAGCCTCAGTGGCATAACTCCATTCTGGGGATATTTCATGGATAGTAAACTTCTGCTGCTGTGCAACTGTCAAATTTGAATCTGCTTCATTGGTTATTCCAAGATGGTCTTGGTCATATAGCATTGCATAGAAGTTGGAGTTGTTTTCATGTGTTTCTATCACAGAAGCATATGCAGGGAGTTCAAAATTTTCAACTTCTTGAGGCAGCAACAAAGAAGCTGGTAATATGAAAAAATGTTAAAAGCTTGATGCAAGTTCATTAGATGATGAAAATTAAAATGTCAATCACTATTAAGGGAATAAGATATCATACAGTTTCTGACATTGGGTTCATTGAAATTTATCCAATAAGAGTTTTCTTGCTCTTCAGCTGGTTCTGTACTTAAAGAGGACTTGGTCTTTTCCTGTTGAAAAATGCAGCCATCCATAAACAATACAACCAAAATATAAGAGGATATCAAAGAGGTAACAGAAAGCTATATGCCCATTTACAGTGTCCATATATTTCACCTGGTACTCAATGCCTGATGAAGTCTTACAGGACTCAATCCCTTCATTCCAGGGAAGGGGCTCTTCACTTCCATCTGTATAATAATGTGAATATGGTTGCTGGTAGGCGCCACTATCACCTAAAAACCACAAAGCCATTAGCAGCTCTTTATTGCTTTCTTTCCTATTATATCTTATTTATATCTCAATGAAGAAATGAAGGCAGATACCTAAACATAAACTTAGTAGATCTCGTAGTTTCCATTTACAGCACCAATGCAAGAACAAGCATGGAGTGACACTAGCAAGGAATGACTAAAGAATCTCCAAGAAGTGTTTTCAGGAGGTAGCAAGCTGGTTGCCAAAATTCCAGGTTTTCAAAGAACAGGAGAATAATTGGTGGTCAGACCACAACTAAAATAAAAGGATCATATTGAACAAAATGTGGACCTTGGAAGATGAATAACCTCTCCATCCATGATCAAAAGATCACTTTTAATCCATTAATTCTCAGAGGCCATGTACAAGCTAGTGTGAAATATCCCGAATAGCAACTTGATGAGTAATGAAACTCAGTGCCTCAACCTCATCAAGCCTCAACATCTGATGACATTGAAAATTCTTTTCCCTTTTCAACACAATTGTGATTCTAATAGAACTAAAACATATACTGTAAGAAAGACAAGTGTCAGGTCCACAATCTCGAATTTACATTGGGACAATTACAGAATCAGAAAGATGTATGTTGTATTCACATTCCAATCACGACTCTATTATTCCTCTCAACCATTTATTGACCATCATACCAAAACAAATCCATTGGACTTCATCTGTGAGGGAATTTTATCTTCCCTTATTTTATTTGAGTATTATGGTGAGAGTTTTACTCACAAACTGTCTGTCAAATAAAACCTCTTCCGGAATCTCTGGTATGCCTCTCTCAACAGGTAAGATTTGAACCACGGATATAAGACAACCCAGCCATTTATGACCACCTGAGCTAAGTCATAGAAATTAATAAAACTGAAACCCAGAACAATAGCAAACAAAACATTGCACTGAAGAATTGGACTTGCAAAATTTTAAGCCAGTGACACTGAATAAAATTAAATGAAACTAATGAAACGAATAAGAAACTAATGTCAGATATAGAAAAAAAGATGCTTACCAATACTAAACATGACACAAGGATACAAATGAAATGATTCAAATAAAATTAAATGCAGCCAGACATAATGCAGCTTCGATAAACTAGCAGAAGAAGAATGTCATGTTTAAATGAGTACAAGCACCGAATAAAGACAAAACAAACCTGCATCCTGAAGAGGTGAAAGATTGTTTCTCTCTAGTTGATGTCCAGCAAGTCCACCATAAGATTCATAATCAACAATATACTGGGATCCATGAAGTAAATTCATAGATTGATCCTCTTTGGAGATGTTATTTACATATTCCAGAATTTTTGTATCATTTATGGCTCCCTCTTCAGCACCAAATGGGCCAATTTCTTCAGCGCTGTCCTCATTCAAACTCAACTGCTCCTCCAGCCTTCGGAAAAATTGAGTAACCTCATTATTAGCAGAACTAGTTAACTCTGCTGTCCTATCCACCCCATTGTCCTTGATACCTAATCCAGAGCTAACATCTACAGATGCTGGACTGGAAAAACTCTGGTATGGTTCATATACACTACTAATTGCAGAGGTAGATCCTTGCGTCTGACTAGTATTAGTGCCGGGACTATAAGAGAATATGGGTGATAGCTGTGCAGCAGATCCAGGAGAAGGTTTTCCCTGTAGACAAATAAATGAATGGTGACATTAATTTGCTACTCATAACAGACTCTGCAACATTTGACCAGAAATTATTTGATGCCAAACCAAAGGACCGATAGCCAGCTAAAATAGAGAGGGTGAAAGTGATCGGTTGAGCAAGCATGATGGAAATAGCAAGGTCATATGTTAATGTTGAAACAAGAAATACTACAGAATTTGTTGTTTTTGCATAGGTCTTAACAGCTCACCTCAGTGATGTCTCTATAATGGACAAGCACGATGTGCTCAAATGCCCTGCCAAGAAAGTAATATGTCAGCAGATATGACCCAACACTTTTACCATCCATTCCTTGCTCATTAAAAGTGAGAGTTGTTAAAATGGCCTTGATTCTGAGGATAATGTTAGATTAGCTTTCCTGTGTTTTGCATAAAACTTACATTTCCTCTTGCCTCAAAAGCTTTAATGAATATGAGATATTCTCTAAGATCACAGCACATCATAAAAGGAAACAAATAGTTGCATAACAGTACAGAGTATACTAACCGGTCCAGCATCCAATAGCTGCGTCTCTGGAAATTTTGGTTTTGCTCGCCATGAGCATAATAACAATTTAAAGCCTCAACGTTTCCAACCTAATCATCCAAGTAAAAATGTCAATACACAGAACACCATGGACTTTAAGATAAACACTAGAAGTGTTTCGCTAAACCTGTCCACCAGACATTTTCAACTTGTAGGACACCATTCTAATGCATTCATCCTTATAATTGATGCATCTAATACCTAATACTATGAGTGGAATCAATAATCATATACTTAAAAGAAAATGATGACAACCACACAAAAAAGTGAATGGTGATTGTATGTGCCAAGGAGTTGAAGCAATACAGAAACGAATATTGAGATTAGAAGGCGTTGAAATAGCACCTTAAGCCTTTCATGTGCTTCTCCAACACTTCTTCCATCCTTCTTTTTACGCCAGTTATGACCATCTCTTCTAAAGAACTTAAGAACCCTCTTATTAAATAGAAACAAAGACCCACCTGTCCAACACTTTCACACTGTAAGTGACTAATTAGTACTAATTTTCATTTATTAATTAAAAAAAACCATAAAGTACTTACTGGTTGGCTTTTGAGGTGGTTTCTCTGTGAACTGATACTTATCATGATTCTGTAATATAAAAACCACTTCTGCTGGTTTCAGCCACCGTGTTTGTGCTTCTTCAAACAGACTATTGATATCATACGCTGGTTCCATTCCAAATTTCAATAAAATTTTTTTTTGCTAATCATATTCAGAATATTATTACAGTAATTCATTTTAAAACAAAATAAATAAAAATCTTACCTGATTGCAGCATGTTCGAATTAATTTCTCAAAAAAAAAAGAAATTAATCCAACTGGAAGAACTGCAGAGAGAGAACCAAAAAAAGAAAACAGAGAAAGACAGACTTCACTTCACTTTGTACTCGATCATGTGAACCGGAGACTCCAACTTATTGAGCACGAATTCTACTGGAACAAGAAACGGAAGTCTCTAACTAGTAAACCGTGCTTACGGCCTGGATGTATCAATCCTGGACCGGTTTTTTAAAGCTTAAAACTGGAAGAAACGAACAAGAGGGGGCTGGAATTTTTTACCACACCGTTTTTGAGGTTTCAACTATTAAGAGAATAAACGAAAAATTAAAACAAAACAGAGGAACGAAAACGTGGAGACACTGAAGGAAATTATCTGGTGTTTCGATTATACCCGATATATTTTGACGTTGACATTGTTCAAGGATTTGTCCCTTATACTAAACTAACCCTTTCACGAAATATCTAGATGAGCCCATAGCCAGCAATTTAACTTTATAAAAACAAGGAACTATTATGAGGTAGCCTGCCCGATATAATTTCTGAGTTACCCCTGACTCGGTCAGATACAGAGAAGTCAAGCAAAACTTTGTTGTGTTGTTGACTACATCATCCGAGTCCACTCTCAATCATGAATCCGGCACCGGTGACGTTCCATTAGATGTGTATCAGTGGGTCGGTGTATTTCAAGGGTGTTTCGGTTATTTGACTGTTCTCAGTATAGTGGCGAATGTGGTGGGCCGGGGGGTGTAGGGGACCATGTAGACAGAAGTGTTAACAACACGTTGTTAAAGATGCATTCCACTCGATCAAAATTTAATTTTTTTTTTATGTTTTTATATCTTTAAACATGTTGATTTTAAAAATAAATTTTAAAAAATAAAAAAATATTATTTTAATATATTTAATAAA
>SRLM01000246.1:363301-478023 GCA_015708895.1 Populus ilicifolia | reverse complement strand
ACCGCAATAAGTAATCCCTTTGAAAAACTGGATTATAGATGTATTAAGTTAATCTACTTTTTTTAAAATAGTGTTTTTTTTATAATTAAAAAAATCTATAATGATATTTTTTATAAAAATTAAAAATATATATATTTAGAATTGATTAAATTTTTTTTTTTAAGTTTAGATAGATTTAACCGGGTAAATTACTATCTAGATTTTATCAGATTAATTTTTTAATTAATTTAAAATAAAATTTGATTTGAATTAAGTTTAAAGTAACCAAATCATTCCGTCAAAATGGATATAATTTTATACCATGTCACAAAATACAAAGCAATTAACTGAGAGGGTGGGACAGATTGAGAAGTTTCCATGTCTTCCCCTGTTGTCAACGCCAACCAATTTGTAAGTTCCTTGTTCATTGAATAGGAATTGTCATTGTCAAAAAAAAATAAAAAAACAAACTCGGCATTTAAATTTAAACATAAAACACACATTTAATATTAAAAACTACAAATACATATTAGATCCAGTGGTTTCTATAAAATTAATGTTGGTTGAATTTTGTTCATTTAGATTTTTACCTGAGTAAATTAAAAAAATAAAATTATATTTTCGTAAGCAAATTGACAACAACATGTGAATCCGCTGACTAATTCGACAATCAAAATGGGTGGAATTCAATGACTGGAGTGTTCATGAAAACTTGAGGTTGAAATTTAAAAATATTCGAACGATGTCAATGAAGGAAAAAAAAAAAAACTTGAGGTGAAATTGAATTTACCCCAAGAAGCATTATTTCCTTCCATCCATACAGGATCATTCTTACAAATAATTTCATGTTTTTATAAAGAATCATCATGTTCGTGAATCAAACGAACTTAAAAATCCTTCCATCTAATGGAAGTTCTTTCATTTCTTGACCATCTTTTTGTTCATGGAAGGTTTGTCTGGCATTGAAAATCAGAGGCAGAGTGCTTAATTCCCAGATATAATGTTCATTATCACACAATATACATTCATCGGTTAGGAAGGCTGGCATCTAGCAGTCTCATTTTCCGACAGCGGTGAGAAGACAAAGTGGTCCTGTAGGTGTCCCAATTAAAGCCACCGGCATAACCCAATTCTTGAGAAAATCTGATGATGAAGTCGAGCCCAGCTGCTTAATCCGACCTCCCGTCTCTGAATCCAACCACGTACTGAAAAAAGGCACTTGGGCACGGGGGTCTTGTTCCCTGAACTTGCTTAAACAGAAAAAACACCGTATAAAATTTACGTATTATACAATCAATCTATACTTGTCGTTTCAACACTCCAATGGCCGGCAGTCCTTTAATTTGCTTGGACATGACACATTCGATAGTATGTATGTGTTTGTGTATTAAAAAGTGTATAAAACGCACATGATAAAGAAAAAGGTGTATAAAACATACTTACAAGAAGCATGATTAATGAGCAAGGTATTCTTATACGAATTGTCACCTGCCCTTTATAATCCACAAACTTATTTTAGATTCGTTCCAGAGTTTGATATCAAGCAATGCAGATAAATACGCAAATAATAATAATAATAATAATAGTAAAGCATTTGTCGACACACCCTAACCATCCATAAATCACTTGTATTAACCATGCATAATTATATTTATGTTACATTAATTGTTCTTTATCACATTAAATATGCGGAGAGGACCGGCAGGCCCGGCCCTGAAAAGAAGAAAAGCCATTAATATTATTATGTCCCTATAAAAAAACATTGAAGTTCTAGAGTCAAAACTAGAAAAAAAACTTTCAAATCTTAGCCCCTAGCTTCGGCCCTCGGGACAATGACATTCCTTGTAATTTTAATAATAATACATTGTTTCTGCAACGAGAACACTGTAAAACGAGGATATTCTTGCAACTTGGACAAGAATTATAAGGGCGTGAAAGTAATATATTTGAATAACGATAAATTAAAAAAGAAAAGAAGAAGAAGGTGGTGTGGTCACATGCCAATAAGGCAAAGACCACCAGTTCGAGAAACGAGACGGTGGTGGTTGGCAGAGAATCCAAAATGTGACTTGATGGCTAAGTTCCGCCCCACACAGCAATCCCTCTTTGTCTCCCTTTCCATCCATATAAAAACCCCCGTACAATTCTATAATTTTCATTATAGCTTTCTTGTTCTCTCTGCCACCAACTCAGTTCCTGACAAAACCGAGCAAAATGTCAGACTGGGGTCCAGTGTTTATGGCTGTGGTGCTGTTTATTCTGCTAACTCCAGGGCTTTTGTTTCAGGTACCAGGGCGACACCGGTACGTTGAGTTTGGCAATTTCCAGACAAGTGGCGCTTCAATTATGGTTCACACTCTTCTCTATTTTGCTCTCATTTGCGTTTCCTTGCTGGCTGTTAAGGTTCACTTGTACCTTGGTTAGCACGTAGTGCTCGTTGGTAATGCAATTGACTTGCCCCCAGCAAGTAGAAATACAAGATTAAGTGTAATAAATTGAAGATGTTTTGTGGGGTTTGCTTTTCTGTCAAATGCAAGTTATATCAAATATGATGATTTTACATTTTAGAGAGGGTTTGATTGATTGTTATATGTGTAACGTAATGATCATAGCTCTTGCTTGCTTTGTTACTTCAAGAATTTGTGATGCGTGACTTCAATTAGTACCTTAATTATTCTTCAAAGAAAAAAAATGTAGTAAATGGCAATGGAATTACTATAACTCGATTGTCATTAGTACTGGCAAGAATTTGAGCTTCCAGCTGCCAGTGCTATAAACACAGGTAGAGTAGGCACAGTATCCTGATTTCTTTTGTGGCTAGGCCGCATGGAAACATTTTACCAGTGAGAAACCGAGAGTATTGATCTATTAAAGGCTTTAGCGTGCTGGGTCATCAAATTCTTTTATTGGCAACAGATGCACCTTATTAAGCCAGAGCACTGGTTCTTGCTCGGCCCTTCGTCACATCACGCTGTTACATTAGCATCTAAAATTTAAGCGGGTGGTTGTGGTGGTAGGAAATCCATTGCGCATGCCTAACATTACTCAAGAGAAAAGGAGAAGGAATAAAAAACCAAACCTGCTGAATACTAAATTATTATGTGGTGTTGTTATGAACTATTAAGAGTGGTATCATCATCCCCCTCAAACATGATATTGTCTTTCTGTGTTTAGTAGCAGAGTATACCATGGATCGGACGCCTAGGGTATGTATAATCACTTGCAATACAAGACTGTCAGTGACATTGCAAAATTTACCTGAATTCAAACAAGCAAAGTATTAATATTCCAACTTCCAACTAGCCACTTAAGTTTTCCTGAGAAAATCATGGTACAGAGATTGTAAGCTGACGTGTATGGATGCCAATGTGGAGGGAAGAGCTCCCTGAGATGATTCCAAGGCACCGAGGATGGTCGCCATTAGAGCTTAAAAGAGATCGCATGTGCTGCTATCGTGCAACGACCTTCTTCATATGCCAGACACTTTTTTCATTACATTTAATCTAGTTCATGATTCTCTAATATTTTTTTATTCAGATTTTAATTCTTTAATAACTCTTATATTTTTTTCATTCTTGGTTTAGTTTTGTCCATTATTCTTGATAACTCTTTAATTTGATTCCAAATTTTATCCCAACTTAGCCCAATAAAAACTTAATAAGGGAGAGATGACGACACAAGAAAAAAATGGTCCAGCAAGCCTGAAGTGTAGCCCGGTCGAATACAAGAGGAGGGCAGAGGTATACTTGCACCTCAAATATAATACTTTCGTGCTCATGTTTAAATATCAGATTTACACATTTCAAAATTCTATCAACAATTGTAGATAAAAAAAATCAGGCGTCCAAACACTTTGAAACATGTTATAGGCAAAGAAGTGGCCTAGGAGGTTTCAAGTTTGACCGGTTTGGATTAGTTGATTTAATGATAATATAAAATAATTTTTTTAATAATTATATTAAATAATTCTTTATAATTTTTATTTTTTATTAAAAATATTAATCTGATTTACACCGCAACATTGAAAGTTATCTAAATATAATTAAAAAAAAAACAAAACATTTAAAAAAATATTGTGGTATTTAAAAAAAATGGACATAACATTTATATACTCGTCTTTTTCCAAGTATATTGTGGTATCCACTCCTTTTCTTTTTTAATTCTAAGATTTGAGATTTAAAGGATTTGAAATTTGAAATTAAGTCATTATAATATGATACTGGTACTAGTTCTAGCCGCATCATCTCTAATCTTGAGGATTTGACATAAGGATTAGTGACATTATAGATTCAAATATTAAAATTAATATTTTTTAACAAATATTAAATTTCTCTGATTATATCAGATAAGATATATATATATATATATCTCTTTTAGACTATCCAAATAAAAAATTAGTCGTATTCTAAAAATATCCCTGTAGTTTTTTTAAAAACTAATCCACCCTTAAGATGATGCTGATCTTAACTAACTGGTGGAGCCTGAAAATTAATTCTAGATTATATTTAACATAGCTGAAACTTTTTAGGAATGGTTAAGTATTAAAGGTGGATGCATTAAAAAAAAAACTTGATATGAGTTTAAAAATTATAAATAACAATGAATCCAATTTTATATATTGATATTTCAAATGAAAAATATAAAAAAACTGAATATTAATTTTTTAAAAAAAAAGTAGTTTAAAACTAAAAATATAGAAAAATAAATTAATTTTATGATATTTAGAGAATAACAAAACATATTTTATTAGTTATTTTCTAAGATCAACTTCAAAAAAAAAAAAAGAAAGATAAGAATATTACATAGAGATATTTTTATTATTTTGAATTAGTTTAATTTTATATTATCTCTTTTCTTTCATGTATGTCTCTTTTTTTATAATAAAATTTATATAATAATTAAGAGTACGTGACTAACTACTGGGTTATAGTTATTAAACTCAATCTAAAAATTAAGTTAGATAAAAAGCTGAATTTCAAATCATATAGGTTGAATTGATTTAATTCGATAAAATAAAATAAAAATTATATTTAGGGTTTTAATATCTTATAATAAAAAAATTAAAAAATAATTCATATAAATATAAACTATAAAAAACAATGTAAGGCATCAAATAGTATATTTATCCCATATTAAGAAGTTAAAAAATAATTTATATAGATGCAAGCTATATATAGTATTTTATATTAAAAAAATAAAAAATAATTTATATAAATGTAAGTTATAAAAAAAACATGAGACTAAGTATTTATAAATTAATTTTTAATTTTTTGAATTTATTTAAAAAAATTCAGGTTTCACATGAGTTAGAACGAGTCACCTGAATTCAATTAGACTAATGGCAACTTGGAATTCTTATGATTTGAAACATGATTAATATCTCATGATCCTAGTCCCAAATCAACTTATCCAACTAAGCTAGGTTTTTAACTATGTTCTTAGTATCATAAATGTTTTTTTTAATGAATTTAACAAAAAAAAAAGAATCCATGGAAAACAAGAATTCTAACGAAAGATTTTTTTGTAGAAATTTATTTACCCATCGATTTCAGAAAATTTAACAACGCTATCACCCACTTGGACATTTCTTCATTTCCCAAAGATTTCACTAAGCACGAGTAAATTGTAAAGTAACTGATTATAATTTTTTAATAATTGATTTTGAACCCGAACCAAATTCGACAGGAGTTGGTTTCTTCTATTAAAATTGTTTAGAACTAACTAAGTCCCTCCCCATGGTCCTATGTTGCAGATTAAACCTTTTTTTAATAAAAAATCAAGGAATAAAAAAAACAGATGATAAAAAAAATAATCTAAGTAGTTTAAAGTCAATCTGGACAATTAATAATCATGGTTTGAATTAAAAAATAAAAAATATAACATTTTTTAAAAAATTATAATAATGACATAATATATTGACTCGAGTTCACTCAATTTTACTTGTTAAACTGACAAGTTATATAATCTTGATAACACTATAAAAAATAAATTATAACAAATTAAACCTTAAAAAACCAGAATATATTAAAAAATCAATTCAAAATAAATTAAATGCTTTAATTTTTTTTCAAGATGGAATCTTGGTTTAAAAAATATTAAGGTATTAACATTGAATCGACCTTGACTTCAAAGCTTAAACTCGGGTCATGGACTCCATTACATTTAACAACTTTATTTTTTTAAATTATATTTTATTTAACTTTATGATAACAAAATTAATAAAAAGATTAAAAGATGAAATTGAAAAGAAAAAACTTTTAGGACAAAAAAAAAACCCAAGTGTGGGGTTTCCATGCCCATGCTTCCAAGTTTTTTTCTTTCTTTCTTGGAAATAAAATTGTTATCCACCCCTATCTTTTTTAAATAAATAAAATTAAACATCTTGTTATTTATCTATTGAGGTGAGGAAAATGAAAGAACAATCACATGATCTTGTTTTAAATAAAACAAGACTATATATTATTTACCTTTACCAAGAATTCAACCACTAATGTGGTGGTTAAGAAATGAGGGTTATGATTTATTTGTTAAAAAAAATGAATGTTTTCATTTATTTTGACCCTAAAATACCTAGTTAACACCTTTATAAATAAATAACCAATCAAATAACCCATAAAACACCAAAACCAATTAAAAATACAAAATGAAATTGGGAAGTTTTTCTTCTCTCCACCCAATTTTTTTTTTTTTTGGCAAATGAGGGTCCAAAACAACCACCATCAAACTCTTATAATCATATAAAATTGGTTGACACCAAGAATAAGGGGTTTCATCATTAAAGGTGAAGAAATCATTTTTTTTTAATTATCTTCTCATTATTTTATGGTAAGTTTCTTTTTCATCTTTCTAATTCAAGAATTGAAAAATAAATAAAATAAAATTTAAAATCAAAATCAAAATTATCATAGTTTAAAAAGTCACATGTATTTTCTCCATATCTTACTTTTCAATTCTCTGTATTTTAATTTTATGTTATCTCTATAATTTCAAGCATAATTCCATTTAACTAGACATGAGTTGAGGCAAATGAAATTACCCGACCAGTTGTCCCCTGAACATGGGCTTTGTCATGCTCCAGAGTGCATGGAGCTAAGCACTGCCCAAAAACAAAAAACTTGATGATGGAAGCCACGACTGAGCTGGTTTTGGTAGTGGTAAAAGCATAAACGTTTTGGGAACACCTGGAAAATTCACCGAAAGCTTGTGTTATGTGTAGTGCATTGACGTTCGTAGAACCATTCAAGTCTCTGAAGAAAGAAATTTTCTTTATGAAAAACGGAAAAACAGGGGGGGGCTAAATTAACATGATCAATCAAGTCTGAAAAATGACTGGAGCTAGTGACCCTGCTGGATAACAGGGAAAAAGCTGGACCTACTGGTATGAAAGTTTACAGGCGTTGGTGAGATTGCGATAATCCGACGGGGACGAGGTCAGAGAGTTCTCCATCGTTAAGAAATTGATAAGGACAACAAACTGGTAGGAGTATATGAAATTTATTTCTTCCTTCCAACCCAGAACTCTACCTAATAAAAACCTCCTTTTTTAAGCCGAACTGTAATTTGTGAATCAAAATTACTGGTGGAAATCCTTCAGCAAAATGAGAGTGACGAGAATCAAAATAAAAGCGAATTGGGAAGTCACATCTAATGGAAAAGGCATGAAATCTCATCTTAGATTGGCATTAATTTGGATCCCGTCTAAAAAGCAAAAGATGCATGATGTTTTATTCCGATGAACTCTGATTAGCAAAATATATCAAATTTCACTAGAAGCAGCGAAACAACTAGTAAACCTGCCACGTGCATTGCTTCAGCAGCTGCCCAGTTTGCACAAAATGTGATATTGGAGCATATAACTTGTTGCCAGAATTTAATTTCTTGTTCTTTATTGATACTCCCTTACTTTGCTTCTTTTTATATATTGGTTTCCTTCTTCCTCAATGCAATAACACCACAAGTCAGAGATCTGTACGAGATCACCCTTGTCTGTACCTTCGTCCTTCTCCATATCAAAGACGAGTTTGAGATCAGAGCTGCAGCTTGTGCTCTTTTCAAAAACAATCAAGAAAAAAAGATGGCATACTGGGGCCCCGTGGTGATAGCAATGGTGCTGTTTGTGCTGTTGAGACCAGGATTGCTAATCCAATTTCTGGAGAGGAGAAGAGTTGTTGAGTTTGGGAACACGCAGACTAGTGGAATAGCGATACTGGTCCATACCATCATCTTCTTTGGTCTCATAACTATCTTTCTCGTTGTTATTGGTGTTAACATTTACACAGGATAGCCAATTTAAGCTTAAAAAAATCGTTCGTCCTTTCTTCTCTCTCTCTCTCTTTTAATATTTAAGCTAACCCCCTAATTCGCCCTGATCTCTTGTATTGTGTTAGGCGCTTTCCGTGTCTGTCTTGTTTGTTAAGGTTGTTTTGATAGTCGCTGTTTTGCGTATTGCTCTCTAATTCTTGTAATTATGCTTCAGCCAATTGCCGACTAAAAGTCCTGATTCTGGCTCTCCATATCTCTCATCTATTCCTAGTTGCGTTGAGTCTTTCTTGTTTCTTTATTTCTTTTTGCTGGAAGAACGAGGCACCGATGACATGCTCGGGGCAGTGAAGTGGTTCTTAATTTTGGCTATTTTTGCTTATTAGCAGTTTTTAAAATTGTCAAAATAAATGTAATAGTTTGTTAGAAAGTATAATATTTAAACTTCTCGTTATTCATAAATATGATATTTTAAAGAAATTGTGAAATAAACTACACAAATAATGATGAAAAAAGAAGAGAAAAGATAAATTATTTTATATATATATAAAGAAAAAACCTTAATAAAAAAATACAACAACAATAAAAATTATCATCAATAATAACTAAAATAGGTCATACTTGCCACCTCAAGATAACAGATAATTCACTTGCTTTTTGCAGCAAATAAGATTATTTTTGTTGTTGGTAGTAATTTTTTTATGTTGTTGGATTTATTTTATTAATATCTTTTTAATACTAAAAGTGGTGTCATAATCGGAGTTTTAATGTGCCTTTGAGTCTTTTTTTTTATCTCCTCTCTTCTTATAAATTACAATAAAAAAGGAAAGGAGAAAAATAAAAATAAAAATAAAAAAGACTTTGAAAGCACATTGGAGCTCGAATTATGATATCATTTGTACCATCAGAAAAAAAATATCAATGAAAAAAATCTAACAACATCAAAATATATCATCAACGGTAATAGAGTGGGTCACACTTACCCCCAAAAGCCACCAAAAACAAGTAAGTCATCTATTATCTTTGGGGGCAAGTGTGACACATTCATATCATTGTTAATGATCTTTTTTCATGAGATTCATCTCATTAAGATCTTTATGTGGTACTGGTGATGTTGTAATTGGAGATTTAGTGTATCTTCATGATCTTTTTATTTATTTATTTATTTATTTATTTTTTCTCTATCCTCTTTCTGTTATTTATGTAACCTTCTTCATAATTTATTTGAAATGTCACGCTTCTAAATACCAACAAGCTTGAATATCATTTTTCCAATCACAACGTGTACAAATTATGCTATTTCATTAATTTTTTTTTAAATTTTGTTATTACCTATTATCTTTTGGGGCAAGTACGACCCATTCATATCATTGTTAATGATCTTTTTTCATGAGATTCATCTCATTGAGATTTTTATGCGGTACTAGTGATGTTATAATTAAAGATTTTGTATACCTTTATGATCTTTTTATTTATTTATTTTTTTCTATATCCTCTCTCCATTATTTATGTAACCTTTTTCATAATTTCTTTGAAATGTCACGCTTCTAAATACCAACAAGTTTGAATATCATGTTTTTCAATCACATGTATAAATTATGTTATTTCACTCATTTTTTTTTAAATTTTGTTATTTTGCCAATTTATTTTAAAGGACATGCTAATTTTTTTATAAAAAAAATCTTTAAATATTGGGTTTTTTAATAATTAAAGACATGTTAGGTATTGTTGTTGCTAGATGCATGTGGATAAGATGTCATTAGTCAATTATCAATGGTCTCATTTTTCCTTAAGACAACGACATGACATCTATTTTTAAAAATGAAAAATATTCATCATTATCATTGAAAAAACCAAATACTAATCATTCAACTTCTCAAACGTTTATTTATTGATATTTAATATATAAAATTCTAAATATATGGACTGGAGATTATAGAAAAAAGATATGATTAAACTACCCTATTCTAACAAAGATTTTAAATATTAGTTTAATAAGGATTCTAAACACAAATTCTTTTAGACTAGGACTTTTACTTAATTAAGGAATCGTTCTTTTATCTCAACAATCATTCACTTAAATTGATGTTCATAAACATTTGGTTTAATAATGAAGAACTCTTTTAACTAAGTTTTTCACGTAAAAAAATTGATTTCATATCTTATTGGAAGATAGATCATGAATTTTGAGTTGTCAAAGCAATAATCAATCTAATTGTATCATATCTTGCAACCAGAGCAAAATATTCTTTATAATCGACACCATACTCTTCATTGTAACCTTCAAGTACTAAGCATGCTTTATATTTTTCAACTTCACCACTCTTTTTCAACTTGGTCTTATATATTTATTTTAAGTTAATGTTATTTTATCCTTCTAGAAGTTTCATTAGTTCCTAAGTATTTCGTTCAATGACATCAATTTCAATATCCATAGTCTTTTTTGACTTTGAATCTTTTATAGCATATTTGAAAATCATAGAATCACAATATGAGAATAGAGTAAAATGAGTAAGTAGATTATCATATTAATGAATTTTAGTTACCTTATAATCACTCATCCATATAGGCTTTTTTCTAACACATTATGATTGTTAATCATTAAGTGTGCTCTAAACATCAACTAGTTGTGGTATATCATCAATAAACTTTTTTCTTTTCTCATCATTATCTCCACCTCAATCCATTAGAATATTTTGTTTTGACCCCATTATTACTCTATGTCCATAATTTAGCTTTATCAAAAATAAGAGTGACTAATAACCATTTTTTTGGTGTTAGGATTGTATAGTTTATAAGTTATTAAATAATTATTAATACCAAGAAAAATATGTTTTTCACATTGATCATCATTTTTTTCTCTTTTAGTTTAGATTATGGGCATAGGTAATGCATCAAAAAAATTTGAAGATAATTTACCATTAGTCTTTGTCCATCCTAAAATTCCTCTAAGGTCTTATTTCTTAACAAGTGTTAGTCTTCTATTTAAAATATGAATACTCCAATTTACTACTTTAAGTTAATAATGTTTTTGGTAAGTCATTTATTGTCAAAAGACTTTGCATCATATCCATAATAATATGATTTTTTTTCTTTTGCAAATACCTTTTTATTGAGGTGTATAAGTTGCCTCTTTATTATATGGGTCTAAAAAAAATTAAAAACGCATGTGAATTATACTTTACGTTATAATCTATTTTGTAAGCCCTATGAATTTGATGATGATGATGAGAAATATTGTTTTAAAGGTTCGAAAAAAAAGAAAAAATATGGAGATTCAGACTAATTTAGTTCAATTAATGATATTAAATAATATAGGAAGTTTAAGATAAAAGCTAAAATGATAATTTAGAAGAATTTTAGGTTAAAATTATAATCAAGTAAAAATTTTACTCTCTTTTAAATCCTAAATGAACCAGTAGGACAACTATAAAAAGAGGGGAGGAAAGTTTGAATTTTTTTAAAAAAATTTCTCATGCTAAATACTCAAGAAAATATGAGATTGAGTGATAGAATAAGTTTCGAGGAAGGATTAAACCAATAACACTAACATTAAGAATGGTTTGAAGAGAGAAAGAGAGAGATTAGAAGAGATAAAAAAGAAAATAGGGGCGGAAAAGGGAGATTTAGAAAAACTTAAGTTGTTAAGCATTCAAACTTAATTTATGATTTGATAGGATGTTTAGAGCTTATTTATGTTAATTTGAATGAAATTTGCTTGATTTTCATTAAGATTATATAAATTGATTTATAGTTCTTGATGTGAATTTAAGGGGAAAATTTTTTCTTTAAAATTAAGCATTTAGAAATATTATAGGTTATAAAAAGAATGAAACTATGATGAAGTGATAAAGAAATTAAAGGGTTAAAGAGGTCTTAGGTGGTTGGTCATGTGTAAGGAAAATAAATACTGATAGGTTTATAATAAATTTAATAAAATTACATTATAATTATGTTATGAATGATGTATATAATGATATAAGGATGATTGATGTTATTTTTTGTAATAGTGACGAGCTTTTAATGAATTAAGAATTTTATTCAATTTTAAAAATTATTGACTAAAAGGATAGGAATTGATTTTTATTATGTATATGGCATGCTTTTATGAAGATGTATTGAGAAAAAAAGTTATTAATGAAAGATTTTGAGGGTTTAATGTGTAAATGATAGATTTAAATTAAGATGGAAAATTATCATGAAATATGTTAAAAGTAAAAATAAAAGAAAGAGAAAAAGAGAGAGAAATGATTGTTTTTAAATTAATTAATGGATAAATTGATTCATAAAGCGTACTATAACACCCCACTCCACTCGTAAGGTATTGTTCATTTTGATCCACAGGTCTCACGAATTTGTTTTTTATAGTAACACATGACTTCAAATCACATCCTACTAGACAAGGTAAGGATACTCATATAAAACTTCCCAAGTCCTCACTTACCAATGTAGGTTATTATATGTACCTTGACAACTAGGTCACTCACTTAAGCCAAAAGAAGACTTTAAACACAACAGGTAGGTACTTAATTCGTTTAAAATTATTAAGTTATATTTTTATTATTATTGTTGAATTTTATTTTTTTTCATTCACAGTATTGTTATGGAAAATAAGTAAATCAATGAATAATGAAAGGAAAGAAATATATGGATGAAAAACTTGATCAGTCACTCCTAATTGGAGGCTAATAATGATAAAGGATCTTTGACATTGATATTAAAAAAGAACAAATTAAAGTATTCAAAAAAACTTGGTTAGTTATTTCTGGTTTGGATAGATAATAATATCAATGAGTTGTATTAATATTAGTTTTTATAAAAAAAAAATTGATTAGATAATTCAAGTTGAATAGCTAATGATTTTACTGGGTTACATTGATATCAGCATTGGTATAAGACTTGATTAGTTACTCGTAATTGATGGTTAACAATGTCAAGGAGTTTCTTGACATCGATATTTTCAAATGACAAACTTAAATACCGGTAAAAAGATTAATTAGTTATTCCACACTATGACAATTAATTATAGCAATAGATTATATTATTATTAACATTGTTTGTTGACTCTACTTAGTCAATCTTGGATTAAAAAAAACTAGTAATGCTAGTATGTTTATTATCATCATTATATTCCTAAGAATTGGGATAACAAAAAGAAATCTAATTTATTAATTTTGGATATTTAAGGAAGCTAAGAATTAATTATAAATCAATGCCAGTGACCTCTATTAGCATATTTTGATGGACTCCTGTAAAATAAAGAAAAGGATATTAATGATTAATAAAAAAAGTCATGAGAAACATTTTCAACCCTAAATGATTAGGGTTGATTTGAGAATTTAAAAAACTATATAAATTAAATGGATCATTATTTAAGATTAATATTTTAATATTGGGTTATAATTAAATGTTTGTTAGTATCGATATAATTTTAAATATACTCATTATTGTTTATGATTATTTCATTTATTATAATATTTCTGTTGTGTTTTTCAAAATCATCTTATTCACCTCAGGGATAGTCATATCTCATTTCATTTTTGTTATCATAATTTTGAAATCACATGTATTATTTTGGAATTGCTTGTAGTAATTATGATAGACCTTTTCTTTTGATGCATGCAAACAAGCTTTTTAAATTAAGATGTTTTTATAATTTTATGTGAATGTTTGATTTATAATCTCCTTAGGATACATGATTATCACAAATATTTCCTTGAGAATGTGGGTGAAATAATGAGTACAATTGATAAGATTAAGATATAAAAATAATTAGATCTTGAATGAAAAATATGAGTTAAAAGTCTAACCTGTATTGCTAATAACTCAAATTTAGAATTTTAGAGGAGATTGTCAAAATTTTGATGAATTAATTTTTTTGCATTTTAATAAGTATGATTATGCTTTTTTCAGTCACATAATGTGAAAAGAAAAAATTAAAAGAAAAAAAAATTCGACAAATAAAGTAAAAGAAAATTAAAGAAATAGATAAAAAGATAAATATTATTACAATTCGTATTTCTCCTCACAGGCTAATACAACACAAGTTTTAGATTTATTTTTAATTTAATTTCAACTTTAATTTCTGGGAGTTTGAAAGATGCTTAAAATCTTGAAGAAAAAAAAGGATTGAATAAAGTAATGAATTTTGAACCGCAATGAAATAGTAGAACGCAATTTACTATTTTCTCAGGAAAAAGAAAAGGAACTTACTAAATTCGAGTTCAATAATAATATAAATGTAACCTATAATGAAAATATGCCCACCTCATAGCACAACAGTTGAACTCCAATTCATGGACTTCAAACAAATAAATGATGAATTAGAATAATACCTTCCCTCTTAGAGAGAGAGAGAGAGCAGTGCAGAAGTATCATCTGTCATGAAGTTTGGGCCAGCAGTAGCGCCGGTGACGAGGACTCTAAACCAATGGTTACTGTCGGTGGTGAAAGCGCCGCCGAAATTGACCGTTGACGCACGATAAACATTGAATCCCACCGTTAATGTGATAGATGATCCACACTTGTGTCACTTCCTTTGCAAAAAGAGACAAAAACGGTACCAGAAGTTCATGAGAAGCTTGCCATCTTATACTTCAATTCTCTTCGCAGTAAATGGCTTTGAAATCATCGTATCCTGAAGTTTGAAGCCTTTTATTCATAAAACGATGAGAAAAAACAGTGGGGAGAAAGTTCAACCTGTTTTTAATCCAAGTAACTAACAACAAGGAGTTTTTCTGGCATTCAGTAAAAAAAAAAAAATTAATAAAATAATACAAGGCAAAGATATTTAGAAATATACTAAAATTTAAAAAGTAGAATATAATATTTAGTCATTTGAGAGTCCACGTGTTATTAACAACTTTCTAGTATTAAAAAATTATTAAAAATAAAATTTATATATAAAAAAAATTCTAAAAATATATCAAACTCTAATTATAATCACACCAATATAATTAAAAATTTTTTAATAAAATTAACCAAATAAAATAAAAAAACAACCAATAATGATTGGAGAAATTTATGATAGTGACGATATTTTTGGACAACTCATATTATTTATTTTATTCACCATTGAAGATTTTTTTTAATATTGTTGAGTTTGTTTTGTTGAGATCATTTTTATAATACCAATGATATTGTTATTAAAACTTTTATGTGCTTTCAAGATCAATTTTTTTTATATCTTCATAAATTACAAAAATAAAAGAGTAAAGATAAAAAAAGTAAAAAAAAATAGTAGAAAAACATTAAAGCTTTAATAACAATACTATTAACATGATTGAAAAAATCTTGAGCAGATAAGATTAATAAAATTAAGAGCACCAAAAAATCACAAATAATAAATATGTTAATCACACGTTCCTTTTAAAAATATAAATTGTAATTTTAAATTATGATATTTTTTAAAATATTTTTTTTATGAATGTTATTTTATTTATTTAGTTTTTATTAGAATCCAAAAAACTCAACAATAATAAGATAAGGGAGAACTGTGATCACTCTTAGCCAGGGGAGTGATATTTATTATTTTGCAGAAGGTTCCATTCCATATTTCCAAGCTTTGATCTGAGTTCATAAAGAGCAACCATATGCTCTGATCGAATTGACCGGAGCAAGTTCATATAGAGCAAGCCGCCGGCTTCATCCCGTGCTCCAAGGGGCCTAGGCCAGAGGCACAGCTAACCTTATACCTTTGGATTTGTCTCTTCTATCAAGTGGGCTGATGCTGACATCTGAAATGTAATTTGCTGTAAATTCTCTCGATTTCAAGATGTACTTTGCTACCTTCAGTTTTCCTGATAAAATAAAAAGAACCCTAGCAGAATATAGCACTAACCCTCTGTTTATGCCAGGCTTGGTTGCTTTGCAGAATATGCAAATTGCCTTACTGGATGTAGGATGAAATTGCTTTTCGTTTCATGAAAATATTTTTTTTTATTTTAAAATTATTTTAATGTATTGATATAAAAAATAATTTTAAAAAAATAATAAAATAATTTTAATATATTTTTAAGTAAAAATACGGGTTATCAACAACTCCCAATGTTAATATTACAGGCATCTTATTTATATATATATATAAAAAAAAAAAACTCATATCCTCCATCTTCAGTTGAGTACAAGGATTCAGCATCTAACTAAACCATGGTAAATACGGCTGCATTCAAAATTTCATCAAACAATAAACAAATGAAAAATGAAACCGCCCATGTGAAATCTCAACTCTTCTCCTTGTTAGATACAAACAAGTAAAAACCTCATTCAGTATATCTCCGTCTCAACTTCCTCGTCAGAATTAAATATGGCAACAAGACAAAGAATGAAAGATGAAATAAGGTAATATCGTAATGCTGATGTATTGTTGAACAGATGGGAATTAAATTTCAGAAATACCCTAAGAACAATCCTCCCATTTCTGCCCATGAGTAAAAACTCATTACACACTAGTTGTTATAATCTTCAATGTTCACCATTTCTACTTGATAAAAGAAGCCATATCCACAAGTTTAAGCCATCAGGAAAGACAGGTATCCACGGTTCCTGCATCAATTCTTGAAAAAGCTGGGAAATCTCATATATATTCCCGTGTCTGTAGTTGCAACACCACTCACTGCAACATTAGTGCTACTCAATAATCCCGTACACAGTTCGACTCTCTGAACCACATTGCATTCACAAAAGTTTCCATGCTGCGGTCACAAGAAACGAGGAAAGAAGAATTAACAAATCAACATATATATATATAGGCGTTCACCAAAGGAAAGTATAATAACACGAACGGAAACAAAAGTAGAGAGAAATGGATCGATAGAGAACATGCCATACGTTTCATCTTCCCACAAGTTAATACAGCTGCCTATAGTTCTGTGTTATTGCAGAAAAGGCGGGATGACCGATGCCACTAAAGTACTTGTCAAATATGTTTAATTGTTCCTAGCAATTCTGAATTTTCCTGGATTTATTTTGCACTAAATATATCCTCAAACAGTATGGAAGGGTGAACAAAGTGCAACACCATACAAACACATCTCAATTTTACTTGCCTTGTTAGAAGAGTAACACAAGCTTCAGTTTTTTCCATTTACAAGATAAAATAACCATCGCCTAACAAACTCTACCAATTACAGATTTGGAGGTGCCTTGAAGGCTAATCAGTACAGATTTTCACGCCTTAACTACACCCAGCTACAAATAAAACATTGTCTTCTGTTAGCAGGGCTAGACAAATAGGACTACAAATTCTTCAGCAACTTGAAATTTGGTATTCAAACAATAGAAAAATATTTATATAAGCAGTGAAAAGGTCAGCAATGGGATATCACAGTCTCTTTGCATTTGAAAGATCCAAATTATATTTCCAAGTGAGATTCAAACAACTAGCAGAAGACATATTCATGATATTAAAGAAATTCACTCTTACCTCCATGACCATAGTCCCAAAATAACAATCGCCCTAAATTAACTTAAACCTCACTCCTTGTATAGTATATATTCTTTAGCATCTACCCAGCATTCCAACGTTGAGTTCCAAATAGCAGCAACGTATTAAATGGAAGATTGCAAGGCAGGCATCAAGAAAGCAGGTTCACCAGAGTTGACAGATAAATGGGATGCAATGTTACATGATACAAAATGATAATGTGCTTTAGAGAATCAGTTCAAGAAATCCTGTCAATCTAAGCTTCAGCCGCGTGTGAGACTATAGTTGAAAAAAACGGAAAGAATGAGGGGAATTGGCTGTATCCACGAAAACATCTTTTATCGTTTCAAAAATCCTAAAACAGAACTCCAAAGAAATATGGATAGTTCGACCTTATTGATCAAAATATAGGCAAGGGTGTAAAGGATTATATTTTTTTTTATAAAAAAAAATGTCACTCTTTGGGTTTTAATAATTCAATCAGCATAAATATTATAGATAAAAATCTGCAGAAGATGGCACATCCATATTCAATTTATCAATCTTCATGATCGTCAAAAACCTCCCAACCTCCACCTACCAACACATATTCAAGTCCAAAATAGCAAGGCAGAGCTACATGAGTTTTAGAGGTGAATATTCTAGACACCCTCTCTCTTCATCAATCACAGCCTTGCATAGAAAACAAACAGAGACAAAGAAAAAGAGAGATCCAAAAAAATACCAGCAAGGATACCCTTGAAAAGATTTCATGAAATTAATGCATAAACAGACAAAAAAAAAAAAAAAGAGCACACGAAGCATAACAGAGTAAACAGAACAAAACAGGGAATTCTCGAGTAATTACCAGGAATCTCCTTTCTAGGAGAAGAGGGAGGAGCCGTGGCGTAACAAAGAAGAGAGCGGCCCAGCATGGAAATAGTTGAGACAATCCCGGCAACATAAAACACCATGACCAATCCAAGAACCCAGGGCATCAACAGAAACCCAATAAAAAAAGTCACCGATCCACATAACATCAAAGTCAACGACATCCCTAACAGCAACGACGCAAATCCTGCTGGCGTTATCTCCGGCAACCTCCTCCTCACCGGCGTGGTGGGCATCGGAATTTGATCGGAAAACGAGAGCGGCGTTGGTGAACGGAGGAGATTTAATACTAACGTTGATAGCTCTTCAAACACGCGAGATCGTTGGTCTTGATTCTGCCTTCGCATCATATTTTCCGTTTCTTGATTTTATTTTATTTTTAAAGAAAATAATACCACCAGAAATCTTGAAAAGTTATGACGACCTTGCTAATTATCTGTCTTGAAGACGTTGGAAGTTGAATAGATTTTAATGCTGGGGGTGATTTTGCTAAAATCGAGACAAGTGGATAAACACCGAAACTTTTATCTGTTGGAGAAACGCTTATCAGAGAATTTTCATAACTTTTTTTTTTCCTTCTTGTAACAGCTGAGGTTGTTTGGGTTTACAGTAAGCAAAGATTTGTTTGTTTCACGGGAAATTCTTGCATGGAAGTGAATCGAGGTAAGTGTCGGACGCGGCGATGGATGCAACTGTTAAGTACAGTGTGGATGTTAGCAATTGTGTTTGAAGAAATTCTCAGTGCAAGAGTTTGGATTCAGAGATAATTTAGAGGCTAGGAAGGTGATGTACACGTGTACTTTATCCCTTTTCTTTGTGGATTGGGTTGCTTTGTCCCTGAAGGAATCCTGCTTTATCACGTACTTTTTTTTATTTCTTTTAGATTCATCATTATTTAAAACTTTGATTATGACAAATAGTGATTTTTTTAATTCCTTGCATATCATTCTTTTAATTTTAGATAATATGTTTTTCTTTTTAAAATTTATTTTTCACATTAATACATTAAAAGCATAAAAAAATATTACAAAATTAATTTAAAATTAAAAACTTCAAATATAATAAAAACCAAATTAAAACTCAATCCAATCAACCCAAATTGCAATCATTCTGGAGGGTCAAGGGCTGCTTCGTGAGTAATCCTATTATTCATTCAAGGATGACACGAGTGACAGGGCTACACGCTGGTGAGGGAGGTGTATGCCACGCTATGTGGATTGGGTTGGAGGCAACTTACGTGGAGTCAGATGACGAGGGACGTTATCAAGAAAGATATTCAGGACCTCGTGTTACTAATGTGCCGCTGTTACAGCGCGTGGGTAAGATTCCTATTATTCATTCAAAGATGACACGAGAGTGACATGGCTACACGCTGGTGAAGCGGGTGTATACCATGCTATGTGGATTGGATTGGAGGAAACTTACACTGAGTCAGATGACGCGGGACGTTATCTAGAAAGGGTAAGTTCCCGGATTTGGTTTCAGTTACTTGTCGCGGATCAGTAGAGTATAAGTGCACGACACAGGAATAACTAATTATTGTACAATCGTAGATTTTTTTTTCCCGTGATTATTAAAATAAGTTGCCGTCTTGAAAATGCTTTGACCGGAATCTCACGGTTTTCCAAACTACCTTTCAATAATTATAGAATTAATATCTTTTTATTAAATTACTTGTTGATATAATTATGCTAGTTTTAAATATTTTTTATTTAAAAAATTTTAAATTATGAAAAGATAAGATAATTTCTTATGATTTATTTAACAAGGAGGAGTTTGGAAGGGTTGTGGCAAATGGTTTTCAAAGTATTTTTAACTTAAAATATATCAAAATATTATTTTTATATTTTTAAAAAATTATTTTTAATATTATTATATTAAAATGATTAAATAACATAAAAATTAAATAAAAAAATATAATTTTTTTATAAAATGTTATTTGAAGCACAATATCAGATAACGTATAAATCTACATGGTAATTAGTAATCACTGCTAAGTGAATAATATTTATTTTATTTTTGATAAACAATAATGTATGATGAGTGGTAAGATAAATTATTATAATACAATGTTTTAATAAGATTTTTCATTTTTCAACGCATGCCGGGTAAGGGATGAAAACTGGATAGCCAACTGATCTTCAGGAGGGGAAGCTATCTTCTTTCTTTATAATGCACCTGCTGGGATGGCAATCGCTTAATACACGACTGGTCAAGGGAACCTCATTTCTTTTTCGCGGATAGAGCCTGGATATTAACATGTAAATGTTAAAGGTGCAACTTCTTTTCTTACCACCCCCTCGACTACCCGTATATATTTTCATTAAATATATATTTCTGTTGCAGTCTATATCTTTTAATTCCTACACATTCCATGGAATATTGAATACCATGGAGATAAATTGGAGTTGCCATGAAGGAAATAAACATCCAAAACAATAAGAACTTTTGTTATTATTATTTACTTGAAAATAAAGTTGTTGTTGTTTTTTAAAATAATTTTTACTTATAAATATATTAAAATAATATTTTTTATTTTTTAAAATTTATTTTTAATATCAGCACATCAAAATTATCTAAAAACACCAAAAAAAATATTAATTTAAAATAAAAAAAATAAATTTTAAATTTTTTTAAAAATATATTTTTAAAATACAAAAACAAGCAATAACCTTCTAACTAGATAATAGTGTGCCGGTTACACATATAAAATTGCATTTTTTGATATTAATTTTGTAGTAATGTTTGTTTTTAAAAATATTTAAAATATATATATTAAAAAAATTTAATTTTTTTATATCAATATATCAAAAAATATAAAAATATTAAAAAATAAAATTTAATTTTTTTTAAAAAAAAATTATGGTTATGCATTCATCTCCTTCCTTTTCTTCTCATCACCATCTTTTATCTTCGTCGTTCATTTAACTCAGCTTGAAAGACAATAGAAATTAAGCCTGGGGCCGTGAATGGTGGTCATTAAGGAGATCTCTGAAGTCAACACAACGAAAGGACTAGCCACCCACTTCATCTATGGCTTGCTTCTCCCATGTGTATGGAAGAGGCGACAGCAGGAATAGAATATAGAAATACACGCACATCAATACAATAAGTGATAGGACATTAATTATAGCAGAAGAGAGAGAGCACGAGTGAAATTTGCAGGCTGTGATACTATATAGATTCCTTATTTATTTTTATGATTTAAAAATATTTTTTAAAAAATAATTTTTTTATTTTAACTTAATAATTTTTTATATTTTCAAATTATTTTAATATATTAATATCAAAAATAATTTTTAAAAATAAAAAATATATTTCTAAATAAAAATTCTTTAAAAATAATCGTAAGCACACATTTAAGTATGCTGAAAAAATGTTTTGTAGGTGTAAAATATATTTCTTAGATAGTTTTAAATAGTAAATCCACTAACGCGGTGACTACAAGATAATTTTTTTTATGACTAGCCGTAAAAAAAAACGAAGCTTGAATGAATACATTAGTAAATTAATTCAAGGCGGCTTTATTGTAGTTTTGTTTGCTTTTAACACGCGATAGCAAGCATGGGTTCGTAGGCTTTTGCTGTGCTTGAACTTCAGAATCTTACGTTAACTTCATCGATCGCTATGATAATTCATTATAATTAGTTTTCTGAGTTCATACGAGATAAGTTACCAATGAGAATGAGACGGGGTAAGTACAATTCCACGAGTAGCTGAGGGCACTAGCTTGTTCTCAGGTAACAAACATGTTCTCGCTGTTATTAATTATGTTGATTTTTTTATTTTAAATGTTTTTTAATTTTTTTGATGTATTAATATTAAAAATAAATTTAAAAATATTATTTTAATAATTTTCTACAAAAAAAAATACTTTGAAAATCACCCACTATTAAACTCTATCGTTACCATTATCTCATACACCCTTCTATCAGCAAAGTTTTCTTCATAACATCACTGTCCCAGCTCACCCACTACATCAATTTTTAAAGTTATCTCGTGTAATTATATATAAAAAGGAAAGGAAAAAGAAAAACGAAACGGTTGCAGCATGCTTAAGATGGAATATTTAAAAAATTCCGGTAGACCAACCGAGAAACGCGCGGCCTTGCGTATCGCCGTCATCATCATCGAGAAAGAAATGAAGAATGTTCCCCGCCAAATCACGTGGTTGTGCGCGCGTATGCCAAGAGAAAAAAAAAAAAGAAGGAGGTCTTTATCATAAAAAGAATAAACGAGTTAGGCATGAATTATGAGACAAACATGTCTCAACAAAATGAAATTATTGCATATACTTGATTTGTCGTCTCTCGATTTGAATCTAAGTATTATATATAGCAGTTGATGGTACACAATTTTTTTTTTTTTTTTAAATAATTTGTTATCATTTGGGTCACCTTTGTCGCTGCACTAGCTGCTTAAATAGCAACACGTTTTTTTTTCCTTCCTGTTTAGGCTATTTAAAAAAAGTAATTTTATTGATATGAGATTCATATCAAACAAATTAGTCTTTATATATATATATATATATATATATATATATTAAAAAAAAGACCTGGTAAAAATGCTCTTCATAAGACTGGTGAGTTTTGGTCTTCTAGACAACACCTATAACTTTCATGAATGACATATAAAGGCTTTTGGACTTTCTATTAATCAAGATTTTTTACAAATCGTGGCACCATTACGAGTCTTTTCTATCATAAATTAAAGGTAGAAGATTTCAACCGTCCAGCATCGTCGAAAAATGTCAAATCCCCTTAAATAAAAAGATAAGATTTCAAAATATTAATTAAAAAGGATGTAATATCTAATAACTGGAGATGCAGAGCCCACACAAAGTACTGAGAGAATTATACCTGTAAATCATATTTGAACGAATCAGACCCTTTTTGCAGAAAATAAACAAAAAGATGAGAAAAATCCCGTTCATATAAACGAAAATAAGAGAAATTAGAAAGGAAAAATAAGCTGGTGACAATCTAAAATATTGCAAACTAGTTAGTCACTGAAAGATCCATCTCAACAATCTCATTGTTGAAATAAGGGGAATTGATACGGATAACACTTCTCCTTTCAAAGGCCAATAAATTTAAAAAGGAAAAAAAACTCTAAATTCAACATCAATATTTGAGAAAAATTAAAATTAAATTCTAATTTCTTCCAACATGGTCAGCAACTTAGTCTTTATATAAATATAAAAATAAATATGATTTATAAATTAAAAAAAAATCAAATTTATAAGAGAGACACCATGTATATATCCATCTGAATTAAATTAACTCCAAAGTAATATGCAGGAAGGTTGATTAAAACTTATTTGTTTTTATATTTTAAAAATATTTTTGAAAAAAATATTTTATTTTATTTTTTATTTGTTTTAAATTAATTTTTTATATTTTTTTAAAATTATTTAAATATGTTAATATCAAAAATATTTTTTAAAAAATAATTATAATCACATTTTAAATATCAGGAAAAGGGACGACCCTTGGATCTGTTCAAAAGGGCCGAACAAGCAAAGGGTGGAAAAGCCCACCTGTCTACAAGTCTGTCTCCAGCCACATTTGAGGGTTGGGGTGTCAGGCATTTGCCTTGCTGCAAGGCATCCGTTCGCAGATCGAGCGATATGTCTCCTCTTGGTTTTACCCTAATTCGCTCAAATCAAATCAAAACGCTTGAAGTGTTGTCAGCTGTTACCTTTCTTCACAAATAAACAAGAAAGATGCCTCAAAATACTTGTTTCTCATATCTCAATTTGTACATATCACACGGCTACTTGCTTTGCTTCTTTGCACATAATCAGTAAGTGCTCAACTGCTAAAACTCTCAACTATCTTCCCTTGATTCGAACACGTTTATTTTTGACCAAAATGTTTGATCAGTCTAGCATATGCTTAAGTAGTCTGCAAATCACTTGTCATCAAACTGCAATTAGTACCTTAAAAGTCAGATGTATACAGACCTTTTGGTGCTGCTTCTTTTTTCCTTTTTTGACCACTGAACTTTTTGGACTTGTATGATGTCTAACTACAACAGTTCAAATATAAATCCTCTGCATCGTTTTATCCCTACCCTTTGAGAGTAGTACAAGATGAAGAATACTAAACTACATAAATTAAACATGCATGGGAAGTATGAAATTTGAAAAATAAAAAATAAAATTCCCGGGCTAATTCCCACTGAATTCGAAATTTGGAAAACCCTTCATTGATAATATGAAATAATCCCTGAAGAGGATAGATTCAGGCAATTGGGTGGGCATAGATTAGAGACGGGAGGAGGAAATAGGAAGGGTAGTCTTTGTCCGTGAGCTTGCTCTTCTAGATTACTCCTGATGATTCTTATTTATATACTATAAGTGTATTTTTAAATATTTCGATGAAGTTGTCAAGCATCTTTTCTAATATAATCCAATTCTCCGCATGTTTCCATATGAATATTTAGTGCAAGCTCCTCAAGCTCATTTATTTATATACTCTTACAATGAATATCAACAGCAGGCCATAATAGAACAATGAGTCAGTGACGGAAAAATAAGCTTTTGATTTGTTGGAAATGCTTGGAAACAAGAGTTAAGATGCTTGGTAGTCTGGAGGAAACTTATGCACATAGGCTCAGATAAGATAGAGAACAGAGGCATAAACAGTGGAAATGCAACTTTGGCAGCAAGACAATGAAGGTAAATGCAGGCTACTAGTACATGCACGTGAGATCAAAGAGGTAACTACTAGGGTGTCTGCCATTGTGGCGCACCTCCATCGGTAAGTTGTCACACATGCGGTGCTGCCTTGCTATTTAAGCAAACACAGTGTTGTTTGTTGTGGAGGATGACCCAAAGGGTAATCCACCTTGCCGTTGTAAATTTCACCACCATTCTTCATTGCTACAATCTGCAAGGAATACAATCAACCCAAAAAAATCCAATTTGCACTTGCTGAAAGAGCTAATGGAAATAGGCTACTTGTATGCAGGAGTGAGTTTCTGGATTATACACTACCTGTTTCTGTAGCAGTTGGTTTTCCTCTTTCAGCATCTTTGCCTGTCGAAAGCAAAAGGCATTCTTCAGAAAAATTCAAGGTACCTATTTCTGTTTTACCAAATAAATAAATAAAAAAGAAAGAAATCTGCTTCTGATTTAACTTCATTAATGTTGAATTGCAAACAAGCATACAGCAGCACCTGAGCACACGGCACCAAAGAAAACAGCAGATAGCAGGCATGGTTTTTTTTTCTTCCTATTGTGGCGTGCGTTGTATTAATAAATTATTGGCTGTCCTTTTTTGTGACGTTTACTTTAGTATATTTCTTGCTTTTATTCAAAGTAATCCATGAGTTTATGCCTCATGATGTTCCTCGATAAGAATGCTAAGAATGCTGTCAGAATTGTTAGGTTAATTGCTATTTCATGTAAGTCACCAACCATTGACCATTAACTATGGGTAACCACCATTGTTAAATGAGCTAGAATTGGTGGCCACCATTGTTGAATGAGCTAGAGTTGATGACCACCAATATTGATAAAAATGCAAGAAGAATGCCTATAAATAGAGGCATATACAAGAGAGCAAAATGAGAGAAGAGAATTGTAAGAATGTGAAGAGAGTAGAGAGGAAGAGAGAGCTGCAATAGCAGTAAAGAGAGGGCTGGGAGTAGAGTAGAATGAAGTTATCATTCTCCTCCATGTATTTGTTTTGTATTCTTTCTCTATCTCTAAATATATTGACTTCTCCCGTGGATATAGGCGGTTTTGTCGAACCATGTTAAATATTGTGTCAGTGTGCTTAGCCTTCTATGAGCAAATATCAGTACATCACTGGTCGGATTCCCAACAATTGGTATCAGAGCACATGGTTTAACGTGATGTTTGATTTTGCTCAAAAATAAAAGTTGTCAAAATTATGTTTTGACCATACCACTGTGTAAAGGAGGAAGAGACGAAGCCACTGGTGAAAACCGCGTCGAAATCGGACGTCGGAAACCGTCGCACGTGCCGGCGGGGGTGACTGTCCACGTCATCAGCCACGTCAACAGTTCTGCACAATCATCAGACACGTCACCTGACATATCAGCAATCTGACAGGTCAAACCGCCATGTCATCAGACACGTCATCGGTCACGTCAACCATGCCACGTCATCACCAATTAGCGCCACGTCATCATTGTGGGTCCCGCGGCCACGTCACCAGCACCGAGCCGAGCCAAGTTGAGTTGGAGCCGAGACGAGCCACGAGCTGAGGGACAGGATTCTGTGTGGTGGAGTCTACATGCAACCGGATCTGAGATTGAATCTAGACCACTAATTAGGCAAAAATTGTTTTGATGAGATCTCAACCGTCTGAAGTGCGATTTGGATGATTTCAAACTTGTTTCCAGCTAATTTGATCGTTCCGGATGCAATGGTATGGTCCGATCGTTGAGATTGAGATCAGAAATGATGGTGGTGAATTATTAAAGAGAGATTACCTGATTAGGAAGCATCTGATGGTCATTATGGTGGTCAATGGAGATGAAGAAAAAGGAAATCACACATGTTTGCCCAATTACATGTGTTTAACTGTTATATGGGAATTTTAATTGCCTTGAGGGAAGGCAAAATTGGGACACTCTGGATACCCGATCGTGGACAATTTCGAGGTGGAGAGTGAAATTTGATGAAGACCAATTTTGACGAATCTGAGCACTAGTAGTCTCGCCAGATGTTGAGAAATCAGGTATAAAACAAGGATACCCCAAATCACTTGTAAAGAAATGCCGCGACAAGGCTAGCAAATGGTTGTATATACGGAAAGACAGTACGATGGATAGATATGGCCTAAGAAGTTCTGTCTAGGAGATTGGGTTTTAAGCGGGACCGTTGTGACCCCTCTAATCTTTCCTGGGAACTTGCTTAGTGGAAGGATTATCCATATGGTACTATTTTCGTATATGTGACAGTTTGTTATGAAACTGTTGAAGACTAGCAGGATAACGACACAAAGGAACAGTTGGGTTCCGTATGATCAAGAATCTGATGGAGTGGTGATTTCTCTAAGGACGTTAGATTCGGTGATTGTAATTTCTCGAGGGGAAATTGGTGAAGACCCTAATAATGGTAGAGAAATACATCAAGAAAATGAAAGATTGGCACCCTATTTTGACTTGGATAGATGTTGTGACAGGATGAGCTGCTGTCAAACATAAGCAAGGAATAAGGAGAAATCTGGAGAACAGAAACTGCACGAGGACACACGGAGATTGTGTAGGAGTACCCGGAGGATCCAACGAGGTACTATAATGAGACAGTAGGTGTAAGAAGTAGAAGAGTTACCAGATGAAGCTCAGAGCAGAGACTATGAGAAGTTGTACAACAAGAAGTCTCTTGTGCTCTTAATAAAGGCAACAAGCGAGGACCTTTCCAATGCATGCAAGGATGGAAGGATCAGCTGTTGTAGAAGCACCTAATTGAGGGGGTGAAAACGCCTGTGATAAAAGGCGACCGCCTATGATGAAAGGCGAAGACACCAAAGGGAGTTAGTGTGGGTGGAGTTGTTAAGCAGAAAGGCGTAGAAGCTCCAAACATAGAAATCGAGATGGAAGATTGCGAGGAGTATACCGCAACTTTCTATTTCTATGTAATTAGTGGCAGTGATCTCTCCCATAGTCCACATGGTGGTAGAGAATTTATGGAGCCACTTTGAAGCATCTCAACTAAAGAAGGATGCGACCGCCTATGAAAGGCGGAGACACCTCAGAAGTAAGGTGTAAAGGCTATGAGATGAGCCCATGATTAGACTGCCGTATGACGACGAGCGGAGACACCTCAAGAGTAAGGTGTGAAGGCTATGAGATGAACCTATGATTAGACTGCCGCATGACAACGAGCGGAGACACCTCAGGAGAAGGTGTGAGGGCCGTGGAAGGAGCCCAGTTCAGAACGCCCCAGAGCCAATATGATGGCTAGGTAAGAGTGGACAGATGGATAGCCAATAAAATGGCTATGATGAGTATCGAGACAAATGCAGGATTGACTTTCATGGATATTGCCCCCATGCTAAAGATCAATGAGTTAGAAGACATTTGCCTTGGACAATAAGTGGATGACTTGTGAAGCATTAAGACGTGGCTGCTATTAAGGAGCAGAAAGGCATGCACAGGTTCCAGGAACAAGTTGACTCTTGTCAAGGTGGTGGGCTCGGTAATGGCATTGTAATACTCAGAGTATAAAGACAGATATGGATCAACCTTTTATGGGCTGCCCCCATGGTTAAAGGTGGAAAGCTACCTGGACTCTTGAGACTGGGAGTGGGAGACTCATGGAGAAGTAAGGCGTGGTTCCTAGGGTGGAACAGAGGGCAAACACAACTCCTGAATGAGTAAACTCTTGGAAGAGTGGTGAGCTTGTGATCATATTGAGATACTCAAATAATGACTGTCACACTTGAAATATCCGTTTGAGGGGGTGTTATAAGCCTTGATGTAAGGCTTGATGAATCATTCCAGACCGAGCATGGTTGATACGCTCGAAGGGGAATGTTGTTCCAGAGACAAACGTTAACACTATTTAGATGTGATGTGGCAGACCATCTGGTTATAGTGATCCTTTTGTGTGAGAAAAGGTGTGCTTAGGTTACTCTGATGATTGAAAGGTTTGGGAAGTACCTGTAAACTTGGCCACAAACGCTCTCAAAATGGAAAGTTTGGAAAAGCTGCAAGATGCAAGCTTATGTTGAAGAAGAAAGAGGATAGTTGCCCCACATGAATGGCAAAGGAGGTGATTTTTAGATTGGTTGCCATTTCATGTAAGGCACCAACCATTGACCATTAACTATAGGTAACCACCATTGTTGAATGAGCTAAAGTTGGTGGCCACCAATATTGACAAAAATGCAAGAAGAATGCCTATAAATAGAGGCATATGCAAGAGAGCAGAATGAGAGAAGAGAATTGTGAGAATGTGAAGAGAGTAGAGAGGAAGAGAGAGCTGCAATGGCAGCAAAGAGAGGGCTGAGAGTAGAGTAGAATGAAGTTATCATTTTCCTCCATGTATTTGTTTTGTATTCTTTCTCTATCTCTAAATATATTGACTTCTCCCGTGGATGTAGGCGGTTTTGCCGAACCACGTTAAATATTGTGTCAGTGTGCTTGGCCTCCTATAAGCAAAGATCAGTACATCACCGGTCGGATTCCCCAACAAGAATAGCACATCACAGTCAATAGAGACTATGCTAATCAGACAATACCAAGGAGAACTTAGACGACCCAAGCTAGATCATCTCACCATAAGATAAACCACAGACTAATCTTCCATGATAAAGTGCAAAGATTCAAAGTATTTAACAAAAGAGTTTTTAGTCAAAAGCTTCTCATGGAGCTTGCATGATTAGCGAGCCTTAATTTTGATGTTAATTTTGGTATTGACATCCCTAGGGAAGTCTTTAACGGGCAGTAGCGAAGACTTGCAAATTGATCATGCCCAACAATTAAAAGAGCCCTATATCATTAACGAAGCAAGGTTGTGTTGACATGATCTGACCATTTTAGCAGCTATACAATGCAGGATGCATGAACAGGCAGGCGTTCTTAGTTATGAGCAAGGTGTTTCGGAGGCCCCAAATTCTGGAAGCTTCTGGTGGTCCTTTGTATCAGAATGCTATTTAGGTCAAAATTAGAACTTCTAGAGAAAAACGAGGATCCTAAGTTCATGATGTCTTGCTGTGTCCATGGTGGATTCATGCATTGATTGCAAACATAAACATAGATATTGCATGGATGATTTTCAAAGCTCATTTTCGGTGTTGGTGATCGACTTTTTAGAGTAAATTTCGGGCAAAATGACGAGGAATTATGTTCATGTTCTAGATCAGGTATTGAGGGATAAAGCTTGATTCCAAAAAGGCATGGTTTGGTGGAATTATTGGGTCATGATTTTCCTTTCCCAGGGTTTCCAATATAGAGTTTTTAAAACGTCGACTGGAGTGACATGAAACATGGAACAGGGTAATATGTTACTCAGAATGACATTCGCCAAGTAACACTGAAGCAGTAATAAGACGACACACTTGCATTCCTTGTCCTGGAGAGACTTCACCGACTCCAGCATCAGTTGCGTCTGAAACCAAGTAAAAAGAAATGATGAAAAGAGCAGTAGTGAGACTTTACGATGTAGCATTGTGCAGGTGAATGAACGTGCCCAGAAATACAAAAATACACTAGGTCTAAAATCCTGGAACAGAAAACAAACTAGTAATCGTGCAACAGATAGTGGACTGAAGATTGTGTATGTCAAAGCTGAAATCATACAAACTTTCATCTAGTTCTTCCACTTAAGGTAGCTAGTTGGACATGTAAAAACGCTCATGAGCACCATTGCTTGAACTGGGGCTTGTGAGATGTGATTGCTAATGGAAATGGTATATCATTAGGAATACCATGGATGCTTCCTGGATTTCTCACCTGAAATTCAAGAGATGGATTGCTTGTATTGGATCCCTAGGTCCATTATTTTTTACAGGGATACGTTGTTTATGAGCAATTTCTAAAGAACTCATCTAATTTCGGCGATGCTTAGATGAAGTGGTTGACGGTAGCCTAGGAAATCTATTAAGGAGTTTAGAAGGAGACGAACCGAAAAGAATGGGACTTAGCTTTGCTACAAGGAAGTTCGCCTATAACAAGTCTAGAAATCAAACTACTTAGCCGAGCCCATTTGAGGCTGTGTGGACAGAAACTTTCTGGTGTCTTGAGTTAGCATCTCTTTTTAGTATTGAACTCTTGATGTTCAGACTGAAGATATGATAAATTATCTACTTGAAGTGCACAAATAGGCCAAGCAAGCTATTTTAGATAGTAATGCCAAGAATAATGCCTAAGTGGATACTTATTGTAGAAAGGTTTTCTTTAAGGTAGGCGACTTTGTTTGAGCAATACTTACTAGTGACAGATTTACCGTGACAGAGTACAATAAACTCAAGGAAAGGAAGATTGGTCGTATTGCAGAAGATCAATGACGATGTCACAATGCATATAGACACTGTCTCCCTAGTCGATCGAAAACTTTTGGTGTTTTTAATGTGTATTATTTGTCTCTGTACTTGATGGATGACTAGAATTTAAAAATGAGTTTGTTCCACCTCATGGATGCTGATGTTGGCAATTTCATAGAATTTGATAGTTTTAAATAATCAGCTATGAATATGCTACTAGTGCATCATGCAGAGAGATTATAAACTTTTTTAGGATTATTGTTATGGATATTTTTTAAAGTATTTTTTATTTAAAAATCTATCAAAAATTAAAAAAAATATTTTTAAAAATTTATTTTTAATATCAGCGCATCAAAATAATCTAAAAATACTAAAAAAGTATTAATTTAAAGTAAAGAAAAAAATAAAAAAAAATTAAAAACGCTTTTAAAACACAAAAATAAATAAAAATAAATAAGAAAGTTCCAAAAAGAAGAAGTATGATATAAAAAATTTATTATTTTTTATTCAATTATTGAGTGAGAATTAAATTTTATTTTACATGTCTAATTTTATAAAAGAACAACTCACTTTAACTAACTAATTAAGCCTTAAAAACTCTCAAATTGAATTTAAAAACCTATTTATTTTTGAATTTTTAGCCTTGTTTCCAATTTTATGTTTTCTTTCAATTTTAACTTAGTATTCTTATTTTTCTACCTTATAAAAATTGGTTTCCAATGCATATTTAAGGAGTTGGTAAGCTTCTTGAAAAAACAGATCAAATTAGAAAATAATATGTAAAAATAAAATTCAAATTAGTGTTCTTATCGTGATAACCCTTTTCATTAACAATTTAATCTTTTTTTACTTGCTTTCTTGTATTTTATTTTCCATAAACGTGACACCCTAAGCGAAGATCAAATCCATAAATGCAGAGTTCATCAAGTAGAAAATGGTGCAAATACCAAGGAAGACAATCTGATATCCAAATGCTTGTCCAGAGGAAACGTATTTAAAATGGCAAAGGACAAGAGAGATACAGTTGACCTTTCTAGCTCTGACACATGTTAGTGCAGCATCAAGCTCTGTCGCTTGTTGCACAAACTCACTCAAGGTCTGCTCCCCAGGACATGAACCTTCAAGTTTCCTGTTGACAGAATACAGGTCAATAGATGCTCTGAACTGTTACGTAAACCAACTGTATGGAAAGTTGCACGAGATACCTTTGAGGTATTTGCAGCATGTCCGCAGCTGATTTCAAATTTTCGTATTTACCAAAGTATACCTGCTTAGGAAATAGGGGATGTTTAGCAGATGGTTCCCTACTACAAGGAAATATCAATTAGAAAAGTAGAAGAATATTGCTAGGTCAAAAACTAGGAATACCAGGCCATAAATTTATTTTTACTCTCCAAGGTTTTCGCTAGTGCAAGTACCAATAAATCTAAATGACACAAGGGTCGCATACCTCTGAATCATTAGCATCTTTAGATGAAGTAGCCATCACTTCAGAATGACTGTTGTAACGCTCGAGGATTTTGGCTATACTGAAGTGCATAACAAGGGGACAGACAGCCTTGGTAACTAAAATCAAATCTTTAAATAAATAATATAGTTATAATGGAAATTTACACATAGCAAGATGGCAAATTGTGTCAGGATGAAGTAAATTAATACCTCAACAGGATCAATGCGATGGGATAAGATAATGACCGAACAGACCTGTAGCCTTTTGTTTTAGTTTGATTTTTCCGATTTTTTCTAAATTTTGCAGTGTAGATAAAACCTTAGTATACTAACTAATTGTTTGCCATTCTTTAAGTTTGTTTTGAATTGAGATAGAAGTTGTATTTTAAAATGTTTTATTTTACTTGAAAATATATTTAGAAAAAAGACACTAAATGTCTTAAAAAAGAAAAAAATATTAATTCTTAAAAAAGTGTTATTTTCTAGGATGCAATTTAAAATATAGGTTATTGTCTTACAATAATTTTTAACTCTTTTGAACAAACATTAGCAATATTAAAAAATTGTGTATTGTATTTGTATTTATAGATTTATAAAGATATTCATACGGTAAGTTCTACTAATCAAAATAGCACTAAAACAATTAATTTAAAGATAAAAAAATAAATTCTCACATTATCAATAAATTTCCTTTAAATTTGTGATGATATTAGAGCATTAAAGATAAAAAGAAAAAGAAAAAAAATCATTTTTTTCAATAATAAAAATTTATCTCTTTATATATNCTTTTAAATATTTGAATTAAACCTATCTTTTATGAACGGATTATACTTAACTTAATAACCAATAATTATTAATTTAAATTAATGTCATGTATAATTTTAAAAAACATTAATAGTAAGTAAAGATTTGTTAATACTTATTATATTTAAGAGTTGAGTATATATAATTTTTAAAAGACAATCTCCTTTAAGTCCAATATTTACTTAAGGGGTTAAAAATCATTTATATTGGTAAAAAAAATAAAATTAATTTGATTATTATTATTATTATTATTATAAAGATATATATAAAATCACTTGAAAATAAAACATGTTAATATAATAAAAAATAAAATTTATCCCTTGATAAATTTAGAAAAGAAGAAGAAGTAACTAGTTGATTAAAGCTTGTACCTTTTGTTTCTCGGTAACCAATTTTTCTTGAAGACTAGGTTATGCTAATGTTTGATAACGAAGATCTTGACGGGACACCGGAGGACAGACAGACAGACGGGAGTGTTGACACTCCATTGCAGAACAATTACTAGGAGTATTATTATGTGTAGTTATAATCCATGAATGGGAGGTTTTTGACATTATCCAATCTAATTTAATTCTTATGGGCATGTTGGCGTGCAAACATTCGTTGTTAAAAAAACTTATAGGATCCACAAGATCATATCATATCTGTACAATCAGAAAGCATTAAAATTGAGTGATGCACTATAGCCAATATAGATAAATAAATAATCAGCAAGTTCCGCTGCCATATGTTATTTCATTTTTTAACTCCGGATCAAAGCATGTATCAAAGGGCCATGGATTGCCCCATCAACGGCAGACCGTCATATTTCTTCAAGGTGAGTCGTGGACTCGGTGAGGATGCCCACTGTCCCCCTACTTGTTCACAATCTTATCACAGATTCTATCAGCAAGTATCTGTGGTCTAAGCCTAGGCCAATCAACAAGTGTGAAAAGGCCCCAAATGTTCAAGCAATCAAGCGCGGACAGTAAGCAGATGACATCATTCTCATGGGGGAAGCTAGCGAGTCTGAGGCAAGATTTAACCGGTGGAAGTAGCAATAGCAGTGGAAGGGGCAAGAATTTTCTTCTCTGTGGAGTCAACTCATCTTCCCCTAAGCCGAACACATGGTCTACAGGGTTCCAAAATCTTGAAGCAACTCTTTCAGAGTTAATTTCTGAGGAGACCCGGACACTACGCAGCCCGGGATTAAAGATATTGTCATGGCCACTCCGGCATCAGGCCAGTATGAAGATCAGTCAGCATCAGTCTCGACCTTCTTCTTCCCCTGTTATAACTTCTAAATGGCTTTGTCATAGGGATAAAAACTTAAAAGCTTTGGCAGAAACATTGTTCGATAGCTCTTCTAAGAAACCAACTTAAACTATAAAAGCCAATTTGTCCGAACTATCTGTGAGAGGCTCCAACTGCTCGGATTTATTTATTAAAAAAATGAAAACCATGGAGAAAACAATGTGGATAGGAACAATGTTAATGTTTTTGCTTCTTCTTTTCGCCTTTCAAACAGAAAAAACATTATACTAACTCCTTGAGGTAAAATTTTTAAGATTGACCAAGGACAATATAACACTTTCATCTATTTTTTAATCTGTAAAATGACTAAAATATTATTAAAAACAAAATCTATAAGCATATTGAGACTTTTTATATTTTGACATATAAAAACATAATAATTGACATTCTTATCCTTGAAAAAAAATTCTTTAATTAACATGCAGGAGTTTTTTAGACCTTTTCCTTTTTAAAAGCACATTTAAAATACCTAATTACCCATAGAAGGAAAATATTTCGGCCAACAGGATGTTTGTCATTAAGCTATGGGTTTCTTGTTATTATTAGGTACAGTAAATAGCAATTTGATATTTTTACAAATATAAAATATTAATATAAATAAAAAATGGCCATTCAGCCGCATTAAAACTACGCGTGCGACTGATTTCAGCAGCTACAAACACCTTTCAACGGTAGTGATCGAATCACTCGGCAGCCCTCCTTCCCTCATGCAGACTAATTAGCAGAGGACATTGAGTTTGGCATTTCAGAGCATTGGAGTGGCATATGGAAATATCGAAACATCTCCACTTTACGTTATATGTAAGCACTTTCACCGAGGGTATTAACCATGACCAAGACATTCTTGGGTAGTGTCCCTAATAATCTACACCATTGTGCTGGTGCCTATGCTTAAGTACGTCTTCATTGTTCTGTGGGTCTACGGCAACGGTTATGGTAAGATAACCAAAATTTAATTAATTGTTAAGAAGATTCCGAAATCATTGAAGTTGAATCTTGTCTGCTTTACTATATATACAAGTGTCTAAACTTTTGTGTAGGGTTTTCTGACATGATCTTTATCATCCGTCTCAGTCGCAGTTTATGATAAAACGACCATATTCATATTGGAACACTGTATATATAGTTCATTTCCTCAGAAAATTAGATGGACGAGGGTTGATGATGGGCTTTTCATGGAAATTAATGAGAAGTGTGAATTTGAACTTCATTTACAGTATTTCCGTCACCTGATATACTAAAGGAATGGAAAACGGAATGCACATGTTTATGTGAAGCATGCCATATATATGTTTTTTGTCCAGATTCCGATTAATGAATCAATGTTCTATGTCCTATTATATATATGTGTGTTAATCAGTTTGAGCGCATCTAATACAAATTTTAAAATTAATAATTATATAAATTTCAAATATGGTTAAAAATAATGATTTTTTTTTATTATATAGAAATGTCCCATTAGTTTATAGGCCTCCTTAGTTTTTTTTTTTTCCTTCTCCAAAGAAAGACTATTCATACCATGAAATAAAAATTAAATTAAACCAAATTAAACTAAAAAAATTTGATGTATCATGTTTTCAATGCAGAAAGATTTTTATAAATGAGTGGGTATGTATTACTAGTCCTAGCTTGCTAATATTTTACAGATATTTTTTTGGCCGAGTGATGTTCATTAAAAACCTGAAGATCTCAATAATTAATAAGCATCATGCTCGGATCAATAGAAGTAATGTTGTAGGGGATTTAAGACTGGAGACTCTGTTATGGATGCATGATTCTTCATTTTGGGTTTGTTCGGTTTTGTTGTGCTTCAAAATAAACGGTTGTTTTTAAATATATAATTATACAAGAAGCAAGGGGATGAAATTATTACCAAAAACAATTATCGAGGCAAGGGGGTGAATGCTTCTTTCATAATTTGTTTTTACACGTGTTTCTGTTAAATAATTGTAGACTCTCACGTGTGGCGAACATAATTTTCATTTGGTATTAATGATTTTATTTTCTTTTTATTTCTTTATGTTCTTGATTTCCACGCATCCTCACTAAATTTTCAATATAGCCACTTAAATTTTTTTTTCAATTTTTTTTATGTCAATTGATCTTATTAAGAATCCTAATAGTAACATCCACAAACAACTAATACAAAAATATTATGTTAGGAATTCATGAAGAGACAATCCACATAAAAATACTATAAATCCATGATAATGTAAGCCATACAAAATGATGTTTTTGGTGGAGAATATTTTTTTAATAAAGTGTAAACTCCGGTATGAATTTTTTTCAACTCAAAAAAGTTGATGTATAAGCTTTTTATTAGAAAATAGATATTTTTCTTAGTTTTTTTTGTTTTTTCTTATTTTTATTTTTCTATCATGTATTATTAAGCTTTTATAGATTTTTTTTCTATTTGAAAAAATTAGTTTTTCTAGTTCACTTACCATGTGTGGAATAGTTTACACGCGCAACTTATCAAAACTGTATTAATTCTCAATTTGTCGAACCTAGTTAGAATCCCAAATCTTCTTTTCCTACTCGTTATTCCTTAATAAGGAGTATTTTTGAAGATATAAAATCTAAACTTGTTGTTCACGTACATTCTATTAGTTTGAAAAAATGAAAAACTGGCAGGCAGAAACTCCTAAAATAGAAGTATATATATATATATGTATGTATGTATGTAGAGCTATTTATCCTAAATTCCCAGCTTATATTGAAACTATTTATGTGAATAGAAGATTATAAGCTTAATGAAAAGACTAATTTAATCACTCATTGTATTAGAATGTAAGGGTATATATTTTAATCAAATTATAAGCTTCGGGCAAGAAGTTTAAATTTTTATATATAGTATGGATACGTAAAAATTATAAGCTTATTGAAGACTGGTAAGGATTTTCCTTTCAAAGAAAGGAAAGTTCATCATGTGCAAGCCGTGAAGGCTAGCGTGAAAGGCAAAGAAGAAACTAAGAATCCAAATCTATCTACCCGTCGATTCATCAATTAAATAGGGCATCAACAACAGTAAACATCTCGCTTAAAATAATGTAATCGATCGGCAAATTAAATGACTACAGAACATCGAGAATTCATATTGCATTGTAAACATGGAAAAGAAAATTGGTAAAAGAGGACAAAAAAATCTATAGTGATCTGACGTTAAGAGTCTATCAACTATATAAATCACTATTTGAGTAATGTACTCAGTTTTTATAGTGGAAGAGGAGCAATGATAGCACCAAATCCCTAGAAAATTAACAAATTAAAGCAAACAAATCAACAAGCTATTTATGTGCAAGAACAAAACAAAAACAATGTAATTATGTGTATTAATAGGAAATCAAGGGACCCAAGAATGAAGTTTTGATAAACAACAGACTTTTTTTAAGTTAAAAAAAAAAATGAAGCTCATGAACAAATTTCAGACGTGACTCGGAGAAAAATTGAAAGTTCGAAAAGAGTTTGGTACCTGCCAACGCTAGAGAATTCGTAGAGCTTGCCTCCATTTGAAAAGATGAGGACAGCTACTTGGACGTCACAAAGAACAGAGAGTTCGTGAGCTTTCTTAATCAATCCATTTCTCCTCTTTGAAAAAGTAACTTGGCGACTGCTCTTGTTTTCGATTCGTTTTAGCTCTACTTTCTTACGACCCATTCTTTCTGCCCATCTATCTATCTCGATCGATCCAGATCGATGTTCTGACCTAATTTCTTTCCTGATTTTGCAATGTAACCTTTCCTCGAGTGAAGACAAATGAAAAGTTACCAGTCGATTAGTAAGAGCTCGTTTAAAAACATGACAGTTTCACTCGGTTCTTAAACCAGAAATATCGATGCTTGTAGTTAGGTAACACGGATGCAATCATAACAACATCCCCGTTTCCAAACATGCTAACAAAAAACAAAAAAAGAAGAATAAAAAAGAGAAGAAAATGGAATGGATGTTTAGATTTTTACCGGCGAGAAAGTCGAGGCTCTTCCTCAGGTCGGTCAATGTGAGGCGAAAAATCCGAATTGTCTCCGCCACGGTTTAAAACTGCATGTATGGATGATGTCTCTCCTCTCCTTGTGGCGGCTTATGCTCTCTCTTTTTTATGCAACAAGTTGTTTTCTTTTTACCTTTTTTTTTAGAGAAATATGGAGCCTAAGAAAGACCCTTGATTGATAAGTGCATTATATAATAAGCAAGTGGGTAAAAACAATAATTTAAATTTGTTTTTTTCAAGAAGAGATTTGTTCTTCTTTTTCTTTTTTTGGTTTAAGGCTCTCTTTATTTACGTGCCAAATAAAAATAATAATAAAATTTATTAAGTAAAAACCTAAAAGATATGCCGTTTTAATCTTAGAGCCCGCACTATTCAAGTGTAAAACATTATGAACGTAGCATATATTTTTAATAATTAATTTTGATCTTTAAAGTTTACTTTTTGACAATTTAATCATAATTAAAAACTAATTACTTCTAATTTTTTTTACCAAGTATAAAATTAAAATTAAAAAATAAAAATTAAGATGAAACATGAGTGGAGTGGCGTGCCAAATTATGGGAGAGATATATTTTTGTCCTTGCACTTTAAAAATTAAACAAATAATATAATTTCAGTACATCAATATTTCTCCAATTTAATTTTGATATAGAAGTTTATTTTTGGTTTTTTTTTTAGTTTCTAAATGAAAGAGGTCGTCAAATTCTGATAATAAAAAGAAAAAAATATTGTTAATATTGATTTAGACCACTAAAATGATTGATATTTGTGTTAAATGATTCCATTCGATTAAGTGTTTTTTACCTTTCAAATTTGTGAAAAACAAACATAAGTTCGGGTTGATTTTTTGTTTCTGGTTGATTTTGATTTTTGGAATAGTTGTTTGGTTTTTTAGGCTATAGATATATTTATCACGATTTATAAAGTTGTTTTTTTATGTGTTTTGTATCCAGAAAATAATTGAAAAACAAGTTTTAAGATAAAAAGATATTAAGTTTTGATTTTTCAACTATCATAGGAGTCAGAATTTAAACAAAACCAAATAACATGCCGTCAAAATCCTTTTTCATGGTAGCAAAAAAAAGGGACCTAATCACACGGATCCTAACAAATGGAGTAGGTGATTTAACTTGGCTTGCTGGACCCAGTAATGTCCAAGCTTTTTTTTTTAAAAAAAGAAATTAATGCTTCTTTTTATATATTTTTATTTATATTTAGATTAATATCTTTTTTTCCTTTTATTTTGTTTAGAGAGCCTTTTTTTTATTGAAAATTATTTTTTTGTTATGTATTTTATTTTTAAGAGGTTTTTATGATTCATTTATAATTTTTTTCTTTTGTATAGATAAACTTTATTTTTAAAAATATTTTTTTAATTTTCATACAATATTTCTAATATATGTAGCTTTTTATAATATTTTTTTATTTTAATCAATTAATTTACTATGTTATTAAATATTTTAATCTATATCTGTTTTTATTTTATTTTATTTTTGAGTTATTTTTTATGATTTTTATTTATTTATTAATATATATAGTTCTTAATTTATTTTATTTTATGTATTAATAAATCTTTTTATTTATATTTATATTTTTAAACTATAAAAATATATTAAAAAAATACATGTATAAATTTTGTTGTTAAAAAAATATCTAACTTGGTAGCACGGGTAAGATAAATATTTAATATCTACTTTTAGGTTGAGAGGCTAGGTGTACAATTCATTGCCATTTTAAGTTAAAACGGTGATTATCTTTCCTCAAAATAGAAGATAAGCTGCCGTCGTTTGAGCGGTGAGCAGACTGGAAAACGCGGATAAGTCAAGCGCCTATGGTTGATATTTATATGTCTACCAGCACTGTAGTCTCTAGCTCCGTCTTAGCTGACGTCTGCTATGGTTGATATTTATTCCATCGTCGGATACCACGTGCTGCCAATTAGATATTTTTAGGGGTAAACTGCATTATATTTATATATTTCTTTTAGATATGTTTTGGTTTTAAAAAATAGTTTCTTGAATATTTTTTTTTATAATTTTGATTTGTTAATATTAAAAATATAAAATATGAAAATATTTTACATGGCTGTACCAGTTAATACGATATACCCCTAGCTTAAAGTTGCCTAATATTACCCTTGTAGTTATTAAATAGTTTCGAGTTAGTCCTTCAGTATCAAATAACTAATAAACTGTTATTTTCCCCTCCTAAATCCTTATAAAAAAAATAAAATACTCTGAAAACCTAAGAATCCTCAAAGTTAAAATTAAAAAATAGGGTGGTTGTAATACTTCACTCCTCCTAATTAAAAAAGACAATTAAACAATGGTAGGATGTTTTATAATAATGATTATATTTTGAAGTAAAGGTTATAATATTTTTAATATAACTCGAATAAACCTATTAAAATTAAATAATTTAAATATTATAGATAACAACAAATAAAAATTATAAATTAAGAAGTTTGATATTATGGATATTTTTTAAGTTTTAATCAATCTGATTCAATTAGTATATCATATATTTATTTTATTTTTATATTTATAATTTATAAATTAAATTTTTATTTTTATTTTATTTATAAATGTTTCAAGTTTCAAGTTATTGTTAATCGGTTTTTTATTGTATTTCTTTAATGCAATTAATAAAAAGCTTGTAGTTTGTTGGAGGGGAGAAATGAAGTAACTAGATTTTAATTGTGATGAAAACTATACAAATTAGATTTAATATCAAGAGTGTTATGATATCCATAGTTGATGTTGTAGGCCTTAGATATTTATAAAGCCTTGAATATCTATAATATTAAAAAAAAACAGTCCAACTTGATATATTCAATTTTCTAAAATCCAAAAAAAATCCAATAAATTAACTTTATAATCATATTTCTATGTTGGTATATATAAGTTGAACGAAACGATAAATTAGCAGGAATGTGAAAAAAAATAAAATAACAACGGACAAATATGGATAATTGTCCTCGAGTACATATTTCACTTCATTTTACATCAAAATTCAAAACCATGCTTCTTTCCTTAATAAATTATTTAAGCTAAAAGCCCTGAATTTTTGTCTACACAGGCTTAGATACGTAATTTCCAATCCAAAGTTGTTCTCCTTTGAGCTCTTTTTTTTTTTTTTTTACCATACCTATCTCGCCAAGGCAGACCCAGCCGATGCAAAACTCTATAAAAAATGTCGAAACCATAGAAGAAGGACAAGAGTGGGACTCAAGTGTCTGTATAACAGATAAAAGGCCATTCTCAGTCACAATTTTACTGAAACAATGAGACCAGGCCATTAATTCGGAGCCCAGGGAAAACCGCCCAAACTTCTCCCTTAAACAGAGGCCAGCTCTGGCTGAAAATCCCATTAGCCAGTTACCATTTGCGTTTCCGAGAGGCCCACCAAACTCCATTGAATCTCCTCCCTTATGACGTAATTAAGCTGTCAAATTCAAAAGGGCTGTGGTAAACTGAGCAAACAAAAGTTATAGAACTACACGCGAAACGAAAACTATAAGTTCGAAACCTATTCATGAATGCTCAATTAGTTCGAAAAAATAATTCAGGGAGCTGATTTAAAAATGGTGTACTGATCAAAGACCTATAGGAGATTAGCCTTACAATGTTTTTCCCATTTACTCAGCTTCATCAATCTTAAATCGGATTAAAATTAAATGGAAAGTTCATATTGTATAATATAGCTATTAAAATGAAAATATTGATTTGTACATAGAATTTTGGAAGGCAATATAAAAATTAATTAGTAGACACTATCGTATTTCAGGTTAACAAACTGGTGAAATAATTCGTTAATATTTTATTTTTAAAAAGGTAAGAATTACCGAGTCTATTATTATCGTTATAAAATAATTGATTTTTCAATACATCATTTTTAATCTTTTCTGTTCGAATTAACATAATTAATCACGAACATCACTCAATATTATATAAATGTGATGATCTCAATGAAGAAGAAGAGGAGCCACGAGAAAGAGGGAGATTTTCAACAGGGAGAGATGTCCGGTCTTGTGTATTTTTTTTTTAATTCTTATATTAGTCACGTATTTTACTCATGATTAACATGTTTATAAAGCTCACAGCCATTTTTAGTACAGAATCAAGTCATTTGCATGGCTGATTTAATTCATTTAGATGAAATAAAAAAGTTAACAAAAAATAGGCTGGAACTTATAAGAGTAAAAGATGGGAGGAGATAAAGGTTTCTAATAGGGATAGAGAAGGTATGGAATCAAGGATTTTTTTTTTTTAAAAAAATTATTATGTTTGCTACACAAAAATAGATTGGAATTCTATTATAAAAAATATATTAAAAACTCACCCCCACAATAATTATTCTTTAAAATAATGCAAGAAATATATATATATATATTATTTTTATTTCTAAAAAAAAGTCATAAAATATCTTTATGAATTAAAAGTATATATATTTTTGGATTTTTGATTTGGCCCAACTCAACTCCGATCTAAAGCTTAAATCACAATTTGAACGAGTTGAACAGGTCAATAATTATTTTAATTCTTATCCAAATTTGTGTTATTTTGAATTGTTTTCAAATTAAAACGAAATTATTTTGAAAAAGCATAAAAAAATTCATCAAAGCTCACAAACATTGTAAGTTAACCAGTTTTTCTGGATCCACTCAGAACTCGGCATGGCTAGAGCCAGGGTCGGCGAGTCCTCATGTCTATCTGATGGACCGGATTGGGTTCTAAAACTGCTCGTGGTATACAACAGAGACAATTTTTGCAATTGTCAATCGTGTATATCCTTTCATTTCAGTGAATTAGGCCGTGACGCCACTTGTGACGGGCCAAAACTGGGCTAATACATGTGTTGGAGAGGCCGAAGACAGAAGAATACTGGGTCAGTTGAAGAGGCTATGGGAGGAGCACCTTCGCACGACGCCACTTGCCACGGTGCATCTTGTCTCCAGGTCAGATATTGAAAGATTCAATGGCATGGCTTTTGACAAGGCATCCATCCAGGCGGTGAGTTCTGTACTTTGGAATCCGAGTGTCTCCGGCTCAGAGCAGAGTTACCCACAAAAAGCATGAAATTTAAAGAAACTCCATGCACTGAATCTAAAATCTCACAGAACTTCATCATCTACGGCGAGGAATCATCGCAGAAAGGAATGTCGTGGCGTATAGGGTGGTGTACAAGCAAGATCGCAAGAGACGAGAAGAGGGAGGGATGATCCATATCCCTTACCCTTAACCTCGTTCTTCAAGATTAATCCTACGATACCTTTACTCTTGCAGGCTTCATTAACTATATATACCAGGTTATTAAATTTTTTTTTTTATCAATTACATGCATGAATTCTTCAGTGCCAAAAAATGAACGGCATTTTTTCTCTGAAAGAAGTTTATTTTTCAGCATCTTTCCAAATGAAAATCCAGCACAAGCTTTTCAATTTTATTTACTGTTCATAACAGAATTCAACAAGAGAACATCTTGCATCAGTTCCGCATAGAATACAGACAATAATGATGAATACCATTCTGATCAGAGACGCGATGGTGACAAGAGTCAGATGTTGAGGAGTAAACTTTACACCCCTAAACGCGGCGAAGAGAGAAACAACAGTGGAAACACAAGAACAATTTAATGAAGTTACATTTTTTTTTCCCCTAATGCACATGCACTTGTTTTTTTTGATGCACACGAAAAAAAATCAACTTTACCACACATCTTATTTCTAAATATACAATTAGGGTCATCGAAAATATAGTAATTATTATTTTTTAAAGTATTTTTTTACTCTAAAATATATTAAAATAATATATATTTTTTAAAAATAATTTTTAATATTAGCTTTTTAAAAATAAAAACAATAAAAAATAAATTTAAATATATTTTTTAAAAGTTTTGTAAAATTTCATTTTAACGTTTCATAACTTCGAATGCAACACACGCAGTCTCCAAGCTTATTGTATAAAAAAGTTTAGAGCCTGGATTTTTTTAAAATAATAATTTGTTTTATTTTATATTTTTAAATTGCTTTAATATATTAATGTTAAAAATAAATTTTTAAAAATAAAAAAATATTTTTTTTTGAAAAACAACAACCATAAAGACTATCTTCGCGTCCCTTATTCCGGAGTATACAGTGGTTAGAAAATCTAGTTAGCCTGCCACTACTCTCATCGTCATTCTTCGTCGCTAGCTACAGTTAAAATAGCCATCTCAACAACATCCTATAGAAAACTTGATGAATGTGCTAACAGAGTGAGCATATTCTAAGATTGTTCATTCTTATCACCCGTGTCTATTTTTCCTCTCTCAGTGACTTTCCTGTTGAGAGCAAGAAGGCATATTTCAGCAAAATTAACATCCAATTCTGGATGGCGGAATTAGTATTCCACTAAACGTTAATGGCGTTCCACATTCTCACTCTAACTGATTATTTTTCTCTCTGTAAGTGGAGTGGCAAAAAACAATGGGCAGAGTGCTAACAGTCGAGACCACCCCTGATTCTGACACAGTTACTCATGTTGAATGACACGTGCATTTCACCTGTGCACAAACACGGGATACTGAGACATTCTGGGAGAGAGATATTGTGGAAGAACAATATATATGTTTCTTCCAAGACACAGAAAGCATTTTAGATAACAAGTCCTGACCATGATATTCATATCAACTTTAAATTTATAACTTACTGTCGCAGTTCTTTGTGATATAGTCAATTTCTTGACCTTGTCCGCCTTTATCTGACACTGTTCCTGGCTTTCTGCATGCGGGTTGGAAGGCCGTAAGAACAAGTGAGCAACACAGTACTGTTCTGTGTCCTGGCCGCCCCCTTCCTGCAAGTCGCTTGAAGCCCAAAACGGGTCACAAAAGGCATCTTCATTTTCAAAGTTGCTTATGCTCACACAGGCATACAAACACATACACACGTTCACAAGCCATGAGAACGAAAATAAGATTTTTCTAATTTTGTTTGCCTCTAAAGCAACAGTGATTTCTATTCTGCGGCCACAATCAAGGCAGAACATTTCACAGCACCAAAAAATGACGATGGCAAAGGCACATTATGAGCGCTGCTTGTAATTTGGCAAGGAGACTATACAGCAAACAAGGTGTGAGTAAACGGTCCCAGCTAAGGTAATGCCTCATCTGCGGCACAGTCAGGCGCTTGTATAGCAGAAATTACTCGGAAAATTGTCTGGTCTGCGATTGAAATTCCAGTAGTCTCCATGTCTGCAACTACTGCAATCGCTGCGTCTAGTTCCCCTGGCTCAAAACAAAAGAAGATTATTTCGTCGTATAGCGGACTGCAATACAAGAAGATTAGCAACAAAAATTGTTGGATGGACATTCAGTTTGGAACTAAAATAAATATTTGAACACTTGCTTTGATATATAACCTTATAGCTTGCAAAAAGGCAATTCCTCTTCGTTTTCTTATAGCAATGCACATGATCTTACCTCCCAATGCACTTTTCCTTTTTTCTTTCAATTTAGTCCCTATATTTTTAAAATCTCTTCAATACAGACCCATACTTCTTAAATTGTTTTTCTAGATTTGGTATTTTCCCTTCTTTTTTTCTGTTTAGTCCTTTGATTTTTAAAATCTATTCAATTCAATTCTAGATTTTTTTAATATATTTTTTTTCAATTTATTTTTGGATTTCATCTTTCAATATTGGGTTAATTAAAAATTAAATTTTATAATTTTTTTTTTACTTTTATATAAGGTTATCACGGTGTTAAATAAATATTTTGACATTAAATTGATGATTGATTTTATGAACGAATATTTACTTAACATTTGGTTAAATAAAAATTGTTTTGGTAAAATATCAAGTTATTAAACTTTGTGGACTTTAAAACCTCATTTGTGGGTTTGACAAATTTAAATTTTATTTATTTTTAATTAATATATTTTTTTTAATTTTATTAAAAGGTTAATTGAGAATTCAATTTCCTGATTTGTTTCATTTTATTTTTTATGAGGTTATCATAATTTCAAAAAAAAATCTTATTATTGTGTTATGCTCAATTTCATGATTTTTTTTATCATATATTAATAGAAATATTTTTTTTTAAAAGTAATCAATCATAGTTAATTTTTTAATTCCGATTTGTGAGTTTGATGTGTTGATCCGGATTATCTAATTTATAGGTATGATAGGTTTACCCATCGAACTTGATATGCTTTTATTTTTTTATTTGATTTTTTTTATTTTATCATTTAGTATTGAATTTGTTGAGTAATAGACTTTATGATTTTTTTTCTTTCTATAGGAATATTATGGCCTAAAAAAAAGTTTGTTACGAGCATTTATTTTTTATTATATAATTAAATAAAAATATTTTTTTAAAACAAAGTTATAAAACTTAGTAAAGTCCATAACATGGGTTGTTGAGTGACTATAACTGATATAATATATTATCATTTTATTATTTTTTCAAAATTAAGTTAGTTTTTTATTAATCATTCATGTTATTTTTTAAATTTATAAAATTGATCTATTCATATCATAAAACTAGCTACAATACTATTTTTGATTTGCTATAGCTCCACTTTGTTTCTCATCCAAAAATCAATCTAACCTTTTTCTTTATAAAAGTAGAGAGAAACCAAGATATGTTTGTTTCTCGAAAAATAGTTTCTAGAAAATCACTTTTCAAATTTTCTTGTGTTTGTTTGTCATTAGAAAAGTTGATCAACGAAAAACTCTTTTCAGTCAACGGAAAATACTTTTCAATAAATGAAAAATACTTTTCGGTCAATAAAAAATATTTTTTAGTTAAAGAAAAAATTGACTTGGTTTTCAGGAAAGTGTTTTTCTTTTTAACTGTGTTTGTTTTCCAAAAAGTGGTTTCCAGGAAAACACTTTTCAAATTTTCTTATGTTTGTTTTCCAAAAAGTGGTTTCTGGAAAATCACTTTCCAAACTTTCTTGTGTTTGTTTGCTGTTAAGAAAGTTGGTAAACAAAAAACACTTTTCAGTCAAAGAAAAATTTAGCTTAATTTTCAGGAAAGTGTTTTCTTGAAAAATTTGGGAGGAAAACACTTTCCGAGAGTTGTGAAAAATTTAGAAATGTCATTATTTGCTGATTATATCAAATTTGATCCTTAAACTTTTGATTGCTATATATATATATATATTTTATTTTGAATATTTATTTTTTAATTTTATTTCTTAAAATTTAATTTTTATATTAACTTTGGTCCTCATTTTTATAATTGTTATTTGCTTTTCTCCTATTATTTTTTATTGAAATTTTTTATCTATCAAATTTGATCCTTATTCTTTTGATTGTTACTTATTTTATTTAAAATACTTTATGAAATGTTAATTATTATTATTTTAATTTTTCATTATTTTTTTAGATCTGATCTTTATTATTTTGATTATTATTTATTTTATTTAAGATAATTTATGAAATTATTTTTTTAATTTTATTATTATTCAACTTCTTAATATTTGTAAGATTTGTTCATCATTATTTTAATAAACTTGAGAAAAATAAAATATTAATAAATTAATTTTCATTTCATTTTCCATAATATAACCAAATATTAATTTTTTTTAATTTATTTTCTATAACACTACCATACATCGAAAATAATTTACTTTTCAGAAATTTATTTTTATCAGAATTTACTTTTCAAAAATTTATTTTCTCCAGAATTTATTTTTCAAAAGAAAATTCTGCACAAACAAACAGAGCTTAGAAAATGAAAGAAAAACTTTACGGTATCTAGGGTAATTAATGATATTATATTATATATTTATTTTATTTTATATTGAAGAAAACTAAAATTTCCTGGGAAATGCGAGGATGTTTTGACTTCTGCTTTTTGACGAGTATTTAAAAACAATATGGGTCGAGAAACTCAGTCAACGTAAGGTCATAGATTCGAAAAGCCTGGGTTGTTCCACGTGCTGTACGTGGATGTCTCGCCTCTTCTTATTGGAGAAATTTTAGCTGCTTTGACGAGCTTAGGTGTTTTTCTTTTTTCACCATCCAAAGAATATATTAGAGCCCGAAATCTGTAAAAAAAGGGGGTAAATTTAGGTTTTATTTATTTAAAAAAACTCTATTAAGGTATGATAGTATGAGATTAATACTAGCATACAGCTTAAAGACTCTTCATTAAATGAATATATAAAAAAAAATACCGTGTAAGAGTTTATTATAATGCGTGTTGAGTAAATAAAATAAAAGAAAGATACATTCTATCTTTTTTTTTTTAAAATAATCATATATGCAGAAAATATATTACTCTAAAATAAAGAAAAAATGATTTATGCACTAGGCTATAAAATATAAGAAAGTAAAACTTTCGGAAAAATGAGCTTCTTTAAATTTTGATTTGATTGATTATATGTTGATGTTGTTTCTATCCTTTTACCTGTATTTGTATTCTAATTTGTTCTCACCTTTCTCGTTATGACTGGACCAAATATTAGCAATAAATTAATTTGCAAAAAAAAAATAAATGTTTTTTTGATTTGGTCGTTTATTCTTAAAGAACTGACAAAAAAAAACAATGAACCATTTTCACAATTTTCAGAACCATCTTTTTATTTCCGAACTTTTAAAAACTGATTGCTTTGTCTTATAAAGAAATATAAATGATATCAAATGACCTAACGACTAATTTGGTTGTTTTTTTTTTTATATAGTTTTGAAAATAAATTTTTAAAAACAATAAAAAATAATGAAAGAACATTTTATTTTTGGGGACATAAAAAACAGTAATAAAACTATTTAGATTTTGAATAATTAATATTTACTTTTAAGTAATTCAAAATGATATATGAAGAAATTTACAAAAAAATATATTTAATAATCAAATGATACATGTAGTTTTTCCCGGGGGGGTGCGGGGGGACAGAAACAAAAAACCGCTACCGCTAGTTAGAAGATAGGCCTAAATAAATTATGAATGAGGCCCATAATAAAGAACCGTGTTTCTATTTACCATGAGCAGCATAAGTGACAAGTCCAGTAACATGCCGGTGATGAAAAAATCTTTTGCAGCATAAGCTTCATGTGGGCTTGGCAAGTTAAATAATAATAATAAATTAGCTACTGTAGTGATTAGTTACTGTTCAAGAACATAAAAATAGAGATAATAAAAATATAAATGTGTTTGGTTGAAAAGATAAAGATAAAAATATTAAATTTATCTTTTAAATAATTTTAAAGTGAATTTATGTATTTTTAAAATATAAGGTATAAAAAAGAGATGTCTTGATAAATAATATTTATTATTTTTTATCTTTAAAATATTATTGTAAGAAACTCTTAATTTTAAAATTATTCAATAAAACAACATGTAAAGATAAATATAATAATCATTATAATTTTAAAATCTAAAATATGAGTTGATTTTAGGTAAGATCCATATTATAAGTTTGAAGACTCAACTCGAGTTGATCATAATTTTTTTTTAAAAAAGATCAAAACAAAGTCATTTTGACTAAAAATAATTTTTTTTTTAAAAAAGTCTATGATTATTTTATTGGACTCGGTTTGCTTACATGACTGACATGTCATCCGGTGCGCCACAGATACTATTTCACCTAAAACGTGGTTTCATCTGCACTGTCTATTGGTTTTAAAATTTGATTAATCAGATCTGAGCCATCCAAAGTTTGATTTGGATGATTTCATAGTCATTTCCAACCTTTTCAACTATTCCAAACACAACCATGAAGTCAGATTCAGTAAATTCAAACTCTAAAATTAGCAAAAATAGTAGATGAAATAAAGGCCATTGGAATTGAAAATTTTGATGGGATAAATTTTAGATATTGAAAAATTCAAATTAAAAACTATTTATATACAAAAAAACTTCATCTTCCTCTATTGGGGAACAAACTAGAGAATATGGAAGATGAAAAATGACTATTTTTTGATAGATAAATTTTGGATATTATTCGGCTATTCTTATCAAGAAGAGTTGCTCACAACGTTACGAAAGAAAAATCTACTGCAAGATTAATGGAAGCCTCGTTTGTGATGTACAAGAAGCTATCAACAAATAACAAAGTACACTTAATAAAAAAGTTATTCAACTTAAAAAGGACAAAAGACACCTCTATTACATAACACCTCAATAACTTTAATACAATCACAAATCAATGGTTATCTGTTGAGATTAAGTTTGATAATAAGATTTGTGTACTCATTTTGCTAGCTTTACTTTCAAGTAGTTGGAAAGGTGTAAGAATGATTGGGAGTAACTCAGCCAAAAAATTCAAACTAAAATATAATGATATTCGAGATTTGATTTTAGTTGAAGAAGTGCGAAAAAAAGACTCAGGTGAAAGTTCAAGTTCAAGTTTAAGTTTAGCTCTTAACATCAACACTCGAAAGAGGAGACACGTTAGAGGCTTATCCGAAGGTTGATTAAAATCAAGATACAAAAGTAAAAACAAGTTTGGATCCAGAAAGCAGGTTGAATATTGAAATTGTGACAAATATGGTCATTACATGAGGAGTTGCACAAAATTAAAAAAACCTGAGGCTAACCCTGTGAACGTTATCACTAATGAGGTACAATATGCTTTGATTCTTACTGTACAAAGTCTAATTGATGATTGGATTCTTGATTATGACGTTTCATTTCACTGTACACCACACCATAAAACGATGCAAAACCATGTTACTGGAGATCATAGTGTAATCTATCTAGCCAATGGATAACCAATAGATATTGTGGGTATAAGAAATGTACAAATCAAGACCATGAATAGATCGATATGAAACTTATAAAATATAAGACATGTTACTGAATTAAATAAATAATTATTACAAGATGAAAACTTAAGTAAGTGAGAGTTAGTCATTAAGGATGAGATGAATTCTTTCTTGAAGAACACGACCTGAGAGCTAACTACACTACTTGAAGAAAAGAAAACTTTGCAAAACAAATGGGTTTACAGAGTAGAGACTGAGCATAATGGAAGCAAATGGTTTAAAACAGGACTTGTTATAAAAAGGTTTTAAAAAAAGAAAGGGATTGAGTACTCTGAGATATTTTCTCTAGTCATAAAGCTCACAACAATCAGAGTTGTTCTGGGGATAGTAGCTGCAGAAAATATATATTTTGAACAACTAGATGTAAAAACAATATTTTTTCATGGTGACTTGGAAGAAGACATTTGTATATAACAACTAGAGGAGTTTACAATACAAGGAAAGAAGAATCAAGTCTATAAGCTAAAGAAAAGCCTATACGGTTTGGAGCAAGATTTAAAATAGTGGTATAAGAAGTTTGACAACTTCATGTGTAGTTCGAGGTACATAAATTGCTAAACTAATCATTGTTGCTATGTTAAATATTTTGATAACTCGTCCATCATTTTACTATTATATATGGATTATATATTGATTGTAAGATCCAACATTGAGGAGATTGACAAGTTGAAACAACAATTGTCAAAATAATTTGAAATAAAGGATCTAGGAGTTGCTGAATAAATACTTGACATGAGAATCATCAGAGATAAAGACAAATGCATCCTCAAGCTTTCAAAAACAGAATATGTCAAGAATGTTCTCAGCATATTTAATATGGATAATGTTAAATCAGTAAGTATATCTCTGAAGAATCATTTCTAGCTCAGCAAAGACCGGTCACCAAAAACTGAGCTAGAATGTGGATACATGGATAAGATTCTATATGCTTCAGCTATTGACTTTTTGATGTATGTTATGGTCTGTATCAAACCAAATATTGCCCATGTAGTAGGAGTAGTAAGTTGATATATAAGCAATCCTGGAAAGCAACATTAAAAGACAATAAAATAAATCATGAAATACTTAAAAGGTTTCTTGGAGACTTATCTTACCTTTATAACTGGTTACTTGAAATTTGAAGGATTTATAGATGCTAATATAGTAGGAGATATTAATAGTAAAAAGAGTACTACATGATATGTATACACTCTAGGAGATACTACTGTTTTTTGGATTTCTACTTTGCAAAAGATTGTTGCTATTTCAACAATAAAAGATGAATATATTGCAGTTTCAGAATCTGCAAAAAAAAAATAGTATGGTTGTAAAGTTTTTTAAAAGAATTAGACAAGATGAATAAAAAAGGTACCCTATATAGTTACAATCAAAATATATTTTTCTTTTACTAAAAATTCAGTATTTTATTCTAGAACCAAGTATATATCACTTTATTTGACTAGTAATTCCATGAAGAAACTATGTAAATTTTCACGTAATTTACTATTTGATGGCATGGAACATGTAAGGGGAAAAGAAGATAATGCATCAGCTAGCTCCACTCGTCAAGAAATAAATAAAAAAGAAGCTTGCAGAGCCAATAATTATAACGAGTCAGGCTCCCTAATTTCCAGTGTTCTATTTCTGTTTTCTGCATAATTCTAAACCGCACAGAACATCGGAGTCACGTAAAGATAAACAGATAGATAGAAACACATTAAAAGCTGGAGTATTTTTTGGTCTTAATTACATACAAAGGAGAATTATTCTTCATTCGAAAAAAAAAAACAACGAGCCTGCAACTGCTTAGTGCTAGACGAAGCAGCGCAGTGCTTTGCACACGCCAGACAAAGCATTACTTGCACTGTTCCTACCGTGCAGTAGAATTATGATATAGACCACCTGCGTGCTAAACGAAGACTGTTTCATCAAATAACATACAAGACAAAACACAAATTTGCTTATCAAATATGGGAACCATCATGTTGAGGAAAGGAATACCATGCATGGCTGAGAGTGAGAACCATAGCTAGTCTTCTTATCATGCTAACCAACCTGGCATGTAAGTAGTCATACTTGGGCCAGCAGTGACCATTGTTATATTTTCTGGCTGATACCTGCAATTCAGAATAAAATCGTTGTAAGACAAATCCCCTCGTCACTTAGCATTTGCTCTTAAACGTTGACAAGTGATTCTACAATGTTGAAACGATGGCTTCCAGAAACATAACTGACATAAAACAATCACTTTATCACTTTAGTTTCTTCATTTTTAATTTTTTTTTCTGTGACCATTATTTTATGTATCCAGCCGAAAGGTTGCAAAACAGTAAGGATTAGACTTAAGAGACCAGACATACCCAATTTGTAGTGTAGGTTCACACTCCAAAGCATGAAAAAACCCATCACCCTGGGGTTGAGCTTGTTGTCTAGCGTACTCCACATCTTCAGCACTTGGATTCAACTGGAGTGAATTTAATTGGTAGCCTTCCATCAACTGCCAAGTGAGCAAATACAACAACCAATAAGTCATCATATTCAGGCTATTCTTAGTAGGGGAGGCCAAATCAATAGGACTAATTTATGTTCAATGTTGTCATAAAGTCAATCCCAGAAGGTTAAGGACGGCAGCAACCAACCTTAACCGGCAGCCACCAGTTATTTTCACATTGTCACCAATCATTATCTTTCACACATGGAACTTTCATTTTTCATGCTTTCATTTTGTGTTTAAATAAATAGCTAAATTTATGTTATTGAATATGAAAAATAAAAAAGAGAAATACTAGAGAGAAAGAGAGGGTAAGAGTTTGAGAGTTTGCAAAGCTTGTTATTTACAAAATAAAATAGATTATTTATTTTTCCCTTAAGTGTTTCAAAACCAGCACCAGTGGTCTCTCCCACCAACCTTTAAAATGTGGGAAGGAACTTAATGCTTAGCGGTGATTTCGATTTCTACTTAACGGAAACTTCTGACTTGAATTAATCTTAGGGGTTTTTGTTTCTGAACTAACTTGCTTCCACCTAAATGGAAAAGTAACATACCCTTTCTTTCAGGGACTTATTAGCTGCAGTCAGCATGTGTTCCTGCATGTAATGTTTGGAGTTAAATAAATTAAGAGTGCTAGGAAAAGGAAATCAATAGACAACAAGGAAGCTTCAGAAGTTTCCATACCTTATGCTGTAGGTCATTGAGCTGATCCAGCATGTATTGGGTCTGTAGAACAATAAGAGGAATTATGAAGTTGAGACATGTACTGCTGGGTATCAAGTGCTTTGTTACATGTATAAAGTACTTATTTGTGTGCAGTCAAGTCAAATTTAACATCCAAGAGAAGTTTAACTGTAATTGACTCTGTTCTATATTTTCAGAATTTTACTTATTAATCAGAATGCTAAGTATAGTCACTTTGATAATATATATCCAATCCTTCTATCTTCAAAATACCCTTGTTGATCTGATCTGCTTCAATGACATATCAAGCTGCCTTTCAAGTGATTCTAGCTCTTTGCTGCTTAGAGGGCCAAGTTCTTCTCCCAAAAGATTCCTGTAGTTCGATGGCAATGAAATATTTGGTGATATCAAAGGTCAGATTTCAGCATTATTTTTGAAGGTAGATAATGACACTTTCTAATGAGGATCACCCTTGAAAGACTACATTTTCAACATTGCTGCTTGAGGCATCCTCACCTTTGGGTTCTTTGCAGGGCTTCATAACGTGCTTTAAGCTTCAGATATTCCTGCTGACTACTCAGTTCCTACAGCCAAAGCAGTAAAATCCATTTGAACATGAATGATTCAAAACACCTACAAATTATGTTGATAAGATTTGCAGTGCATATTATGCAAGTGCACTGGACTATCAGTAAGCCTTGACGAGGCAGTAGCCATAATATCTCATCATAATTGATAATGTTGAATGTTATCAAAGCTACAAAGTAACATAATAATTGAGATTACTTGCTTCCTATATATATATATAGCTATAGATTTTTTGCTGCTGTTTTTTTCTGCAATTTTGTTCTTCATTCTCTTAATGACGACAAACTGTTATTTTTTGATGAATAAAGCCGATTATTTTTAAAGAAAAAATAGACTCATTTTCTTAAAATTATATAAAGAAAAGTGGCATTTTCCAACTACCAAAAAGTAAGTTGTTTACATTCTCTCAATTACAAAGATGACCTTGATCGGAACTACGAGAAAGTGCTCTAAGGACATGGTATTGTAAGTTATGAAGACCATTAATAATTGTTTTACTTGAAGAAAATTTCACCAACAAATTATTGTTAGTTACGCCTGCCTACAGCACTTGCTTCTTGTTACTGCACAGGATCTCGCAGCAGTCTTTTCAATATATCAACCAGACAGCAGGCAGGCGTTCTTTTTTAAAGTTCTTTTTATATGCCAGGGGAGAAATTTTCCTATTATCTAATAGCACCAAGAAAGGTCAGCTTGAATAAGAACAATACAAGAAAAGGAAAGCTGCGGCAACAGATTGCAACAACTAAAATACAACTGTTATGTGTCTTTTAAGAATGCTATTAGCTTGGTTCAACATTGTAAGAAAGCAAACTTAGTTCCACATAATCTAGCTGACTGAAATAATAATGATTACTGGATAAATTTAAATATTGGCTAGAATCATCACAAAAAGAAAAATCCTCAAACATTCTGGTTTTGAATTACATCTCAGGGGGGCATCATATTTCTATCTTCTGTGATAACTTTCTGGACTGTTATTCTTTGTTGTGATAATTCTTGCCAAGCAAACCTGTTTGTTTCTATATAACTTACTAGAAATTTCTTACTTTGGAAGATTAAATAACGGACCAGAAGAAAGAGGGAAATTCAAAGGATATAGGAAAAGGGTAAATTTGCTTACCAGGGCCTCTCTTGCAGACACATTTGGCTCTGGTGCTCCATAATTGCACTTCTGGTACCTCTCAAGAGTTTTGAGCATGCTGACCAACAATAGCAAAAATCAGTAAATTTTAAATCTTAAAATCTAACCATCAAGATTGATGCAAAGATCGGAACAACAAATAGAGTCATGTATGAGGACATTATAGCAAGGATCTATTTTGAGCATAATAATCCTTTTCAGATAGTGTTAGTTTCTTGTGAAATTTTCTTACTTTTCCTGATTAAGTTGGTAAGAAACTCATTTACATTTTATTTTATCATTAACTCAACAAATTTATTTTGAGATTGGATTGCAATAGCTAACAATTCACAAGGGGAGAGAGCCGTTCTGTAGTGTAGTTATGACATGGTATTTCAATAGAAATATGCCAAAGTCGAGTGAATGAACATAAAATCGACCAATATTTCTCTAATGCATTTTTTAAAAAATTTTAAACTTAGTACATGTGAATTGGTAGTTTGTAAAGATCTTAAACTAATCATTGAAAGTTACCATTTATAAATTGATTAAATTTCTCTATTTAAAGAGTTTTCTTTTCCAAATCTTCGTTGTACACCACATCAGTTCGAGTCCTTAAATATAAACAATCTTTTGCTGCTTATTCTCTCTGGTTATTAAGGCCAACCAGAAGCATACGGATAGCACACCCTCTTCATAATTAAGAAACAATTTGATGATGTTTCAGGATGAATTTATAAATAAATTGGGCTGTGGAGATCAGGTATGGTCATAATGTTGATGGCATGCGAAATTGGGAGCCAATTTTCAAGCAATTAGTCAGCTAATAACAAATATTTGGTGACAAATGATGATGATTAATTTGAGCAATGAAATTTTAAAAAGATAGAAAATTGACTGTAGAAGCATCCTCTCCCCCCCACCCCCAAAGTTTAGCAGTTTCCATTGCAGTTCTATAATTTTTTCTTTCACAAAAGAAAAAAAAAAGCTCTTTAATTCTAAGCTGAAAGAGATGGGAACAAATTAATTGGGAGGTTTTATTTGATGTATTTTTTTGAAAATTTTCTTGAGAAGATCAGCAATAATTCAAGGAAAAATCCATTAATTCAATAGAAGAAATGTAATTAACCCTACTTTAACAAATTAGTTAATTAAAAATGTCTAGACATAAATAGTCAATTGTACAAGCAAAACCCTACGATAATTAAGAACACAGAATGTAATGTTCGACTGGAATTTAAGGGCACTAATAATTGTACAAGAGAAAAGTAACCTCTAATTAGGAGGAGTTAAAACATCCTATGGATATTAGATTGATCACTCCAAAGAGACAAACTCAATTACAGACTTCGAGAGCACGCCACTATCAATATAACCTCTGATTTGAATAAAAGAGAACAATTCAGTATACTGAAAAGAGTGAGAGGACTACTGATCTGTAAATACTGAATCCTAAGGTATCCTTGGCAAAGATCAAAACCCTAGATGTCTCTATCAGTTCATGTGATTGGAAATATCCTCTTTCTACCGAAAAAGAAAAGAGAGAGTTGAAGATCCAATGGAAAGACTTGAAACTCCTATGTGAAAGGACTGATCTGAAGGGAGAAGAGAAGAAAAAACAGCAGTCATAACGTCCCGTTCTCATTGATTGATAGAAAACATTTGCAGCAAAAAGTATGAGGGCAGAGAGCATGAATTATTACGAACTTGTCTTTTCCATCATGTAATTAAATTTAATCATAACAATAGTTTGTGTTTTTATTTTTTCCTTCTTAAAATTAACTTTGAAAACTCTGTGAGGTAGTTGGGAAAAAGCCTACAAAATTGAAAATGTGTAAAACAGAAAATCAATGAAGACATGGACTGACAAATTAATATAAAGGTAAATTAAAGGACAACCCTAAGCTTCATAGATCGCAAATGATCAGAGAGAGAGAGAGAGAGAGCTCAACTAAATTGCAAACTTTCTCCAACCAAAACTTCAACAGCTCCCAGAAACACTAACTTTTTTAACGAAATCAAGTTGATTGGAGTTTTGAAATGAACAATCTAAGACCTTATTAAACTCAAAATGTTGAATGAAAAAGGGCAGCACTTTCAAAGCTTAAAGAGGGAGAAAGAAGAGAAGATTGTTCTTGATCTTATGCAACAACCATGCTATGTTGGATCCTGAAGAGAAAATGAAAGGAAAAGACTGATAAAGAAGACAAAGGATGGATTATGACTATGGGAGATCAGAAAATAACATTTTTAGCTTCTATGATTATGAAGAAAACTCAATATACATCGCATAGCTTGATGGGTCTCTCGAACTGTTGGAATAGCAACAGATCATCAAATTGTTTTTACTTTCCAAGAAGAAAAACGAACACAGAAATGGAAAATTCAGATAGTAAACGTAAAAGGAAAAGAGACGGAGAAAGGGCAAAAGACTATCGGAGCTAAGAAAAATTGTATAGAGTTTGAGTCAATATAACAGTAGATATAACGTTTATCTCTCTTTTTTTGTGGTTTTCCAGTTGCAGATCTAGCATCAATACCAACACGAACACACTCTACCTGCTATAAACGCCGAGACATTCACAGAAACGGAAACAAAAAGACACCAACTTTTATTTCCCTCTCTCTCTTCAATTCTCAGAACAAATGCTTAAAAAACCCAACACTGAAAACAGAAAAAATCAACTTACCGAGCTCCGAAAATCTAAAGACAGGTCTCAAAACAAGAAACAAATAAAAAAAAGGTATAGAAAAATTGAGCGAATCTAGCTAGCTAAGAGAGAGGAGTGAAGGAAGCTGAGAGAGTTAAAAGAGAGAAGCTTTTGTGTTTTTTTTTTTCCTGTGTGTGTTTGAAGGGTACAAAAATTGGTTTGTTTTGGTGATACCTTGAACTACTGCAAAACTCGTACAGCTTTCCTCTATTGGAGAAGATGATGAGAGCAACCTCTGCATCACAAAGAACGGAAAGCTCATAGGCTTTCTTCAAAAGTCCATTCCTCCTCTTTGCAAATGTTACTTGCCTGTTGATCTTGTTCTCAATTCTCTTCAACTCAACCCTACCTCTCCCCATATCTTCTCCCTCTCTCTCTCTCCAGAAAAAAAACCTTTCTTTAATTTTAGCACTCAACAAATCCCAACAAGTCTCCACGCATAAAAGTGTTCTTTTTTTTTTATACACACACAAACACACGCTCTCTCTTCCTCTCTTCAAGCACTAGCACCAATCTCTTTATTGGTATTTAGGCTTTATTTATTAACTCGGTGCATAGCGGTAGAAAACACATACTTAGACCCCGTAAACACAGATTTATTTTAGCTGTGTTCACCTTAATTATTTGTTTGGAATATCACTAACACCATTAATTAACAAAATAAAAAGTAAGCCCTCGATCTCTCAACATATTCACCTCTGTTTACACCAAAATTACTCCTGTTAATACTGTTTTTACTAGAAATTAACACTAGTAAGAATATATAATAGTGTGTGTGTGTATAAAAGGATGGCTAAATGAGAATGATAATGATACCATATAAAGTTTTCAAAAATCAAAATCAGTTGCTGGGTTGCTTACAATGTGCGCTAATAGTACATTGCTTCTCAACGAGCTACAAAGTTGTGTACTATACCTGCCTAACTACAGATCGAGGCTTTAAATTTTTGTGGCGTATGATGTGAAGTTAGATTGGATGCAGGATGATTTTTTCTTTTTATGGATAGTTTTTAACTAGCTAGATGAATAATAAATGGAATATAAATATTATTAAATTTAATTTGAAACTCAACTAAATATATATTTATATTATATAAATATATTTGAAGAATAATAGATTTTTCCTAATTCAATTTAACATATACATACTTCAAATACATATTAACTATTTTATCAATTAATAAATAATAATAGATAATAAATACCCAAAACCTGATAAATGATTTATAAATACCTAAATTTTTTTATCTAATAAATAATAAACTTAATATAAATATAAAAAAAATTCAATCTGTAAGTAGTCATTATCATACAAAATCGGATGGACGGTGGAGAACCAGATTGGAGAAAGTAAATGCACTTAATGAAAAGAAAAGCAGAGTTGGGGTATTTGAGGAATAAAGGTTAAAGTAGGAAGGGCAGGTGATATACGTGTCTACAGGTCAAGTGTCCTTACACCAGACTATTTTCCAGTTTGGGCAATCATGTGACTTAACCTTAAAAATGTTTTATTCCTAGTTCCTTTGATTTTACTATTATGTCCTTGCATTCACTTTTGAGGTTAGGGTTTGCGTAAGGTCTGTTTGGCTGTGTTGTCCACAGAACCGAAGGAACCCAGGAGGCGAGTACGGGCGCTGACCCTCTCTGCGGCCAGTCCTCCCTTCTCGAGCCGAACATGGTGGGATCAGTCACGTGCCCAGATTTCCTTTCTAAAGTCAAGGAGAGTGAGCTGTCATCACCAAAGTTTCGAACAGCTCTAGTAAGGCAAGTACTGGAATCGTCCTGCGGAGGAAGAGTATTTTTCGAAATCATTTGCCATGGTAATAGTAATTATTTTTTATTTAAAAATGTATTATAAAAATATTTTTTTATTTTTAAAATTTATATATCAACATATCAAAATAATGTTAAAACATTAAAATAATTTTAAAATAACAGCAAAAACAAAAACAAGCAACCCTTTCTCATGGACAAGACTACTATTTAACTGTGCTTAATAGTCCTCTCAAGACTCTTCTTCACCCTGAATACTAACTCAACGCTGGATTCAAGTCTTCTTAATTCTTCTTCGTCCATTTCCTTGTAATTATGAGAAGCGATAATGAATTAATTTCCTGCTAGTTGTTTAATTCCCGATTACATGGATAATAATTTATATTTTGACCGAACGTGTAAATGGCCTAAATTAATGTAGTCAAGTATTGATTGAACTCTTTCACATTTATACTGTCATGAATTGTTAGGGGGTAGCACGAGTATACCAAAATAATAATAATTATCATTTTAAAAATAAAACAAGTACTATATAAAATATAATAAGTGAACAGATTAAAATTATAAATAATATGGTCATGCACTCTTTCTTTATATAAGTTAGAGTACAATATAAATAACTCTTACTCAACAATTTAAATTATTATGTTAAAATATTTATTTATAGTGATGGAATGTGGAAGTTTCAATGCTAAACTACTATCATAAAATTAAAAAACAATGAATAAAAAATATTTCATAAATTTTTACCAATAGAAAACATGATGAAAAATATTTGTTGGTAATTTCAAATGAAAATTGTGACAAAATAAATAAAAAATTATTGATATTTCCATCGAAATTGCTAACATGTGAAATCTTTGATGAAAATCTCATCAGTGATTTTATTTATTAGTGATTTTAAGAGAAATTAAAACTTGATAGTGCTCTCGCTACTCATTTTCCTAATAAATTTTAGATTAAAACCCTTTCTCTTTCTCTCCCTAGCCTCTTAATAGCAACTTCTACCAATCTAGCCATCATAACTCGCTGATATCGGCGCAACAACTCTCCAAAGACCTAAATTTCTCTTTCTTAGTTCCTTTTTTTACTATATCAAATAAGTAAATTTATCCATTTTTATTTTATAGTTTGTTCAATAATTGAGTAAAATGAATTTAATTTGTTATTTGATGAAATTGAGTGTGATTTTATGATTTATGTATGTTAGAATTGAAGAAATGATGGAAAATTTAATGGGTATAAATTATTTTTTGTTAATTTTATGGTTAGGTTGAAAATTTAGACAAAATTAATTTTGTGTGGAATTGATAATAATTTAATGTATTAATTAGGTTGAGCAAAATAAATGATTGATAACTAGTTAGGTCCCACTTAATTTTAATAAATTTAGGGTTATTTTTTTAAATTTAGAAAATTTTAATTAATGTGTAACTGATAATCATTAGGGTATTAATTAATACTATTTATTCTTAAATTGGATAAATAAAAAGTAATTAGTTGGACATCAATTATTTTTTGTTAATTTTGTGGTTTAGTTGAAAATATAGAGAAAATTTTGTATCCACCTAATATTTTTAAAGGAATTTAAGGAATTCTCTTAGTGTTGCCCCAAGTATTTAACCTGAAAACTTAAAGGAAAATAATTATTTTTGAAATCTTCTTAGTCACTAGGCAACTCTATTTTCATATAATTTATTCAAACATGAAAATGTAATTAAATATTTTTTTTAGTGTAAAGTATTCAATCACTATCTATTAAGTAACCTGTCACTATCTATTAAGTAACCTATAATTACGGAGTACATTTTTAATACTATTACATCTATTATTAGATGATCAAATGACCTAATTCTTGCTAGCCAGTTGAACTCTTGCGATACATTCTCATTATAAAAATCATTTGTCGTGGAAAAATACTAAGACATATAGGGTTTAGTGTCTATTTTAGAATAAAAAAAAATACAATTGAGATAAAAGGGACAAAACATAATAAAATAGAGAAATGAAGTTGTTTTTTTTATATATATAATAATATAGAAGACAATGAAAATCCTAGTAATTTATCTCGTTGATAAGGAACAAGATAAAATAAAATATAGAGAAATCTATTTTATTATTGATATTAATTACCATCAAATTTATAATGTTTGGAATTTTATATATATGTATACATATATCATTATTTTTTACTTTAATTTACAATAAAAAATTATTTTTTAAACTAACATAAAATGATAATTTATCTATTCATCAAAATCATGTTAAAAAAGGATTTGCAATCATAGTAGGAAAAAAATAATTCATTGGTAAGAAGATAATATTATTAAATCATGATTTACTTGGTCATTCAATCATTATTTCAAATATATTTAATATTAAAATAAATAATCAAATCAATCATATATCAAATTAAATAATTGCACTAACACAACGTTAAAATGTAACATAATTGGAAATGCAAGATAATACTAATTTCATCTCAAATACACAATTTTGATTGTCATTCAATCCCCATCTCTTCATAATTAAATTCAATTTTTCTAGAACATGAGGGATTTTCAGATCTCTATAGCATGTATGTTTTAATTATATATGTTTTTTCAATAATGATACTCATTTTCTCTCGAAATGTTAAAAAACTCATTAGGTAAAAAAAATAAAATACTTTTATACGTTTTAATAACAAACCAAAAAATAAAATACTTTTATACGTTTTAATAACAAATCACTCTTTGGTTAATTGTTTTTAATCAATTTATAAATTTTTTTGTACTATAATTCATTTTTTTAATTATATCAAATTGTATAAAATAATTCATTATTTAATTTAAGTAATCTTTTTCGTATCAATTTGATGAAATTGAAAACCCAAACTTCTAATACAATTACATTCTTAAAAAATATTTTTAAAAATTAAAATACATGATAAAATATATTTGAAAATGAGTAAATTAAAAACTATAAAATACTTGATAGATATTTTCTCTCTCTTGTTTATATTTCCCATATTTTGTTTTATATTTTCTAGTTTTTAAATTTGATAGTGAAAATTAAGTTAATTAAAATCAATGGCCCAGATATAAATGTAAAGGTAGAGATTGAAACTATAACATATTAAAGGGATATTTATATAAAAAGATTAATTTAATTCTGTCTTTGTCCCACTGTTTTACAGGGACAAGAAATTAGCTAAAAATAGTTCCTAATATAAAGATAGAAACTTTTTTTTTTCTCTGTGTTCACAACTAAACTAGTTTTTAACACAATTGTCTCAATTTTTTCAGTTTTAAAACAATAATTAAATGCTATCATATGAATATGGATAACATGATTGATAAATCAGGTGGGAAAATGAAAAAAAAAAGAAGAAGAAATATCATACTAATTAATACCCTTGTCTTTATCAATTAATATACATTAAATTATTTTAAAATTATGCATTTCAATTCTATCAGATTTTTAAATGAGGCAATGACTTGTATATTGTTGGATATCTAAACATTATTCATTGAATTTACTTACTTTAGTTCTACTTGTTATAAATAATATCTTTTTATTGCATCAAAATAGATAAATATTGACTAATATATATAATTATTGAACTTAGTAAAATAAAATTTATTTTTAGCAATCATCGTATGAGCACAAATATATTTTACAAAAAACAAATCACATAAAAAACTCACTAATTAACTAAATATTTATTATTAAAAAAATCTAGATCTATAAGTAGAACCTCACATCCTTATACATTTTAAATTAACTAAGATGAATAAAACTTCAGTGTATTCTATTTTAGTTTTCTTAGTGTTGAACGTCGTATTAAGATTTCAAAATTCTCTCCATAAACACATATATATTAAACAAAGACCTAAAAATATACTATGATCAAATTATTTATTTATTTATTTTGGAATGAGAATAAATACTGTTTAATATTAAAAAAAAAGAGAGGCAAGAAGGCAGACCTAGATTGCAGACCTCGTCTCAAGCAATCTCTAAAAAAACAAAGTGATATCTTCCTCTTTTTTTTCGAAACTTATTTTTTTGTTATAAAAAAGTTATAAATCTTTGATTTTCTCTCTAAAAAGTGATTTTTTAAGACTCTATTTTTACATAAAACACAGATCATGATCATAAAGAGCTCAATAAATACATATGAATATGTTCTTTTTAAACAGCAAATAGTTAAATTAATTTTCCATGCCTATTTCTACAACTGTACTCATACCTACTTTTCCGACCACCTTTGAAGCTCATAAGCACCTCCAGTTGACTCAGGGTGCTCGAGAACTATCAAAATAAAGTGACAACAATCTTAATCGATGCTGAGAACCAATTTTTCCAATCATTTCATCTCTCTTCCATTTCTCCAATAAGGGCAAGAATCTTTTCTTTTCACAAATTGATCAACTCATACGACAGGATCAAAAGCAACTACGCAAAGGAGGAGGATTGAAACAACTAAAAAAAAGGACTAAATTAAACTACCTAGTTTTGGGGTAAGGGTTGTTATTCTTATTGAACATCAAATTAAAAACCTCTTCGGTTTTAGTTTTATAATAATAATTACAGCCAATTAGGTGATATATATTGTCTCTAAACTTTTCCAGTACTCCCTGTCTTAATGCATATCCATTTCAGGTCATGTTTGTCCAGGCAGAGATTTATGATTAGAAGACTGATCTGGAGTATTTTTCTGAATTAAAATGGAAAAAAACTCCTAGCTAGAAACTATATGACATGCATTTTTAACTTATATTGTTGAGACATACATAGGCTAAATAAATGATAATGGTGATATCATAAAGACGAGCCAGATTATCATTAACTTGTTTGTGTGGTAGAAGTGGTTATTGTGTCCTCGCCAAGCCAACAATTTGTCCGGCGCATCAGGTAAAGACTTGCATGGGTGGTTAATATTCCTCAAGTTTAGCCCTGAAAGTTTTAGATATTGATAGGTTTTCAACGATTTTGCTATTGCAGGCAGCACTTTTACGTGCTCTTTGCACCCCCCAACACTAGTCATTCAATGGGATCTGGAAATTTAATTAATTGAGAGCAGTATAAGTACTGATCCAGTACTACTTATATAATATGCTGTGTTAATTTGACTATATCGTGGTTAAATTAGAAAAAATATTTAGTTTTTGACACAGCTTAAATATTTTTTTTTTTTGACGTGTGATGTCCGGGCCAGTTTACGCGCACCACGACTAATCCACACGGCTCACTGAACATCCTGCAAGCCCAGTGAACATGTAAGGCACCACGGGGGTGACAGGCGTGCATGGTGAGGTTCGAACCCCTGATGCAGAGGAAGGGGACAAGCCCCTTCTACCGCTAGGCTAGAACCTCACTTGCACAGCTTAAATATTTTAACAAGGGTGATCGATGCATGCGAGGCGAGGACACATTGAAATAAAGGGTCGACTGATAAAGTTTCATTGAAAATTAACATTGAAAATAGTGCATGTCTGGTTCGTTATTTAATTTGACAAGTAATTAAAAGAAAAAAAGAAGAGGAAGAGGAATATGTTCATGCACTGGAAATCCACATGCGTGATCTGTTGGAGCAAGGAAGAGGAGTTCCCAACGAAAGATTTTCCCCTAAAAAGTAAAAACCCTTAACGGGAAGAACATTGATATTGATGGCAATGCTGACCAGCCGAACCTGAGCCTGGTTGACTGGCCACTTTTGACCCGTAACAGGACTTTGTTTTTCAGTCTTAAAAAAAAAGGAGTTTCCGACGATAATGGTGGCAAATTGCCTTTTCTAAGAGAGGATGAAGAAAAATGCTCTTTCAACGAGCTGTGATGTGCAAGATTTATTTTGCTATTTTTAATTTCTTTTTATTTAAGACAGAAAAGAAGAAAAGGTAATTCCATTATTAGCCCATTATCATCAGTATGAGTACTGATGAAGACAGCATAAACGAAAATCAAACTGACAGATGATCACTTGTTTATATGCATGCAGCTGTATTAATTATCTGAGTACTATGATTTAAGAAAAACGTGTGGGTCCTTTGTTTCTTACCAAGGAAAGAATAGCCCACTTATTTAATTTCGAGTAAATTTCCTGAAGGTTGTTTTTTTATAGTATTTTTATTTAGAAATTTATTAAAATAATATTTAATTTATTTTTAAATTATTTTTTATATTAACATAGTAAAATATTTTTTTTTTAAAATACCATTTCAAACACACTTTCAAACAACCCTTTAATCTCCATAACCAAACTTACCATCCAAAACAAAAATCATATGGGTATTAATCTCGATTGTACTTAATTTTATTAATTAAAAGAAAAATCATGGCGCTGCATGGGTATCAACCTCAAATACTCTTAATTTTTTAGTATATATGCAAGATGCTTATGCTTATTTTAAATACCACATGGGTATGAACCTCGATTGTACTTAATTTATAGAGTGAAAGCATTGTCCACAATTATGTGCGAGATGCTTGTGCTTGTTTTAAATATTTCTTACTTGGATATGAATTCGTGTCGAGATGTCGGTAGCTAAGGGGCAGCTAACGTTGTGGATTTGTAATTCGGAGGGACTTTGTGCCTATTTGATGACAAATTATTTGAAGTATATTATACATGCAAGCTAAAGCTTTCTTTGTCCTAGGCTACAATGTTTGAGCCCAAGCTACACAAGGAGTTTAAGAAGAAATAATACAAGGTTCAGCCATGTCTCGATGATTTAACTCAGTACAACGTCTAATTCATTGTTGGTAATCGACGATACACACACACGAAAAAATTGATTTTATGCTTTTTAAGTGTTTTCTATATATATTCACTTTGAAAAGGAGAAAAAAACAAACCCGATATCTACCATGAACCAATAAAATTTAACCAATATTTTTTATTTTTATTTTTTTCACCTTGTGTTTGTCTTGTTTTAAAAATAAATAAATATAATTAGTTATTTTGTGAATATCATAAAATTTCTCTAATGTTATTATTTTTTATTATATAATGTTGACATTTAACCAAGACAGTTGCTTTATCAATGGCATGGAAGTGAGCGTCATATATTAACATTTCGGCCAATAATACCAGTCGATTCGAAGTTTTACCACTGAAAATGACAGTTTTTATATATTAATTTGTTAGATTATAATGCATTTAATGCTTTATTTTTGTAGCAATATATTAATTTGTTAGATTATAATGCATTTAATGCTTTATTATTACCACTGAAAATGATAATAGTTAAAGTTTAAGTCATAATTTTTCAAGTAGATTTATAATTGATGTAGTGTTAGAGTAAAATATGCTTCATATTTTGGTTGAATTTCTTGAAAATCATATTATTCTAGATTAGCCAAATACTCCAAGCAATACTAAAAGAGAGAAGATTCCATGCTTTCCTTTGAAATTTTTCTTTAGCTATTGAAAAAGTAAATCATTGAAAGTCTTTAAGATGCATCAAGAAAAACTACACTAAAAGATGAATTTTGACAAAAAAAAATTTCAAGCAAACTTGCACTAAAGTAATAAATGGTCTAAATTCTCTATATCATCCACATAAAAAAGACAATAAAATTGATCAATTGGAAGTAATCGTCTATTAAAAAGAAATGATCTTATATATAATTTGTTTTGCATAACTAACAATAAAAATATCTAAATCTTCAAGGGTGATAAATCTCATATGTTTGATATGTTTGATGTAAAAGAATATATTTCATTATAACTCAGTCTATTAATAAAGATTATTTTCTTATTAGTTAAGATTGGTTAGGTTAAATAATCAATTTAACCTAAAATTTTATGTTGTTCGGTAAGGTTCCAACATGATATGATTTATATTATTTTTTAATACATCTTTTTAAGTAAAAATCTTTTAATTTTTAAACTTGTATAGATAAATACTACTTTGTGCTTAATTGGTGAGATTTAAATTCATGATCACTTGGTTATTAATATTTTGATACTATATAAATAATCAATTCAACTTAAAATTTTAAATTATTAAATAAAATTTATAGTACTCTTTCATAGGTAATATAACCATTTACACTGTTATAAAATTTTTAAGGCATGCATTGACATAATATTTTTGAATTAGAATGAGCAGTACTGGTTCATTACCGTAAATTTTCTGCCTTCCTATTCTTTTTGATTCTTGATATATTTAGATTTGACCACGTCATCTGGGTAGTCTTTCACCTTTCTTTGGATTAAGCATGCATAATTTATGCAATTTAAGTACCTTTTATTTATTTTATTTTGATAAGCAAATGAAATTAAGCCAACAGAGGGCAAAATAAATGCAATTTAATTACCTTCTCTCTAATAATTGCTTTCTTTCAGAATACGGGACATCAGTACTCCGTTGATGTAGATGGAGGACCCTCTCTCTCTCTCTCTCTCACACACACACACACGGATATTTTGGCTTAAGTTGAATAATGGAACATAATCAATGAGAACAAAGCCAATCATTTTGGTGTTGGAGGGAGAAAAAATCTGATAATAAGTTTCCAAAAAACGTAAGCCACAAGGCGGGGGACCCATGACAGCAGCAAATTCCACATGGGTTCACCTAGAAAGCTCAGTTTTTCTGCACAGTGAAGTGGTCCAATAGCATAAAGCATGCCTGGTGACCTCAGCCAAGAAGAAATGGAGCAAATCCCGTCCTTGAAGAATAAGCTCTGTGTTGGTTCATGTAGACAACCATAGATGGGGTAATTAGTGCTTAACGTCAGCAAAATCGTACATGGCATGCAAAAACATGGGATCGTCTTTCACTAGCTACGACATTTTTATTTTTTTGACAATAGATATGGGATTTTCAGGGGCGATTAATAATATGAGAGGAGCTCGTAATCTGGAAACATAATATAGAGGGGCTAATCCTGCATATTATGTAATGCATAAATTAAGAAATGGTTGATTAATTTACTTTTCTTAGTCTTGAAAAAGTATAAAATATAAGTTATTAAATATATAATATAAATTATATTTTAAGAATTGGACCGGTTAGGTTTTTTAATTAAGATAATTCTTTAATATGATATTATAATTATAATTTTATTATTTTTATTTTTTCTAATTAAAATTAATAAATAGTACAAATGTTACATTATTATTGTCCTCCATTCATCCCATTAAACCATATACAATGTTATCACGAACATAATTCATTTGAGAAGGCTCATGGTTCCCTTGACTTTGAGAATGTGATATAACATCAGCTAAAAAATCATCATGAATAAAATGATAATTGCGATTATATTTTGTAAATACAACATCTTCTTATAACTTCCATCTTATATAATTATGCAGTGCTATTAATGCCATTACAATTTACACCTGTAATTTGTATGGACATGCTGGCATGTTCTGTAAAATTCTCCATCGTTGTTTTCACACCTCAAATGCACGTTCAATGATATTACGGAGTGATAAATGTACATAATTGAATCACTCTTCCTGGCTTGTTTGTTGCCCTTGACATTGAAACTCTTAGAAGTAATACTTCTTATCTTTATATAGACCACAATATCCATACTTGTTAGGATGCCCAACATCAACCAAATAACATTTGCCTGAAATTACAATAAAGAAAATTATATCAAATGTAATAAAGAAATATAAAATAAAAATATTTAATATATATATATATATATATGTTTGAATCTAATTATTGTCTTATATGTACCTTTAGGATATTTTAAAAATTTTATGTGTGGATTATCAATAGCCTAAAAAAAAACTTATTCTCCTATAGGTACCTTTAGGATATTTTGAGTTTATTTAAATTTAAAATTTAAAGGGTTTTTAAGAGAATAATATAAATCATATTTTAAAATTTAATTTAATAATTTAAATTTATAAATTTTTTATAATAAATTTAAGTTTTAAATTGAAATAATTTTTTAATAATATATAACATTGAGTTTTTTAAATTTTTTTATTTGATAATAAAGATATCATTGGTTGGCTTTTTTTCTTTTATTTTTTTCCATTGAAAATGGAAACTCATTCAAATATTCCATGGCCAAGAGCAATAATTGCAAGTTTTTCAGAAAATGTTTTCGGAAAAACAAGACCAAATGACTAGCAACCGGTGAGTAATTGATCAGCATAAAGAGGAAGGAAAAGAATTAACTCAAAAGGTCAAGATGTTAAGCAAAACTTTAAAAATAATCTTATATTACACTCTAAGTACTATGATACATCAACAATCTCAAGTTATTTTATGAATTTTTCCCAATACTAACCATCTTCCCTAACCAAATTTGTTGCTTTTCTCTGTGAAATATGGCATATATTGATTGATATTAATAGACTATGTGCTTGATATTCAAGGGGGTGAAAGGCTAAAAGATGGAGGCCGCAACGTCCTTGGCTAATTTGACTTCGTGTTCAAGTATTTGCTGATTTGGTGAAACAAAGAACCCAATCCCAAGCCAATTACATGAAATAGAAAGATTAAATGGTTGATTACATTCTTAAATTATCCTCATTTATAATATGCTATTGAGCTACAACTCTCACCGAGGCCAGACAACAAATGTGCCTTTTTTCTTCTCCTTTTTTATAAGGAACAGGGTAACTTTTCTTCTCTATTACGCTATGGTGACTCTCGAATGAATTCTCCTTGAACAAGAGACATCCCTGAACTCATCCGCCATTAATATGCTCCAGGCTTTGCAGAATACCCAACTTAGTGCAGGGTCAGATGGGATTATGAAAGCTTAATCACTCTTTGTATCCAATTTTAATCTCAACTTGATTGCATGATTCCCTAATTAAAGATCAACAGTTGGTTAAGCCACTTTAATGGTCGACGGGTGACCAGTGGAAATCCAAGAGACGGGGAAGTGGGCCACCTCCAATATATAGAATAGCAACGTCAGATTTCATTCCGTTTCAAGGTAAACAGTATCAACGTCAACAATAATGGCACGTGGATTAGATACTGGTTTTGGATACATCTTTAAGGAAGTCACATCGATCTAGCGGGTTGGTTTTCCGATCCCTTAGCTAAAGTTTTTATCTCTCGGAACACTCAACCAGTTTTTTTTGTCTAGCTGTCTTACATTTCTTTTGTCTTGGTGCACAATTCTTCCCGTCGGCCCACTTTGTATTATATCATAATTAATTGATTGATGAAAATATTAGCGTGTATAATTGTAGTGTTTAATATTGTTATTCGTTGAGATATTGATGAACATTGGTGAGATAAATAATCATAGGTTAAAATGAAAAATTGCATGGTTGTTTCCATCATAAATTATTAATAAAAAATTTTCATCATAATTTTCATCAATGAAATTCATTGTTGTTTTTTTAATTTTATAATAGTGAAAGCATTCTAACTTATATTTAAAAAATTGATGCACTAACTTATAAAACCATTAAGAATAAAATGACTTAAATTATAATTTACCCAAACCATTTCATGTTTTGTAGACAATTAATTTTATTTGCAACTAAAATGGTATTTTTCATACTATATATTTGATTTGAGCACTCTGTTAAGAATTAAATAAATTTAATTTTTAATAAAAAAAATTAACATGTTTTCATAAATAACAAAAAATAAATTAAACATGTGGGCTTGACCTAATTGACCTCATCCACTTAGATTTGAAAAACATTTAGGCACACAAGCCTTTTAACCTAGGCTCAAATGTCTAAATTAGATTTGTCAAGGCATATAAAAATGTCATCTATCCTTGATTCATTTGAAAAATAAAAAATAATTAAGTAATGTATTATCTACTTTTTTCTAGATTTGGATCAATATGAGAGCTTTTGAAAATAGGATTAATGGTTTTTTTTACCTAAAAACTTATTTTTTAATTTATTTTGACACAAAATATCTATAAAACATCACAATCACTTTGATAAACATGTATATAACCTTAAACAACATAAGAATCGAAAAGCAACTTGAAACCGAAACCCTTCTAGAACTTATATTTTTTTCATCTCATGAAAATATAAGGGTGAAAAACACTTAAAATAAATTCTTCTTATAAAATAAAATTCATTCACACCAAAGTCAATATTTTTCATAGCCAAAATCATATCAATCAAGTTTTTTTTTCTTTATTGTCAAAATCTAGTTATTTTTTTTTTCTCTCAAATTAAAAATAAAAAATAAAAAATAAAATTTTAAATTAAAATAAAATTATATATATATAGACATAATGTTTTTAATTTGAAAAGTTAGAGGATCAAAATCACAACCAATTTTCACCCCTTTTTTTTTTCCTCAATATGATTCTCCTTTCAATCTTATTAATGTCGATAAATTTAAATAAATTATCCTTTGGTTCCAAAAAAATAAAATTGCTTAAAAAAATGAAAATCTAAATGAAAAAATAGAAAAATTATGAAAAATAAATTAATACATAGTTAAATGCAAAAGGCTGGATGGCGCAATTCTCCATATATAATAATTTAGACAAACCTTTTAGTATTTCTTATAAAATAATAATAATCCAAGCTAGAGTGATGTGATATTACAATCAATGGTTCCCCTTCACACCAATAATTTCAGTGCTCCCTTTACATTTATCTTCAAAGTTCAACCCGCTTACCCACACCGTACCACGCACATGGGAGAAGCAGCGCATGAACAGCGACGTGCATATCTTCTTCTGTTAATTGTTAGAGGTAAAAGAATCGCATTAAAAGTTCCATTTATTGCCTTGTATTCTTCCACTCATGAAATCAACGGCATTCGCCATCTTCATCGATTTAGCTACCAGATTAATTAACAGATGGTCCACAAATATTCTCCTCCCTATCCAAAAAAAAAAAAACAAAAATATTCCTTAAATACTTTTGAATTCCTAAACTCAAAAGCAAAAGGAACCATTAATGTCTTTGGTCCTTTTTATCAATGATATGTAGGGCTAGCGTGATACCAAATTAAGAACTTAAAGTAATCAGTGGTGCTATAGGACTTGTAAATCATTACTCCTTGTTACCTGTGGTTGTTTATCCACTTAAGTACTAAAAGAACCCTGATTTTTAGTCGCTGATAAGAACATATTAAGAGTGGGTCACCTGGTTCTATACATTAATTAATACCGCGATGGATCAGTTTTGTTTTGCAGTGGATCAGTGTCTTGATTCTTGAGATTAAACAATTCCCCTTCTGGGTTGAAACCACGACTCAACAAACGTACGTATTACAAACTCGTTGGCCCCGGGTGGTAGAAATCTCAAATTTAAATCTAGCTTCTATGAAAATCTAAGAAGTTCGTATACGTTCTTGATTTCTTGTAACTCTAATATACAAAAAAGTAAGATTAATTTTTAAAATTTCCCTCCCCTTAATTCTTTAAGTGTTTTTTTTTTAAAAAAATCCTTCAGGGTTTGGTAGATATATGATCATATAACGTGTAATGTATTCGTTGAAAGTGTTGAGATACAGGAAAGGTGAAAAAACAGAAAAAAAGAGAAGGAAATTAGAGAAGTGATTTCTTTTTCAGAGAGAGATGCCAAAGACAAGTATTCAAGATCATCTCAAGAATTGCCGAGTCATGCTCAGCCACAACCATAACGCACGGTCTGATTGCGAATCACTGTTAACTTAACAAGCTTTATATATTGTCAATATTCCCTATTAGATCTTAGTTTCTTGTATTTTTTTCCAAAGAAAAATAAGCCATGAAAATTCATTAGCGCCTCCAATAAGCCCTGCGAGCTAAAAACATGGAGGAAGAGAAGAAGTACAGGTATGCTAAACAGCATCATAGAGGAAGAGAGCTAAAATTAACAGAGGGCCCATTCGAGGGATGCAAGAGAAAAGAAGTGGCATCTGATTTGAGCTGGGCCCTTGAGAGCTTAAATGGAGCACAGTTGAGTAAATCCATGTACACTTTCGCCTTCGCTTAAGCTGGTACCTCACAAGTCACAATTGCATGTTAGTATTATTGTAGCTTTTATGATTATGATTATAAAAAGAATACTTTTATTTTTTTATTTTTTTAAAAATAAATTTAAAAAATATATGCTTAATTAAAATATCTATGAGATTTTTTTTGCATGTAAACTAAATAAATAAAAAAGGTCTTAACAAATGAAAAGGTGTGTTATTTTAGATTTTATAAAATTTAAATTTAAAATATAATTATGTGTAAAGTTAAGTGTAAAAATCAGAATTATTTGGCTAATAAAATAGTTTTTTCCTTGTGATTGAACAAAAAAAAAAGCTAACACTATCAAAAAGTCTTTTACGTATGATTGGGAAGATAATAACTTTTGTTTTTTGGTGTATTTTTAAAGTGCGTTTTACTATAAAAGATATTAAATTAATATTTTTTATGGTTTTGATGTGATAATGTAAAAAATAAAAATAAAAATCTAATTTTTTAAATATATTTTTAAATAAAAAACACCTTATACTATATACTATAATTGCGCCAGCCCTAAAAACTTTGATTCCCGCTACGTATGTGTATCAAGTTTATCTCAAGGAAACTTATCACCTTTTCCCTTTCCTGAAAGAAACTTGCAACACTTCCACAAACCCACTACTGATGAAGTTTTCCCAACTGCGCGCAGAGCTAATAATTTTCTGTGGTATCTTTTGATAAAAGGTTGCGGGTCTACGTTTAAATAATTAATTGGTTAGCCTAAATATATGGATGGGAATATGTTCTTTACCCCGATTGTTATGGCTCATTACATTATATGTTAAGGTACTATTAGGTGCTGATTCTGACCAGCATTGTCGGTTTTTTATATTTTCTGATTGTTCAATATCCACTTGGATTTCGAAGACTGCAAGTGCATTTTGATATACTATGCTTCTCGATGAATTAACCAGTCCAATGGCTATATATATATATATTGAGGAAGGTAATTATTATCCACTCCATATATGGTTGGTGTTAAACTTCAAACAATTTAATACTTTGAAAAGCGTAAGTTACTAATTAAAATCAACTCCTGAGTTCTAGGATTTGATGTGATGATCATAAGTCTGTAATTTTTTTTAAAAAAAATTATCATAAGTTGATGTTAAAACAATTAAATATTTTGTAATTTATATTCTTCCACTTTCATAATCATATTACATTTGAATTTCTTAAAAAACACTACTACAAGTAATATAAAAAAATATATTACAACAATAAACTATCTTACAAGCAAGAAGAAAAATTGTTATAATTTTCTTAAGCAAACTGAAAAAAGAAAAAGAAAAAGAAAATAAAAACTACTTGAATGATAATTTCTTAGATATTTATGGAGAATAATATGAATTTTCTTAAAAAATAAATTATAAAAATGAAATGATTGGTCTTAAAAAAACACCATAAAATTTCTGAATTAAGATGAACTTATAGTTACTTTTTTCATCTTTTTAACATCCAAAAACCTGTATTAAATCTTCGTGTATATGTAGTACACGGTGTTTTAAAACTCGGCCCGGCCTGGCAGGTTAACCTAGGACTCGGCCGACCTGGGGTGCCGGGTTGATGAAAAAATAGGATGAGCTATGACCCCTGCCAACCCGGCTGGTTAACCTGTGACCCGGCTGACCCGATAAAACTCGGTTAAAAACCCGGTTGCTACCCGTTAACTTTTATTTATTTTTTCACTAAAATGATTTCATTTTGAATTTTTAAAAAAATAAAAATTAACCCGGCTGATCCGGATGACTCGGTCAAAACCAGGTGACCCGGTCAAAACCCGGAACCCGGATCTTAAACCGGGCCGGGTTTAAAAACTATGGTAGTAAGTGCTCCAGGAAAGCAAAACTGCGAACCTTGATTCTTTTTGGGTGAGCAATTTGTTTCCTACCGGTATTTTCACAATTTAATTCTTTTATGTTGCAGCAATATTTTTGAGTGCCAGTGTGTGGTGTGTCAGCATCTAAAGTGGACTGCAGATTTCCTGATATATAAAACTATAGATGATTAACAAGAGGGAGACACGTATATAGATACTACAAGATCGGACGCAAGATACATCTATTAAATATTAATTATTACCACAAGTATCTAAAAGAAACTAGTTGATCTCTAACTCAGACTCAGTGATCACTAGGGATTAATTTGCGCTCCATCTGACAATGCCTCCAACTCAGCGCTCTCAAGCATGAATCGCTCTCGAACATATGAAATGTAGGTTGCTGCATTTATGTTTACATTTTCGTCGCCACCAATGTCTGGAAAACCTCTCAACTTAGTAGTGGAAACCTTGTGGATTGATGGAGGATTTGCGTAGTAGCTCTGGCGAGTGGGTGAATCTACTGCAGAACCATTTGGGGTACATGGGCTCGGACTGACCCTGCTACAAGATTGCACTTGCTTAGAAGCTGGCTTGGTGATTCGAAACAAGGACTTGACCATCTTATTACCTCTCACAAACCCTTGACTTGATCCTCTGTGTTTTGCCTCCATTTGTTGTTGGGCTAGAGAAAGCTAGGAGTAGTTAAGTGTGACTGAATATGGTGGTTAAGATAACAAGTTTTTTTTTTTTTTGATTAACATGGATGTCCGGGCCAGCTTACGCGCACCACGACTAATCCCACGGTCCACTAGACATCCTGCAAGCCTCAGTGAATAGGTTAGGCACCGCGGGGGTGACAAACGTACCACACAGCAAGGAGTCAGCAGAACGAAGAAGGACACCACTCACCAGCCCCACTCCCACTGGAACTCGAACCGAAGTTTGAAAGAAGACAAGCAGCGCCTTACACCACTGAGCTACAAGCTGCTTGGTGATAACAAGTTTTTTTGCCTGACCAGTCCGAGGAGGTATTTGTGCTTGTATATAAATATAAAGGGCACTCCTTTGGGCGTCCGATTCTAGTCTTGTAAATTGCAAATATACCCTCCACTTTACATAAATAGCTGGGAATAGCTTTCCTTTTTATCGAATAACTATCCCTGTTATGGTGATTCCGTGTCTTTTGCTTGGGCAATAATATAACGACAAAATCATAATACAAGGGCCTTTGTGGGAACTTGGAAAAGGTGGTTTTAGATACGCATGACACATATTGTTGGCCCACCGCCCATTAGGGTCCAAGATTTGGAGTGAAGGGGTTGGATTATATTCCCTAGTGCTTGTTTAGTTGCTTTCATTTGAATTGATCGCTTAGATGTGGATAATGGAGAGTTCCCAGTGTTGATTATATTCCAAGCACATAACATTTAAGAAAAAGAGGCCTCTCAAGAAGGGAACCTCAATCCACACAAGCCTTACGGCCGAATATAATGCCTAAAATGATCATTAGATTCATATATATTTGAATATCAAGCCCATGAATAATAGGTTCCATGAACAGTAGGTCTGATAGGTTGTGAAACTTGTACTTATTTAGATTTAACACGTAGTTTAACCCTATAAGTAGATCAAATATATATATATATATATATATATATATGTGTGTGTGTGTATGTATGTATTAAACTCTAAATAAATTTAATGAATCAAATTTAGCAAATCAAACGTACCAACACACAAGTTTAGTTGTTTCCCTTATAAATAGGTGTCAACACGTGCAACATGTATAGCTTTCATGAAAGAAATTTGAGGCCTTTTATTGTTATTTTTGAAGGAATTAGAAGGTAAATGGAGTGGATGTGTTTCAATAGGCCTAATCAAAGCTTGACCCATCTGAGAATTTGCATTTGAGTCTCTTATCCCTTATAAAATGTTGGGTCTGGCGTGGTCGGCTGTAATATCACTTATTACATTTAGAAATTATGAATTTATTTTTCTCTTTTAATTTCAACAATAAAAGCGCATCTATTCTCGTCGTATTCTTTTCATAAGAAAGGAAAAAGAAAAATCATGTAAATTTCTAAGTATTGACATTAATGATTAACATTAAATAAATAAATAAAAGAATATAGATTCATTGCTTCCCTTGTAACAAAGCTCGATTTATTGAACTAATATTTTATTTAAAAAAGCAAATTTATTACTGTTTTTTATTTTATTATTTAATATTTTTTTATTGTATAATTTTACTTTCATGATATAGATTGCAGGTTTGACATGTTGACTTGAGGTTTTTAATTAACTTTATCATCCAATTGTATTTTTTAATATTAGATTGATTAAAAATTAGACTTCATAATTTATTTATTTTATATTAGGTTATTTTAATCTCATGACTAGATAATAATGCTTAATAGATTAACCTAATTTGATTTAGGTTATTTTTAATGTTTTTTTTTTATTTTTTTGAAAATTATCATTCAACATTAGAACGGATTATAATTTTTTATTTTCTTTCTATGATAATATTTTAGTATCATGATCTTGATCTCTAGTTTTGACATTTTAACTCTAGTTAAATTAGATTTTTTTTTATTTTTTTTCTAAGAAGTTATCTCAGTCTCATGACCTGAGATAAAAGTCCTTTAATTTTTTTTTATTGGTACGTCCTCATTTCATGACCTAGGTCATGAGTTCAGTGAGTTAACCTAATTGACTCAGTTTTTTTTAATTGATTTTGTTTAACTTCATCATTAAATATTGTGTTTGATTGAAAATAAAACTTCATAATTTTTTTAGTTTGTCCTTTTTATTTTATCTCAATCTCATGATTGGAGAATAGTTTTCATAATCTCATAACCTAAATTATGAATTTGACATGTTAATTATTTGTTCAAGTTGTTTTTAAACCTTTAAAATTAACTAGATCACATCAACGTAACCTTCACATAATTTAAAATTTTATTTTATTATAAAAAATATTAGTAACATTTGAATATTTTTTATATTTTAAAATTTTTTAATCCAACTCAGTATCTCAGTAGCACGGCTAAAAATTTAGTTGAGACTAAGAATGTGTTTGGAAGAATTGCAGTTTTTGTAATTGCAATTGATAAAAAAATACTTTTCTGAAAATCACTTTTTTGTGGTTTTTTAAAGTATATATGTGTTGAGTTACTACTGCGATTAAAATTAAAATTGTCTAAAAAGTACTTGATATGTGTTTGGTTAAGTTACTTTTGTAATTGCTTTTATTGGTAAAATTACCTAGAAGGACATGCGTGAATTTTGTGAAGTTATGAGTAGAATCTGTTAGGAAATTCTTTTAATACATAAACATACAAATGTTACATTATTGTTGTCCTCCATTCATCCCATTAAACTATACGCAATGTCATCACTAACATAATTCATTTGAGAAGGCTTATGGTTCCCTTGACTTTGAGAACGTGATATAACATCGGCTAAAAAATCATCATGAATAAAATAACAATTGCGATCATATTTTATAAATACAACATCTTCTTGTGACTTCCATCTTATATAGTTATGCAGTGCTATTAATGCCACTACAATTTACCCCTGTGATTTGTATGGACATGCTGACATGTTCTGTAAAATTCTCCATCGTTGTTTTCACACCTCAAATGCACGTTCAATGATATTACAGAGTAATGAATGTCCATAATTGAATCACTCTTCCTGGCTTGTTTGTTTCCCTCGACGTCGAAACTCTTAGAAGTAATACTTCTCACCTTTATATGGACCACGATATCCATACTTGTTAGGATGCCCAACATCAACCAAATAACATTTGCCTGAAATTACAATAAAGAAAATTATATCAAATGTAATAAAGAAATATAAAATAAAAATATTTAATATATATATATATATAAATGTTTGAATCTAATTATTGTCTTATATGTACCTTTAGGATATTTTAAAAATTTTATGTGTGGATTATCAATAGCCTAAAAAAAAAACTTATTGTCCTATATGTACCTTCAGGATATTTTGAGTTTGTTTAAATTTAAAATTTAAAGGGTTTTCAAGATAATAATATAAATCATATTTTAAAATTTAATTTAATAATTTAAATTTATAAATTTTTTATAATAAATTTAAGTTTTAAATTGAAATAATTTTTTAATAATATATAACATTGAGTTTTTTAAATTTTTTTATTTGATAATAAAGATATCATTGGTTGGTTTTTTTTCTTTTATTTTTTTCCATTGAAAATGGAAACTCATTCAAATATTCCATGGCCAAGAGCAATAATTGCAAGTTTTTCAGAAAATGTTTTCGGACAAACAAGACCAAATGACTAGCAACCGGTGAGTAATTGATCAGCATAAAGAGGAAGGAAAAGAATTAACTCAAAAGGTCAAGATGTTAAGCAAAACTTTAAAAATAATCTTATATTACACTCTAAGTACTATGATACATCAACAATCTCAAGTTATTTTATGAATTTTTCCCAATACTAACCATCTTCCCTAACCAAATTTGTTGCTTTTCTCTGTGAAATATGGCATATATTGATTGATATTAATAGACTATGTGCTTGATATTCAAGGGGGTGAAAGGCTAAAAGATGGAGGCCGCAACGTCCTTGGCTAATTTGACTTCGTGTTCAAGTATTTGCTGATTTGGTGAAACAAAGAACCCAATCCCAAGCCAATTACATGAAATAGAAAGATTAAATGGTTGATTACATTCTTAAATTATCCTCATTTATAATATGCTATTGAGCTACAACTCTCACCGAGGCCAGACAACAAATGTGCCTTTTTTCTTCTCCTTTTTTACAAGGAACAGGGTAACTTTTCTTCAGACAAACCTTTTAGTATTTCTTATAAAGTAATAATAATCCAAGCTAGAGTGATGTGATATTTCTTATTATCGGTTTTTTATATTTTCTGATTGTTCAATATCCACTTGGATTTCGAAGCTGCCAGTGCATTTTGATATGCTATGCTTCTGGATGAATTAACCAATCCAATGACTAGGGTCCAAGATTTGGAGCAAAGGGGTTGGGATATATTCCCTGTGCTTGTTTAGTTGCTTTCATTTGAATTGATCGCTTAGATGTGGATAATGGAGAGCTCCCGTGTTTAGTTGCTTTCAATCTACACCAGCCATCGTCGTGTGGTTAAAAATTCATCATGACCTGGTAGGGTCCTCTTTAGCTTTGGACCCCATTGTCCAAATAAAAAGCTTCAAAATTTTGTGGTATATTACACGATATGATGGAGTATAAACCATCTTGAGACGGCCTGAAAGGCATATGAAAGGGAACCAATGATAAATTGATAAGAGGTGTCTGAGCATGAAAGGAATATAGTGAGCTTTTTGAGGATTTAGATACATGGTGAGTTTTTTTAGATATATGGTGAGCTTTCTGAGGATCGACGATTCCTCGCTTGCCCGAAAGGAATCCGCCTGACATGATGATATTTGCGTGTTCCTGCTTTGTTTTAAGGTTTTTTCTTCGGGGGATTTCACAAGCAAAGAAAGTAATTGCCATTGTTTGTATAAGAAAAAAAATCACCGAGGCCTGGCATACAATATGGGTTTGATCGAGTCTATATACAGATCATGTTTTTGTTATTTTAATATATTATATAGTAAATTAATTATTTACATATAACACTATTACATTAATGTAAATATATATATATAAAAACTTAATTTATTTTTAATATTTATATAATATTAGACTAATTAATCTAATATTTGATTTATAAATCTAGAGTAAATGTAAAATACAGGAGACAAATTCTTTGAAAAAAATTATAAAGTTATTATAATTATGAGATTCTTATTGCCTCAAAACTTTGTTTTTAAAATGTTTATGATCGATACTTTATCAAATATTGACATTTATTAGATCCATAAAAATTGGTATATATTATATTTTTTTTATTTATAAAACGAAACATTTGTTCTAGATATAAAAGATATATATAACTAACATGTAGGTGTTTGTCATAAGACATAAATATTGAAATGACCTGCATGAGAATTTTATATGGAAAGATCACCTATATCTATAAAAAGACCCATGTAATCATTGTGTAAGTGATCTCTAAACTTGATATTACAAAATTATCTTATATAAAAAATATTGTGTTTTGATCCTGTTACATATTATCTTAATCGAGGCAATGAAGAGGCGAACATTGAGTACAACATGAATATATAAAGGTACTTGAATGATTAAAAGAGAATTCATCACCCTAGATGAATTAGCAAAAATGTTTTATATGTTTTCATTTAGTATTGATTGAGAAATCCTTAACCAAGCTGAAATGAGATTTGAAAAGAGTTTTCAATTCTTATTCAAATGATCAATGACTATCATATAAGAAACAAACATAAGTTAACATAGATCATACACATTAAAAACCATTAGTCAGAATTAAAATAGAATGGTTTAATTAAGTATGACTTGATTAAAATATATTTTATAAATTAAAATTAGAATATAATATATATATATATATTTCTAAACCTAGAAATATCAAGGACTTGATCGAGTTCATTTCTAAAATTATCTGGAATTAATATATGAATATTATTCAGAGGGTAAATTGATATTTTATCAATTTATAGGGTTTTTTAGATTTCCTTATATATGGTAAGCTATGTCTCATATCTTTTTAATTGTTGTCATTTAGAGAAAAATTTCATAAATCATAGAATAACAAGTTATCACTCTGAGCATAACAATCTTTCTTTTCTAAATATAAATTTAAAAGATTTCTCATTGATGGTTCGCGTGGATTAACATAGGAGGTTGGATAATTGTACGACTTATGGTTTGCGATCATATTTTATAAATACAACATCTTCTTATGACTTCCATCTTATATAGTTATGTAGTGATATTAATGCCACTACAATTTACACCTATGATTTGTATGGACATGCTAGCATGTTCTGTAAAATTCTCCATCGTTGTTTTCACACCTCAAATGCACGTTCAATGATATTACAAAGTGATGAATGTGCACAATTGAATCACTCTTCCTGGCTTGTTTGTTGCCCTCGACGTCGAAACTCTTAGAAGTAATACTTCTCACCTTTATATAGACCACGATATTCATACTTGTTAGGATACCCACCATCAACCAAATAACATTTGCCTGAAATTACAATAAAGAAAATTATATCAAATGTAATAAAGAAATACAAAATAAAAATATTTAAAATATATATATATGTTTGAATCTAACTATTTTCCTATATTTTGAAAATTTTATGTGTGGATTATCAATAGCCTAAAAAAAAACTTATTGTCCTATATGTACCTTCAGGTTATTTTGAAAATTTTATGTGTGGATTATCAATAGCCTAAAAAAAAAACTTATTGTCCTATATGTACCTTCAGGATATTTTGAAAATTTTATGTGTGGATTATCAATAGCTTAAAAAAACAAATATTATGAGCGCTACCTTCCCATCCTGCCCAAACAAACATGAATTGCATATCAAAACTATATGCTACCATTATATTCTGTGTTGTCATACCTTTTCTATCAATAAATGATATTGATTTTCATGAGAAACAAAAGCATACACATGTGTCCAGTCGATCATTCCAATGCAATTCTACAAAACAAAACAATAGTCGACATTTCATAAGTAATTAAAGATTAATAATATAATATTAATGATAATCTCTATAATTGCTATAAAGATTGTATGTTTGACCTTAAATGTGGCATAAATATAGTATTCTTCGTAATTTCTCACTAAGTGTTTAAAAAATTAGAGTTCTCGGGTTTGATTATATCTACTGCAAGCAAATAAATTATCTTCAACAATTCATTAAAATGGAAATTCATGGTTTCACTTGAGTGTTGAAATCTTTCCTAAACTTGCCTATTTATTGCACCTAATACAATGGTGGACAAAAACATTATCACCTTCTCAATAACATCTTTTTTTCTCGATGGTTTTAAGCTATATTGTGTTTTCAAGTCATAATAGAAGTTTTGTAACGTCGTTGTATCCATCCTAAATATGTTAACTGACACGACAAAGAGATTGATGTCTTCTCCCAAGTACAGGAGTGTCGAAGTAATAAATAACCCGGAAAGACCGGGGTCGAGCCACAGGGAGGTTATTGTACAAATTATAAATAACAACAATACCACAACAACAATAATAACAATAACAATAATAATAATAATAATTAGTAGTAGTAGTAACAATAATAAAGAAAAAGAAGAAGATGAGAACTTTGAGATGAAATATCAAAGTAAGGATTAAACAATGATAATAACAAATGTCAAGGTTAGAGGTTCCACTAATGGTATGTCAAACAAGTATAGTATAAACTCTTATTATTCAATTGGAAACCACACATAAAAGAGGTTCCAATCAGATTATAGATTGTTAACATGATTACATTGGTCATCTTATTCAATTAATGCTAATACTTGTAAATTTCATCACGCATTCATGATTATAACTTATGTTAACAACAAATCAAGTTCCTTTCATAGCTCAAGTGTCGGTTATACCATACAGTATGGGCTATGAAAGTGCCAAGCATTTGTTGTACCAATTGTTATACAACATAAATCAAGATTAATCATTTAACAAGCAAAGTATTAAAGAGTGAACAAGATAACAAATATAAAACATGTTAGTATCAAACATTAAAGTCCATATTAAGTTTATACCATATTTATTCTTACACCATTAGTGTAACCTTTTCACCTTGACATAATTAACTTAGCTAGACATAATGAAAGAAAGAAAAATAGATAAACAAAATAAGAACATAAAAGTTAACTAAGTAAAGGAAAGGAAAGGAAAGGCATAAACTTGATATTAATGAAAACAAAGCATAAAGAATACAAAGAGAGAAAACAAGGGTATGATCTTGATTTGGACACCAAGATGCCTAAATGCATGACAAATGCCTCCTTTTATAGGCCAAAATTGGGAACTATTGATTTGATGACTAATTGATGAGTAGATGGCCAACCCTTGACTTGGTGACAATCCTTATCTTCTCTTGTCTGCCCAAAACGTCATTGATGAAGTCAAAATTAGAGCCACTTGAAACATGAAAGTTCTAGGCAATTGTCTCAGCTTTCTTGTGTAAAACATTCTGCTCATTTCGACTTCTAGAACTCCAGATATGGCCAAAATACTGAACAGTGCTCGGGCTGGAGGACAAATTCGGGCTTCTTTGTTGTTGTAATAATTTGGACTTGAAAATGACCTTTTTAGATCTTAGGCTCCATAGAAAAGTTGTAGGCCTATATCTTACCTTTCCATCCATATAAAGTAGACCTAAATCTGAGATCTATAGCTCCAGATATGACCCGATTACCAAACAGTGTTCCGGTTTGGATTGCACCGACATCTCTTTTCTAAGCTTGATCATCTCTTTGCCTTTGCAATTGAAGTTCTTAAAGTCATCAATCAATCCTTTTATTTATGTGATAGGCTTGCATTTAAAATGGACATTTACCACAAATTAAAGATATCTTATATTATTAGATAAATTATTATAAAACGTACTTTAGTTAAGGAGTTATTGATACTTTAAGTGCAAAATGATGATATAAAACCATGATAAAAATGCACTTTTGAGTACTAATCATTAACACATTATTTCTAATGTCCTTCAATGACTTTAGTCAACGATCTTATCCTTATGTTATATGAAACCATACAAGGTTTTTTATGCATATAAGTAACATAGTGCATGTGTAAAACACTAATGGTATGTAACAATAGTTTTTTATTATCAAACTCTCATTGCCAAAACTATTCATCCTCATTAATAAAATCTAAATCCTTGTTTTCATCATCATCATCATCATAATCATCATCAGGTCTATTTGAATCATCCCCATCATCACCACTATCATTCACCCCTTTATTATCACAACCATTTTCATTACTGACAGCTCCACCATTACCACCGATACTAGTATAATTAATATGATCAATTACATAATTCATCATGATATTATAATTATCATCATAGTTAACACAATTATAGTATTAACCTATTCATCTACCATATCTACCTACATAGATTTAATTGTAAATATTTATGTTCATTTCAAGTCATATTAAAAATAAAAATCTATCACTTTTTATATTTAAATTGACAACACTATTATAACTTTGGAAAATATAGAAAAAAATAATATCATGTTATATATTAATAAAATGATTTTTATCCATAACTTATATAAATAAAGAAAACATCAATACCAAAATGGTATGTTGCATAACATTCAAATTCATGCATGGAATAAACAAGCATGAAAACAATAGTATGAGAATAAACTACAGTAAAAAATTGTACACAAACCATATCATTTTTTGGTCTTGTATTGAAAAACCAATGAACTTTGTTGACGTTAAATCAGCAACAAATCAGCCTTTAATGCAAAATATAAGATTGAACATAAAGAATTTACAACTACAACTTTTGTTATAGGAACTCCCAAAACCAAAAGTATAATTACTATAGTGTATTAAATGGTGCAGAAGAATATTTATAAATGTGAAGTAACATGTATTATATACAAGAAGCAATGTATCTTATTGTCAAAACTATTACAATTTCAAATAATACATATACTCAACAATAGTGAAGAATATGCCTAATTGTAGTGCTTAAAAGCTTTTATAAATTAAGAATTTTATTACTTTTTCTTATTAGATACATATGCTCACGCATTGTTTCAATAATGCAGCCTTATACACACATACAACCAAAAACCTGCAGCCTCATATTTCATGACTGTAAAGCAAAAAAATGGTTATAAATAACCTGCAGCCTTACATTATAATTATGAAAAAAACAGTGGCTGGAATATAACAACAGCTCTTTTCTAATTGATATGAAACTTGATTCCATAACTTTCTGTTGCTAAAGCCTCACCTATCATAGGTCCCTTTATCTATACACGTTTCTATTCCTCTGTTTTCTTCACTCTTTCAACATACTCTGATGGTTTTACCATACCAGCACACCAGTACTAGCATACAATAGTAACAACATTCATAAACAACATACCTCAAAACAGCATTACTAGTATAAGCAAACACAAACAATTCACCATCACACAACAGTAACAGGATAGCAATAATCATTCACAAACAACTTCCGAATACAACACTAGTACCAATATAGTTATAAGCATTCACACACAACATATAATCACAGGTTGTTCCAACATAAGTTTTAATAGTTATTATAAGTATCCTTTAATGTAACAATAGATTATCCCTTAATATAACATAAGACAACACAAAAAATTAACAAAAATTCATGAAATGTAAAAAAAAATTAGTTTAGCAATCTGCAAACATAATTTAAACTGTTAATTCTCTTATAAATCAACACCACTCTTCAAGCTTTAATCCAGCAGCCTTAAGCATCATTGTCCTAAAAATTGGACACATGTACATGATTTGGCTAAAAAAAAAATCTTATATTTATCTAGTTGTTAAAGCAATTGAAAACAGAAACTACAATACATCAGTAAAGTAATACTGACCGTAATTTAGTGTTTTTAACTTCTTTAGTATATTTTTTAAAGTTATTGATACTTCCTATCAATATTTCTAACTAAGACCCACATATATGTTTTTGTCTTTCTAGACAAGTACTCAATTGCAAAACAATACAAGTCATCATTGAAAGTAATTTCAGGTATGGAATGGACCTGACCTCTATCATCACTTCACTTATACTATACCCTATTTTATCCCTACTATCATTCCTGGTGGAAACACAATCAAGTAGTTCATCCCAACACGACATCAAGTGAGCATCTATTTCAGAAGGTTTTTTTTTCTTTTTTTCTACTTTGTATACCATATTATTCTCTTGCTTTTCTTTTTCCACTGCTATTTATGACATTGCTATTTTTTATATTCATGCTAGAAACTAAATTGCAAACATCGTCAGTGAAATTAAGAATAACATCCTCCTTCAAATCTCCACTTCTTTACTCCAAATTTTCTTCTTCATTAACATTACCATTAGGAGTGCTTTGACCAGCAATATTATCATCACATAAAGATCTAAAAGATGGCATTTAAGGGTAATGTTCAGTCACAACAACATTGTTGAACATTAAATCAAACTTATTGCAAAGTGATGGTTTAATCCTAAAATATCTAAACTTTTTGAACCTCTGATTTTCTAAAAACAAATGTTTGAAATATCAAGTGCATAAACTAAATAACACATGGTAAATTATTTTAGAAATAGAACAAGACAAAGTAAAAAAAAATAGATAAAAAAAGGTATCAATAACTAACCTGATCATTATTCCATCATATACCTCATCATTAGTACTAATAGTTTTAAGATCACTATTTCATCTTACACCTATTTTAGAAAAAAAATATTTTCAAATCCTCTAGTTTTTTTGGCACCATCCCATTTGTTTTTAACTTGAGTCTTCCTAAAAGCAAGACCAATTTTCTCTTTAAAGGCAATCATAACAAATTTCCATCCAACCTTATCAAAATTAGTGTTTAGCCTTATTCCTTTATCAATAGCAACAATACAAATATAATAGAATATATACACCATCACTTTAATACAACATGTTTTATCTGAGATTTCGGTACCTCACATTAATAATTTTATTTCTAATATAATTCATTAACCAACACAAGGAGACATGAGCCTTTAAACTTTGTAGTAAGTATTAAAGATGTTATATGTTCAAAACCTTTACAAATTGAAATTAAGAAATGTGATAATGTTGCCATTAATTCAGTTGATTTAAAACATATCCCTATTATGATTATATATATATATGATAATAATTAATTAAATAACCAGTCTTTAAACATAAATAAATAAATATTATACAAGATATAAAGAGGGCATGCCATCTTCAAATCGAAAGCAATAAGGTAATCAGTATAGATCCATATATTTCATATTAAAGATCTAAACAAGGTCCATTTATGATCACCAAACTCTTATCATTTTCAAACTCTCCAACATCAATAAATCCATATATTTCATAACAAAAGGCAGAATATATTACAAGAAACTGAAGGTAATTCAAGGAAATGATAGATGTAGATATTTCATATCATTAAACATAACAAATTGCAACCAGCTGAAAGTAATTGAATGAGTAGATATATCCAGCTCCTATCATTTTAAAACTCTTCAACATCAATAAATCTATATATTTCATAATATATAGCAGAATAAGTTGCAAGAAGCTAAAGGTAATTCAAGAAAAAAAATAGATACAAATATTTCATATCATTAAACACAACAAATTTCAAGAAACCTATGGTATTGCAATGAGAAGAATGATAAAGGTTAAATTTTATGATTTTTTTTAGTACTCATAGTTTTAAGGAGACCTCATGGATACCTTATTTGGTTTATGGACAGAGGCACACATATTTTCTAAACTAGAAAGTATTATTCATTAAATCAATTTAACTTATCACGAACACAAATCCAAAGCGTTGCCATATATATAGAAGTTTCACCTACAATTCTTGAACATCAGACCCGATTTCATTAATCAGTGCGTGTATGCACCATTATTAACCTCTAGATCAAATTGACAACAAAGTTATGATATACCCTTAAACAATGTTTTGATAATCCTAAACTGACACACACTTTAACTAGCTTGCCTATATCTCAAACACTACAAATTTACTAGTATATTATGCAGTTTAGAATAGGCTGATCCAAGACATCAGAACCGCAACATTATCAAATGGACCAAAACATATTTGCAGCATAAGAAACAAATTAGTACGGGCTAATAATAGGGAACTGCATATCAAGCCATGACGAAAAAGATTGAGCATGGTTTTGCAACAAAGACAATTAGATTTATAAATTTGCTAAGAAGGAAAATAGATCGCGAAGGTTAAACATATGGTGGTGACATATCTAAGTTTATCGCCTTTAAACAATAGATAAGACCAACATTTTTGCTAAATGAAAAAAGTAAACAAGAACTGAAGGAATTAACTTACCATGTTTTTAGCAAGGCTCGGGGTGGATGTGGTTGGTCATCACATTTCGCATGCCATTAGGTAGCTTTTACACCATATATTAACTGGATTTATTGATTTGTAAAGAAGAAAACTAAAATAACAGAGGGTGAAGGCTCATAAATGAGGAGGTTAATGGTGAAGAAACCAATAGAAGCTTTGAGAAACTAGTTCCATATCAAAATTAATTTTACGAGGAGAATAGTTTTGTCCAATAAATGCAATGTTGTTAAGCTGTCTTAATTTGTAATATTTGGACGGATAAAATTATCAATTTTTCATATTAAAAGCTAATAATTTTCACTTTTTCTTCACCTGCAATCATACCATTATTTTCATATGGAGTTCATAACTTCAGCTATATGTAAACCTCTAACCAAGCTAATAATGTGTTTGGTATTGCTGTAGATGTTGTGGTTATAATTTAAAAAAAAATATTTTATAAAAAATATTTTTAGTTGAGGTTGGTTTGGAAAAATAAATGTTTGGTTAAAACTGTAGTTGAAATTGAGGTTGAAGAAAAAAATAGTTTAATGTGTTTGGTTAAGAATACTTTTAAAATTAAAGTTATAAAATAATTTAAAAAAATATATATTAATATTGATAAAATATATAATATATATAAAATAGTTTTTATTATTCCATTAAACTATTTATAATTTTATTAGGTGCAAAATTCATCCTATAAAAACTATAGTTTTTATAATTTTTTGAACGTGTAATAAAATTAGATAAAATATTATCAGGTATAAAATTGATATTACAATGCGACTAACTTTAATTCACTCTATATTAATTTTTTTAAAAAAAATTATTCAATATTATAGTATGAGTGAATTTAATTTATTCTAAATTATTTTTAAAAAAATTATTAAAAAATTAATACACTAAAAGAAAACATTTATATAATTAGCGAGCATGAATTCTCTGCTTCCTAAAAATCAAGTTCCTGCCATAAAATAAATAAATGATGGGATCCATATTTTTTATTTTTTAACAATCTATAACTAAATAGCTAATTAATATATTTTTTAAGAAACGTTAACGTTGACGCTAACGCATAGACAAAAGGTTTAGGCACTGCGTTTGGAATATCCGCGGAAACCACCACTCTCTCAAGTGCTCCCTTCTTAGTAATCGAGTCTTAAAACAATATTAACAGTCTTGTTAGGAATTAATGGACTCATAATAGAACCCAGGCCTCATATACAGTTCCAAGTTCCAACCTAAAAAAAAGAAAACAGAGAAGAAACACTGCGCTGCAACGTGGGAGATCATGCATCGATGCGTAGCACAGTCCAGGCTGGCTGATCTTGAATACATTAACACATTTGTACAAGTTGTCAGAATTGTCCTTGATTCTGGGCACAGATTAGATGGTTAAAGCAACGGGAGTAGAATTTAGAAATACAACACTCATCGGGCCGGGGGTAACGCATTCATACCAGAAGTCTTTTTTATTTTAATTTTAATTAGCATGGTTAATAAAAAATATTTGTCGAATATTTATAGTTTTGTTTTTGAAAATAGTAAAACCTCAAAAATTATAAGTGGTTAGAGCATTTCCTACCCTAATGCTAAATGAGAGCTTGTTTATTTTTCACGTTGTTTATGTGGTTTTAATTTTAAAACATTAAGTTTTAAAAAAAACTATTATTAAATATAGTTAGTTAAATTACAATACATATAAAAATTATAATTAAAATTTATATACAGTGAAAGTAAAAATATATATAAAATATTTAGTTGTGATTATTTTTTAAAAATATTTTTTATTTAAAAATGTTTTAAAATATTTTTTATTTTTAAAAAATTATTTTTTATATCAACGTATTAAAATAATCTAAAAATACAAAAAATAATTAAAAATTAATTTATTTAAAAAATACTTTTATAACACAAAAATAAACAAAGTTTTATAAAACCCAGTTAAGATAGAGTTTGAAAACAGTGTAAACCATGTTCTTTAAAAATTTAATTTTTTAAAAAAAGTTAATTTTTTTATGTTTTAGATATGTGCTAATCTCAAATATAATTTTTAAAAAATAAAAAAATATATTATTTTAATATATTTTAATATAAAAAATATTTTGAAAAATAATTATAATTATATTTTTAAACAGTAAAAAACATATGAAAACTATTTCATGAAAAAATATATTTTAAATTTAATTATTTTAAAATTTTCATAATATAAAATATAGTTTGATGTATCAGTAAATATCTAACTGTATTTTTTACCCGATAAACATAAGAACTAAGAATAAACAAACGCACCTTTACTGGCTCCAACGGGGAAGCTACATCAAATGGCAAAAATTGCTCTGACTCTGTGCTGAACAACACAACCTGTATATTTGGGAGAGATTTGGAAGTTCTTGAAAAGTGACAAGATTCTGGCTCTCACGGGGTGGATGTAGATGTGGGAGAGATTTTATGACATCTGGAGTCAAAATTGCACTAGAGTTTTAAACTGAGGTGACCTGGTAGGCTGAAACTGAGGACACACATGGCTGGGGGCCCAAGAACAAGTTCTGTTTAATGACAATGTCAGTGCAGGCAGTACCTATGGAAGAGAAGGCAGGAAAATTTTCTTACGATGCAAAAACACAGATTTAGCGGCCTTTTTAGCAAATTCCCTCCATTCTTTTTCTCTGGTAAGCTTGGATTATAAATTCTTTATCTATAAATTGGCAATATAAACAAATGTCACATCCTGATCTGTGTTACAAAAAAGCGTCACCGTCTTTCTTTTGCTTGTTTCCAAAGTAAATCAAAAAAGATTTTGAGAAATTACTGGGAGAGGAGGATGCACCCCGACCAGGAGGTCAGAAACAGAGTTACAATTAATTATTGCATTAATGCTACTAATTAGAGACAAAGCATGCAGCGCTTGAAGAACTGGTCAGGCAACAATGGTGGTAGCCCTCTTTTGCCCCGGCACCCTAACTATTGATGTGAATGAAAGTTTCCACGGGCAGCAACATGAAATAGGAAGGATTCACGTTACTTAACCAAAATTGAATCACACAGCATTCTTGTGTTCAAGATAAAGAATCCCAGCATCCCTTTCTCACACCTTTTCATCTTTCTTTCCTTTTAAACATGTTGAGATCCATATCCGCTAGAAAACTTGCCTTGGGTATCAGATAGTTAACATGTGATGCACAGCGAGTACCTGTTAAAAAGCAAAACCTCAAATCCAATAACATCAGGAAACATCTTACAGAATTGCATCCTGCGTTGACTTCAGCAATAATGACACAAGGATAGCACCATTGGTGAGGCCTTTTTTTATCTCCTCTCCTTCGTAGGTACATACATTTAAGAGTCCAAGAACAAAACAATACATGCGTACACATTATAACATTGTCGCGTCTTAAAAATTACCGGTTGTTTCGAGTGCTGATACAAACAAAATGGAGCATCTTAACAATCTCAGAACTTAAGAGCAATAAATTCTTTTATCGGTCAGATTTAGAGCTGTAGGGGAGATTAGAACCAGAAATGGCATGTACTACTCCCACGAGAAGGAAAGTGTCTGGTGAGATCCATTTGCAGATAACCAATCAGGTCCGATCTGAAACACATGCTGACCATGGGGGTTGGAACTGCTGCTCCCATCAGATGCTAAGACAGGTCCTACTGGCTCACTTTCGATTCCAAGAGCACCATTATAGTTCAAGCTTGGGATCAAGGACTGAGCAGGAGGGTTCAGGTCAGGCTGCACTATGTGGCTCAAACGAATATCCCGAGTCTCAGATGGTGGAGATGACAGAAGAGAGAGAGCACGGTTGGAGTCTATGACTCGGTTTAACCCATCAGAGAAAATTTTCTGGCTGTTGCCAATATTTCCTAATGTGGAATTGGCATTGAGACGGATAGAATCTCCAGGAAGTGTGGAACTAGTGCCTTGTAAAAAGGGGAACTGCTTTCCTCCTTTATAGCTGGGAGACAAGGAAACAGGAAAAATATTTTTTCTGCCATCGAAGTTGATTGAGGATTCACTGGTATAAAGCATTGGATCACTCTCGGCTTTTGCAGCTCCAGTCCAAGCAGAGCTCATAGCACTGGTTGAAAATATTTGAGAGCTACCGAAGTGTAGATATCTAGTACCTGCAGTACAATAAATTAGTATTTTTCAACAATGTTCAACAATTTTGGAGTCCTTTTGAATGGTGGGGAAAGAGACAACTCTCCGAACACAAACACAATTTCTCAAAGTTAAAATCCAAACCTTGGTTGGAAAATATCCTTGCAGAATTTACTGAAAGTGAATCTGGCTGGGGCTTCCTTCGACGCCGATTATGTCCATCAAGACGTTTTCTGCAGCTTCGCTTCCCCTCATCAAACTCCCCCAATGAATGGAACCTGTTAAAAGGAGCATTCAATATCATTCACATTTCGCACCAACAAAAGAAAATTGTGACCAAAACAATTTCTTTCTAGAATGGGTGACTGACCTATCATGCCTAAAAGACCATAGACACCATCCCGGACCTCAAGGGTATGGAAGTGGATAAGAAAGATACAGCTAGAAGCCTAGAACTACATAGGTTATTAAGCTGCGGAAGCATCTGGCAAAGTCAACCTACATAGAGAAAATAAAGATCCTCCTCCTCACCTACTTGTAGGGAAAATAAAGATCCTCCCCCCTCACCTACTTTTCCTCCATGGTAGCGCAAAATATTTTCATAGTCAATTAGCTTGCATAAACTACGCTTTTATAGACCAATCAGTTTTCTTCCGCTACTTATGTTCCTTTCAAACCTCTTCCTAACAGCAGAGTGGCATTAGTGGGATTGCTTTAGGCAATCATACCAAAGCTTGTATAATAGTGTGTTATTCCAAAGCTAAAATGTATTCATGCAAATTTATGAATTTAACAAGAGAGATTCAGACTCAACAGGAAACATATGGAAACAAACCAAAAACATAGTGTCAGGAGAACATGCAGACAGAATCTCAACAATCGCAGCATACGGCAACTTCAACAAAAAGGATGCTGCACTTCTGATTTCCTTCTATTAAAATCAATTCTAATTAACACAAAGAGCTCTCTACATTCACAAGAATGCTAGTTCTTACCTGCTGCACTGCTGGCAAAACCGTTGTTCCTGACCTTTAATAAAAACCTGAGACGACTTGGAGTGGAACTCACATACTTTATGTCGCCGATGGTAATCCCTGCATTTGCTAAGGTCAGAAGTGCATCCATCAACCAAGCATGAGGGGACTAGGGTTGCATTGTTAGGTGTCCTAGCTCTCTTTGATGATCCAGATGAAGATGATTCCATTAAAGAGCCCCCGGGATCCTTATACTTGTCCTTGAAATTACCAGAATTGCCGAGCTTCAAGTCTACTGAACAATACCCAGTAGCCTGAGGTACCGTTAAGCTGCTAGACACAGTGATTTGAGTAAAGTAAGGACTGCTTTGTTTTTCCAATTCAGCTAATTCCCAAGGAGTCTTAAAATTATAGCCCATAGAGCATCCTAGCTTTGCAAACGTATTTCACTCTTTCCCACCCTACAATCAAATTCTTCTCCAAGTGATCAACCAAGCCAATCATTACACGGTCTGTAATATTGACAGATAACAAGAATAAAGATCACAGAAAACAGGGACTGTCAAACATTTTGTGTTTGAACATTACATTCCCGGACAGAGAATTAGTTGGTGGTTTACTTGTAGATAAAGCAATAGCTTACATCTGTTTATCAAAGTTACAAGACATAGTATCCACATCTAAAGGGACCAAATGCAGTTAACTGGATAAAGCAATAGTAGTTGAAGTTCAAAATTTGGAATTTGCAGGAAAGGAAAAAGGGCCACGATAGTCATTGCACTTTAATAATAAACAGCACCCTTCAATGCTATTAAAAGACTGGATGCCTGTCACATCATGGGAGTCAGCACTCTCATCCCAGCCACAGAAAGAATTGAAGAAATTTCTTTTCATTGAAAAACAATTTCGCATATTATTTTCTTTATTTTAAACAATGAAAAGGTAAACTTCAAGATCATTAATGAACATAAACCTAAACAAGCTGGTTACAGGCCAGTATGACTGCATCTAATTGCGACAATTATTGTAGGAGAGGGGCATGCCTAAGACTTTCTCACAAGTTTTTTTTTTTTCTTGGCAAAAGCTGTCAAAAACACTTTATCCCACATGTGTCCCTAAGACTTTTACTGTTCAGAAGTTACTATTGCAGTGTGTGCGTCTTCTTTCAGTAATTTTTTATTCATTGCAAGCAGCAGAGAGAGACCAAACCAAACCAGCAAAAAACCCATTCTGAATTATATAGTTAAAATAAAATCACAAAGAGCTAAAATGACCGGTTTAAAGGAGTTGTTCAAATTTAGAGATGGGTACCTGAAACAAACAAAGAGGTAGAATCCAGTCTCGGTAACCTCCAGGCTATTAGAAATCCTTAAAATGAGGCCGCAAGGGAAAGAAACTGCTGGTTCAAGCTTAAAGAAGCCAGAATTCAAAGTATAAAGCAGTGTGGAAGAAATTGGAAAAGGGTAAAGAAGGAGAAGAAGAACGACTCCTGTTGACTTCACGGCCAATAAATCTCTGGCAACAGTTGCATCAAATAGTGTTGAAAGAGGAAAAATTAAAGAGCTTAGCTTTTGCTATCTGCTAATGCATAGAAGAGAGACAAGAGCGAGAAAGGGAGAGGGACTTGGGGGGAGAGGGGCGTTATTGTAAGAATAATTGAAAGTAACATGGAAAGCGGATAATGTATTCAACTTTTGGAAGGGTTATGTTCAAAGAAAAGGAGAGGCCAAGAACTGGAAAGGGGACTGCGTATGAAGAGTGAAGACTTGCTTTTTCCTACTCCCTCTCCCTTCCTTTTTAGGCTTGTGGCTTTGTGATAAGCGTCAAGAAAGATAAATAAAATACTGTAAAATAGATTTTAGAAAAAACAAAATCCAAAAAAAAAAAAAAGAGTGGTAAGGAAAGGGACAGGGTGTTGTTGCTTTCAATTTTGGGAGAGAAAAAGTGCAAGGCAGTGGGGAGCAAAGGTGGGAGTAGTTTCTTGTGTTTCAAATTCCATGATGAAACAAGTCGTATATATGACGTGTAACTCCATTTAAATTATTAAATACTGTGTAAAGTATTAAATTGAGGGTAAAAAATGTTGAGGACACGAGACTCGATGACAACAACACCTCTTCAACGGAGAGCCGAGTAAATTATAATATTTTTTTAATGTTTTTAAATTTAGTTAAAAAAGATTTTTTTAATTAAAGTAGCTAACTAATTTATAAAATTTAAATTAAACATCTTTAAATAATAAACTTAAAATCTATTTAATTGAGGTGTATCTCTCAAAATTAAATATTTTCAATTATATAGCAGCGGTGTTACAAGTAGAATTTTAGATGAATTTCTAAGATTTTTTTAATTTAATTTATTTCGCAAATCATTCTATAATTCAGAAAGAGTCTCTCTCAATTGTACTTAATTTTCAAAATATTTTTTTAATATGTTATTTTTTTTGGTAATTGCTGTAAAGAAGAAGAAAAAAAACTTCAATTGTTTGTTGCAGTCGTTTCTCATCCGTTGGATTTCGATTTAGTAACGGTGCAATTTGGAAGTCAACACAAATCTGGACACACGTGTTGTCCCGTGGAGAAGATGCAAGGACTCTGCAATTTTCTATTTTCTCGTCTTAATTTTATGAAAGCGCGTTTGGTGTTGCCTTCTTCCCTGCCACATCGTTGTTAGAGACTTGTCCGTTTTGAGAGCCGTTTTGTCTACTTAGACTCTGCGGCCTGCGCGTGAAGTGTTGGACAGACTAGTCGATGGGAATATTGAAAATTACCACAAGATGCCATAACAAGAACATCAGGTCCTTTTCCACTATGCCGACCTTTCTCAACTCGGAGCCTCTCAGCCGCACAGGCAGGGGGGAGAGAAGGCAAGTCGTCTTGCTGAGATTTAGTGTTGGTTGGATTGGTGGCCAGATGCAAGTGATTTTAAAAAAGTTTTAAAAAATTAAAACGATAATTGATCCAAGTAAGTTTAATAAATTTGATTAATTTTATAATATAAATAAATATATATAGTTTAATTAATGAAATTAAAATAAAAAATTAATTAAAATATAAATATTGAAAAATCTTATAGGATAACAAAACAAAAATTAAAAAATAACATAAAAAACAAAAAAAATAAAAAAAAAACCTGACACAAACCCACTCCAATTGCTTTGCTTAAAAGCAAAATCAATAAAATTATAAAGATCAATTATTAACTCAATATTGACGAGTGAGGTGATCATGATTATTCAAAATTAGTGAAAAAATCTATAGAAAATATATAAAAAATAGCATAGCTTAATCTTTAATTAAATGAATTATGAATGCTGCAATTGGAAAAAAACATGAGGTTTTATATATTTTTTTAAAAAAAAACATGCTAACCCAAGTAAATTTCTCAAACTTGAGTTAATCTTTTAAATTCACAATATGTAAAATCATATATATTAGCTCAATCAAGAAACTTAATTTTTAACCATTATAATTTTGAAAGATGAAATAAAAAAAATCAATTTAGAAATTTTTTAAAGGTAAAAAAATAACAATTAAAAGAATAAGAATCAAATTTGAAAGGTAAAAAGCTAAAGAAAAATAAAATTATAAAAAAATAGTTTAAAAATTATCTCAGATAAAAATATAGCAATAAAAATAACGGGAACCAAATATGATAGATAAAAAAAATAAAAGATGATGAAATTAAAAAAATTAATTTTATAAATTATTTCAAATAAAAAAATAATCAAAATAACGAGAAACAAATCTAGAGGAAAAATAAATTCAAATGTTGCTTTTAAAATTTAAAATAAAAAATCAAGGATGAAAAAGAAAAAAAAATCATCAGCATCAAATCAAATGTTTGTTGATGATATGAACTATCCATAGATTGGAGGAACTACTGAGATGTGAACCAAATGTTTGTTGATGGTATGAACTATCCATGGATTGGAGGGACTACTGAGATGATTTGTACATAGCCCTGGAAGCTACAATATCACCCTTAACACGTTGTTCAATAGCATGGCAATAACTTGCGCGTTTACATATGTAATGTACAAGTCAGCAATTTTTTTAAAAATATATTTATACTTATTCATTTATGAAATTTTCCCTTCATCAATTATAAAAATATCAAAAAACTTTATGAAGCTAATTAAAAAAGTTTTATTTTTAAGAGTAATTTAGTTATTTTATTGTATTTAAAAAAAATTATAAAAAGCCCTTGGACACCAATTTTTTTAAAAATTGTTTTAATGATAATCTAGTAATTTTAGAGTGCTTTTTTTTTATAAAAAAATCAATCTTCCCCTAATCAATCTAATAATGACCAGTAAATTACATGAAAAAGACATATTACCTTTAACAAGGTCATTAGTTTTTGTTGAGGTGGGCAAAAACATCAAAATATTTTTTTAATCCATGATATTTTATGTCTTTGTTTACAGTGAAACCCTTATTTTTTTAGGTTTTTTTAATTTATTGGTTATTAGATTTTAAATTTTTATATGATTAGTTTTAAATTTGTTTAATTAATATTGTGTGTGTATTGATTTTTTTATTTATCAAAAATAAAATTAAAAGATTATTTTGTTTTTATTCAAAGCATAGTATCAGAACATTGATCTCTGAAATCTTTGAACCCACAAGTTTTTTTTTTAATCTTTTTTAATCCTTATTGGTGTAATGTAGCAACAACAATTTGTATCTCCTCAAGCCTTTTTGACAGGGTAGTGATATAGCAGTAACAAAATTTATCATGCTCAGAAACAAGTGACAAGTGGTATAAAAAAAAATAGATAACAAATCAACCTCTTGTTTGCCTTCCCAGATTAGACTTCCAAGCACTCTTACGCAAATAAAAAATTGAATTGAATGGATCCCTTGATAAATTCAGGAGGAGTAGCGATTGTGCAGCAGCTAGAGAAACAATATAGTTAAAAAAAAGGGAGAAAAAGAAGAATCAAATCAATAGAGTTGAATTGAACAAAATAAACGACAAGAAAAAAAAAGAGTGAAAAAAGATGTTAAAATGATTTAAAAAATCTTGATTCCTATTATTGTTTAAACTAACGGTGTTTTTAATGCAAGAATTTTTCTAAATAAATCAAATTATAATGTTTGGTCCTAATTGATGGAAATGCATGTTGTCGAAAAGAGAAAATTCTTCTATATTTGAGGCAAAAAAATCAAATCACTTGCATAATCATATGATGAGAATCAAAAGAAATATGCAAGAATCCAAAAGTAAAGAGGTGGCTATTGATATCTATGACCACAAAGATTATGAAATGTTGTATATTCTTACCAATTGCCTCTAAAATCTGAAATGCTTTATCAACAATATTATATGATGGAAATAATGAGTTTAAATTTTTTGTCCTAACCAAGAGGTTTTCATTACCATACAACATGGAGAGTAATTCCCTCTCTCTAAGTATCATGGAAAGCCAACCGAGGTTTTTTGAAAGCTAGATCATTGTGACAAAGTGATCATTGAAAGATTATAATGACAGCGTAGCATATCAAAATTCAATCAAACACCTAAAGGTACATATATTTTTTCATGAAAAGTTCACAAAGAGAATTTAAGTAAAAAGCAAGTTCTAGACTTGCAAGGATGCTTCTTCTTTTTTATTTAATGAAAGGTGGTGCATCATATAAGTTTAAAATGGAAGATGATGTTGAAAAAGCTCTAATATTGTTAGTAATAGTAGGTGGTGGTGGTTAGGTCAGAGATATTGTTTTACTTATTTCTAATAATATATAAATAATTGATTATAGGATTACAAATTATATTTTGTTCGACTCTAAACATGTCTCATCTCTTAATTCATTCCTAAAAAGATTTATTTTCATTAAAAGCGATACTTTGATCTTAATTACTGGATAAAGTTTTTTAACCTTTATTGATACCCTGAATTTAAATTAGATTCTAATTGTTCTATTATTAGATTATAACACGATGTTAGTTTCTAAAATAATCTTAAATTTATTTTATATGATAATTGTCTTATTTAATTATTTTATTCTTAAGGATATTTGAACCAGAAAAATAATTGATTATGATATCAAGTAAGGAAAGTTATATTGCTTGGACTTAAGGTAAAAAAATTTTAATATTTTATGTCAAGATTTAATGATGGATTGCTTTGATAGGAAGAAAACAATGGTTAAGATTTGGTTATGACATTGACATCTAGGGCATGTTTTATTGAGTTTATTTGAATTTGTTTTTGTAGTTTTCAATATGATATCTGTGATGTAACCAAAAACTGTCATACTTCGTATATAGTAAATTTAACTAAAAGACCATATTCATTTATGAATATACTTTTTGATATATGCGGTTTATCTAAAGTCAATATTTTAGATGGGTCATGTTGGTTTGTTACTTTGATTAATAACTATATTAGGATGACCCAAGTGTACTTAATAAAATCTAAAATTGAGATAAACTTGTAATTTTAAGAAAATTATAAAATGGTTACATCTTAATACAAGGTATATGTCATGGTTTTTTATAATGATAATAGAAAAGAATATAATAGTTATAAACCTTGATAATGTTTGGAAGTACATGAACTTGTTTATCAAACTATTTGTTCCAATACACCTTATAAAATACGATCAATGAGTGTAAAAATATTTGTTTAAGGTTGTTAATGCTTTATTTATCAAATCTTGTATATTGTTATCTTATTAGAAAAAACACTTAACTCTATAACATATTTAATTAATAAGATACTCTTTAATTTTATTAACTTTTAAACAATATTTTTAGCTCTCATAAATATAGCCTATGCCTCAATAGTTCTAAAGTTATTATCCAATATTTTTTTGTTATGTTGCATTTATACACCTTTATTAACACTGATATAATAAATTAACTCCTTAAATGTTGTTATATGTTTTTCTTAGGCACGTCAATAATAATAATAATAATAAAAGAGATACCAATATGATCATTCTTGAATTTAATAAATGTTTATTACAATGAATATATATATATATAAAGATATAATGTGTTTTTCCTCTGAGTCTAAAATTCAATAAGAGTGTTAAAAGAAAATTCAAACTCGTGATTTTAATTTGAATTTTAGAAGTGAAGACTTATATGCTAGATTGGATAATCAAGAAGGTGAAATGGATTTAAATGGTATAATTTCAAACCAAAATGGTGATGAACACCTGAAAGTCAAAGATAATATTTTATTTGAGTTGGAATCTTTTACAACTAATATATCAAACCAATTAATTATTAAGGATATTACTTACTAGTTATTTGAGTCCGTCATAAAAGTATCACATCATTATTTTAAAGGTATTTCTAAACACATATATAAACTTAAAATTTCTAGTAAATTTAAATATGCTATAAGTCAGTATATATCTATTTTAATAGTGTATATAAAGTATTAGTTGACCTAATATAAAAAGTAATTATAAAAAAATAGATGAAGTCCTTGTAAAAAAATAAAATATATTAACTCTTAAATCCTTTACTAGGAAAGAAAGCAATTGGATATTGATGAATTTACAAATCCATGGTTAAGTGGAAGACTAATAGTACAATTGAATATTTTAAATAATCTTTAGCTAAAATTAACACAGTCAGAGTCTTATTATCTTCGTATAAAGAAGATAAAAAAATTTATAAATTTTAATTTTTAATCACTCAATATTAAAAAATAAAACTAGAAAAAAAAATATTCAATAAAAAACACAAGTCAACCTAGCTAACAAGAAAACCTGCAATCATGGTCATGAAATCGTAATAGCCCAATAAATAAAAAATAATCATGAAACTTAATTCCAATCATCCTAATATTCCAAGATGAATTTAAGAAAAAAATTAATTAAAAAATTAAAAAAAATAATTGAATCAACATGATTAACTCACAAAACTCATGATCGAGTTATAAAATCAAGATAACTTCATAAAAAGTAATTTGAAATAATTTATAAAACCAATACATAGTAAGAGGATAAAATTAAAAAAAATAAAAAACCTAAATTTTAAATTAAAAAAAATCTATAAAAAATCAAAGGACCAAAACATAATATATTAATATATATTATGTTAATCTAACTAGTATATGTTAATATTAATATATTATACCTTTTTCATTCCCTCAATAAAAAAATCATAGTAGTATTTTCTCTATATTGAAAACTCATATAAGCAAAGTCATTATTTTACTAATGAATGGAAATTCCTATCTTAATCAAAGCTGACCTCTTAGAAGAAGCATCCGTCATCCCGCCATAGGTTTGGTTTCATTGTAGGGGACGCGGCTGTGCCTGAAGTTCCATGATCAGTGACTCTTTCATTAAAAGACGGATAAAAAGCTAGGCCCTTTGGCTTCGCTTCCAGGTGGTTTCTAACTTTTGAGTTTAGACTCTAATATATCATAACTCATTGCAAATGTTAAGGAATATTGGAATGCCGAAAGTTCTATGATCAGTGACTCGACTCTTTCCATTTAGAATACGGATAAAAAGCTCGGCCTTGTGGCATTGCTTCGAGCCCTAGGTGGTTTCTAACATTCGACTACAGACTCTTATGATCATAGCTTATCGCATATGTTATGGAATGCTGGAGTTCCACCTGATCAGTGATGCTAGCTAGTAACGTGATCGACAGAAATGGAAACATGGCATGCATTGCTCCATCATAGCAAATTAAGCCCTGTATTATTCAGCTCACTACGATATGCCAACGTACTAGGTTTTCTATAAAGTTTACAGTAAGAATATTGGAGGATAAAGGTACACGTATGGGCTTAATTATATTTATACAAGTCCCGAAACTTTTGACATATAGTCATTTTAATCCCTCTAATTTAACTTTGGGCTCAACAACCCTCACATTTTCAGTCCTTTTATCACATATGGTCCCTCTGCATAACCCATTCCCCCCAAAATGCCTACTACGTGTACATATATAAATTAATGGATAAAGGTACACGTATGGGGTAGACATGCCCAAAACTCACTCCATGAAATGAATTTACTAGAGTCTAAAACTATGTTTTATCCTTTATATTTTATTTATTAATTAATATAGATATTCAGTAAATTTATATGTATTTTAATTAATTTTATAAATTTTAAAATTAATAATACAATAATTGTAAATTTTAAAGTACATAGAATTTAGACTAATAATATCTAAAAAAGCAGACCTATAACCTAGATGTTCGTACACTACTATTTTGGTTTTCGGAAGAAAAACATTAGCTTATAAAATATTAAAAGGTTTCAGCCACTTTCATCGGACTTTTATTTTATTAAGGTAAGGGTCCCTCGACGTGAGGAGACTTGAATAATACATACACACTAAAAAAAGTTCATAATTCATATGTTTTCATGACAGCCACCACCTATTTCAAGCAAGTGGCCCAAAAGTTGCTTTACATTTCATACCATAATAGCAGTGCTTTTGCGAGGAATATTCCATTCCATTAATATTTTATTTGCTTTTCGTTCCTTGTTGTTTCCAGTCATGCAGCATCATAGCATAGAATCATGTTAAGTGTACGACTTTCACTGAACAGGGTAAGACCCAAGACTGAATTAAAGAAACAAATATTGCTGTGGCAATTTATCTCCTTGCCTATTAACAGTTACAATTTGCAGGCACTAGTAAGAGGAAAAACCCTAAACCCCCAAGTTTTTTTTTTTTCGATAAATAAAAGAAGCCAAGGGGTCTAGAGAATATCACACTCCTACAACTACATTGCTTAATTGACTGCGAAGGTTGCCATCCAAATCCTTCATGATTTACTTGACCAAGTGATCTAAAGGTAACAGGAATGAGCTTATACAAGGTGATTAAGCGATACAGCACCTGGGAATAGTATGACCCAGAAAGCTTGTGCATAGAACTTGAAATGTTCATGATTCAACACACATGGGAGTTAGGCGATCCTTCTCTTGTTCTCTGATGGTAGTTGTTCATTTTCTGCAAACAAAAAATATTAAGTGTAAAAACTTGATGTTAACGAAAGTAAACCCCATCTATAAAAGCAAGTGCATAACATGTACTGTGCAGCTATGGAAGGACATGGCGCAGCATCAACCTGGCCTTGGACATGATATGGTTTGGATATTGAACCTTTCTTTCATAATTATGTCAAAATCTTAGCTCTATTGTTTACGTAACTGAGATTATTGCAGATATCCAAACAAAAAATAGAAGGAAGCTTTTGCAACATCAACATAGAGGAATAATCGTCTGTTTGTTAGAACAAATGTTTTTGATGGAAGACCACGGAGTTGGGTATTGAAAGTAACATGCATTATATTTAATTGAAACAAGAATTGACTACCTGATTAATAGCAACATAAAAAAAAATATTAATTTTTATGCTATGTAGTCAATCAATGTGGTATAGATTTTGTTTATATAAATATATTTAATTTATTAATACAAGTTTACTTATCTTTAATATCAATCAAATATTTAGTTGCTTGTAGATTGAGTATTTATTTTTATTTAATTTAGAAATGTTTTGACTTCAAATTTTTTATTACTATGTTTACTTTTTAACATAATAAAAAATAAAAGACCTAAGAGATAGCTAGAATTTAATTATGGTGACATGAGATCTAGATTTGAGGTTGGAAGTCTTCTTCTAAATGCGACCCATAAAAATTAGTAATATAAACTTAACTCTTAAATATTAATATCCACACAATTTAGTTCAGCCTAACGCATACAACTCGCTTAGATCCAAAAAAAAAATTGAATAAATTGAATTTACGATTTATAAAATTAAATTGAATTGAATATAATTATTAAAAAACCAACCAATTTATATTAAAAAAAAAAAAACACCCGTAACACCGATGGTGAGACACGAGTTTAGTTAAATCAGGGCTCACTCTGTCATGGAATCCCGACCCATATATTTATCAAAAAACCGACCCGCGTATATTAAAGAAACAACCCGTCCACGCTAAAACATGTCAAAACAATGACTATGACATGTGTTGCTTGGAGCAAATATCAGCTTCAGAACATGGCTCCAGTTCCACCAGACCTGCTTCCTTCTTACATGCTTCACTGTCACCCGTCTCTCAATATGCCAGCACCATTTTGGAATTAGCATCCAGGCTGGTCTTCGATCCTTAACATGAAATGAGATGTTGCTTATCCTGAGGAGAGCAACGCCAACAGTTTTAAGCCAAGAACTATGCGTGCCAGTGATACATTTGTAACATCGAAAAACAAATCTCCCATCAAACCGAAGACGTGATGAGGAGAGTTCTTCCATTATTATGTGGCATCATCCTTTTAAGCAGAAATTATGACAGGTATTAAGTACTTTGTTTTCCCCCTTTCCCCTCTAAGATCCACTACTCATATTTCTAACCTAAATTGTTCATATCAAGAATGATATTAACCTTTGAACATAAGCATCTCTACAAAACTCAGTACCATTCTGGTATTTGTTTTCATAAGGCGACTCCTACCACCAGTAACAGGAAAACTTGAAGCATCTCCCAGAGTAAACTAATTACAGCACAGGAGTAAAATGATTTTCATTGGAAAATATCATCATGATTGCTGTTTACTTGAACTTGTTTGTTGCACTACACTGTTTACTGCGCTGCGGGTTCTCATAAGAAATGCCGGTTTAAACCACCTTGTTCCATTACTTGTTTCTTCTGGTGTATGGATGACATGTGAAATCCCAAGGCCGCTAGCAACCTCAACCACTCCTGAAATCTCAGTACTTCCCTGGAAACGTTTCATTAAAAAATTTTGATGTCAAGAAAATATATAAATAAGGGTGTAAAGTGCAAAATGAAATTCAATCTTAACCTTCTGGCTGGAAGCTGACGCAGCATTGCGAGGGAGCCTTTGAACCTGAGAAAGGAAAAATCAAGGAAAGGAAATTGAGGTAATTATATTCTTATAAGTGTTGGGAAGAGTTTCAGACAAAACACAAACTGAAAAGGGGGAACATCAAGCAAGCTCATAGCATGGAATAAAAGTCATATAGCAATTTTTTAAAACTTATAAGGTGGCTATATTAGATCATTCTTGGACTGGGAATCAGGGTAAGTCATAACATATGAAAAATCATAAAAAAAACTCTCGTTGAAGCTCACAGAATTTATTTTGGCCACAAGCAGAAGAAACAAAGTTTTCAAGAGTAAACAAACCTCTTGAGATCCATTCAAGGCAGAAGGAGTTGATGGTTCACTTGACGGAGTTGATGGTTCACTTGATGGAGCAGGTAATGCCCCAGCCTGGTTAATAACAAGACAAAAACTAGTGAAAACGGTAGGCACTAGAAACCATATTTGGAACATATAGCACTTTAGCAATACTATTTTAAGCATATGGCCAATGATTAGGATAACAGAAAGAATCATTTGGCCCGGATATGTCCAGTAAAAATAATCAAATTCTAATCTCAAACAGATCTCCCCACTAACCTAAAGCAAGAGAAACAAAACAGACATTATCTAGCTTTTAAAAATATAGGTATGGTGTCTCCAATAACTACAGCTACCTTCAATGAGAATGTTAGCCGTGAACTGGAAGCTGAAGTCTGCAGAATTTGTGGAGCATGGTTAACAGTAAAGTCAAATGACAAAGTATTGAAAAAGGCAAAAGGAATCAAAAAGATGTCGACATGCCTGGACATTCTCTTCAACTAAGTTGTTTTCCAAACTGGAGGCATAGTCACACAGCCTCTTTACTCCTAGGGTTGTCAAATCCTAAATAGATGTCAAATTAGATAACAGTTACCAAAGGTAGAATAAACGAATCATTTCTGATAGCACTGCATATGATAATATAATATCAAAATCAATAACAGTTACCACAGTTGGAATAAACAAATCATTTCTGATAGCACTGCATATGATGTTGATATAATAATTACCTGTTTCCCTTCAATTCTGCTAATTTTTAGTTCCTAAGAAAATTTAAAAAAAAAATCAAATAAGTTTCTGATTTCACATCCAGAATGAATTTTTAAAAAATGGATGAACAAAAGGAATTATTAGTATCAAGATTGATCACCAATGTTTCAACAGCATCACGGACATATCGAACATCATTGCCGATCCTACTTGAATCTTCTCGCAATTCAGTAACCTACATGTCTCAACATGCTTTCTATATCAGTATTACTACTGCACTAACAAATTAGCTATATCCAGGTTAGACCCACCCTTTCTTGAGTACTGGCTGTCAGTTCTGCAATGGCATTCAAATTTGTGTCCACACCATCGATCTTTGAAGATAAATGCCTCCTGGTACTCTACAGACCAAAAAAACATGTATTGGGATAAGAAAGCTCTAATTTCAAAATCCATAAGCCAAATTAAACATTTCAACTCTTGTTTTATTTCATTGAAAAACCAATACAAAAGTTCAAAATCTTACCCTGATTGACCCATAAACATTCTCTAGTTGTTGGCCTATAGAAGTGCAAGCATCAGATAAACTACGCCTGGTCGCAAACATCATATCAGGAAGTTTCCAACCCTGAAAACATACAGCAATTATAAGAATAGAGCACCAGTCAAACCAAGGAACAGGATGGAGCTCAGGACATATCGACAAGAGGTAGAGTGATAATAAACTCAAGTATTAACCAATTGCTGAATTTTGGTTACTTAGCACTTCAAACCTCAAGGGAAGAAATATTTTTTCAGTATTAATAATACTCCATTAAATGATGTAATACCAGGAACATGAATTAGATCCTTATGATATATTGTAATGTTTGACAGAATGGTGCCTATACACACATTACACCAAAAGATCAATCGAACAAGGAAACCATTACCTTCCACCAAACATAGCCATATCCAACAACTATCACCACAACAACTACACCATATTTATTAGCGCCTGCACATTATAAAAGTGTCAGAGAACAGTCCAAAATTAGTGCATAATCAAAGCCAGCATATATTATAGGAACTTGACCAAAGATGAGTAATTAGCAAGTTGTTTATATGGAAGATTAGCACTTGATGTCAAGAATAAGAACAGGTCTAAGATTTCTCAAGAGACTATACAGAGATGAAGTTGTAAGAGATAAATAGCACTCGCGTGCAAAGATGTGTAGAAGCAAAGACAAATTTGATTGTTGTTTAAATATGAAACAACAGAGCATAAAGTTGAGGACCCAGATACATTTCAGTGATGTAAATTTCCTAAATTGGAAATTGAAACATAACAAAAAAGTAAATGGAAACTCAAGTTCACAACACACAGATGTACAACAACGTTGGACAGCTTCAATCGATGGTTAAAATGTGAAACTGTCACAGCATAACCATTGAGAAATGAGAAAACTGATACAGTTCAGAGATGTACATTACCACATCAAAAAAGGAAAAAAAAAAAGGTTTGGGGAGGGGGGGGTGTAAAAGATTGAATAAAGCAAGGACATCCATAGGCACATAAACTTTACACAAGAAACATCAAAAAAATTATTCTGTTGTTCTTTGTGTCATGGATTTTTGCGAGAGAAAAGGACTTTAAAAACTCAATATTATATTACATTGGACATTTGTTTTAGTGTATTTCGTATTTCTCGGTGTAGATGGGTATCTGTGTGACAATATAGTGCAGATTCAGCCATAAACTCAAGCAGACTGTTGACTGGAGTGACAAATACATACAATGCAAATATGGTAACTATGTGAAGCAGACTGTGATTCCTGGAAATACAAGTTGCACAATACAATAAGGAGTATATAGCTTCATGATGCTTTCAGTAATTTTTCAAGCACTAAAATGGGGAAAAGTTCCACCATGACCAGTCCAGTCCACAGATGTGTGGTTAGAACAGGATGGACACAACATAACTCATCTCCTGTTTCAGATGCAAGAGAATGATCAGAACCCAAACCTGTCCCACTTGCAGTTACAATTGTGACTGGTCTACTTGATGCCAACATTTGCAGCTCTTGTCGAAGGCTGGTTACCTGTAAAACATGCAATCTAGTACTCTCAATCACTAACAGACACTTCAATGTAAAGCACACAATAATTCATTTCCTCAAATGATGAGCACATATAATTACAAAAGAAAATTTGAACAAATTAAGTCCTGAACAATCAAATTAGATCCAATGAGTGACTGTTTAACATTCAGGCATTCACCAAAAAAAAAAAGATGAACAAAATTTTGTTCCTATGCAATAAATCATTCAGACAGTACAAGTTCTGATGTTTATTTGGTTGTCCAAACAAGTGTCAGGAAAGAAAATGTAAAAAATAAATTATTTCCAGAGTAGGAAGCACAGCAAAATGAGTATTTCTCACCATCTTATCCTGTCACTTCGAGATTTTTACTTTTGCTACCAAATGAAAAAAAAAATCCCTGTCATAAAAGTTAGATTTTAAAGAAGATTTAATTTAGTCACTTCAAAATGCAAGCAGTCATCACCAACAACACTATCAGTTACACCTGGGTTACTGGAGTATTTTTGAGAAAGTGCAAAGGCAAAATCATAATCAATTGAATTGGATTAAAAGATTAAAGCATGTAAGAATGTTGCAAATTGAATTTGAATAGGTGAGAACTTATAAAGAACCATAAAATTGACAAGCAAACCTGAGCCATCAAAGAGTCATTTGGAGGCTTGCTAGACTTGCTAACTGATGATGTAGTATCATCTCGTTTAAGTTGCCTGAGAGCAATCTGTGGTGAAAGATAAATCACTAGCAATCAGTATGAAGCAGACTAAGAATTGCTGAGAATCTAACGCTACATTTTGAATCGCATTGTAGTTTCTAAAAGACATAGGCAACAAGTATAAAAGAAGTACTTGACAAAATATTTTATCAAAAGAGTCAATTAAACAACAGTTAATCAGTGGCAACAGATGCTACAAGCAACATGGTAAACCAAATTTTATGCAAATAGCTGGGTTCAAATAATCAAGGCTGTAACATCACAATAACATTCAAGTTGTATTGCATTCAATGAGGTCCTACATTAATAGAACCCAAAAATTAAACAAAAGAAAGATTATCTCGTGAATGACTGAATTGAAACAATGCAAACCTAAGACACGAGATTTTTAATGCACTTAACCGTAGACACTGAAAAATGCCAGTAAAGACAAGCAATAAAAGACAAAAAAATCATCACAAAAGCTTGTCTAGTAAAGATAATACGAAGTTATAGGTAAAAGGGCTGATGTAATGGATCATAATCCACCTGTTAAGACATAAATAATAGAGATACTGCAAACAAGTCTACTATCAATGAAGATAAACCCCCAAATATTCATTGAACCTTTTGCACTTCTAAGAGATCACAATAAGTCATATAAATACCTTGAAAGCTCCTGAAACAAAACTAGAAACATCAGGCATGCGCCCCTCTTTCGCAAGAACCGAGCCAAGAATACCTAAAATCCAGAAGACAACTAATTAAGTAAGAAAATTATTTATGCAAAGCATGGCTTTGATTTAGATCAAAAGGAAACATCTGAAGGTACAAAGGAGAGAAATCTGCTTATCAAGGCTAGGATCACTCATGGACATTACTTACCAGTCTGATTAAGATACACTAGACAGAAGCATTAGACATGCATAACAGAGATGGAGTTATTGACTATCAGCAAGGGGGCCAATAAGGTGGTTGGAATAATGGCGAGATGGGGGTAAATAGGCTTCCTATGAAAGCTTGATCAGGACCTCGGTGATGGGTTTAGGGGTACGGAACAATCTAGAAAGAATGAAAGTGATGCCTAGTCTGTTAATAATCCCCGACCACTAAAGTACCCTAAGTGAGTGTTCCCCAGCATTCCGCCCATTCTGGACTCATATTTCTCCAACTAAATAAGATATGGCCCAGCTAACATGATTATTAGATTTTAGACACTGAAGTTGTTGCCCCTCACGAGCACATATTTTCACTTTTTTTCTTTTTTGCCTACAAAATAGAAGGCACTTATTATTCCACTTCAAGGTACTACATTTGTCTAATTAAATACCCGATTGCTAACTAGCCCAGCATTCAAGAATTATCCCATCATCTAATTCAACTACCAGTGGCAAGATAAGGGATTCAAGTTCATTTTTTTCTGGTATCATATAAAGCCAAATACTTACATTCACTTCAAACACAAGAATACTCATTAGTATTAACAAGAAGCAGAATCACTTTTAATAACTGTAAAAACACACACACACATAGAGAGAGAATTCTAGCTATTGTGAGAGCTGCACGGTCATTTCACAGCAAATCAAGTATGACCGATGACATCAATGCAACAGAACAAAAGCCCTTGACCAGACAAACTAGACCAGAATCTCACCAACTCAGTGTTGCAATTAACTATAGAGCAAAAGAAAGCAAACACACCAAAAAGAAAAAAAAAATCCCAACTTTATATCAAGTGCCTAAGGTCCCTAACACTGACAAAACCCCTCCCTAATACAATCGCACATGCACATACTTCGTTTCAAATTTAGAGCTAACGAACAACATGTTCACACACTAAAAAACAATCGAATCAAGGGTTCACCTCCAAAAACCTAAAACTCACTCACTGCTCCACACATCCCAAATTAAAAACAAATACAATCAAATCAATTTGCGACTAAAATAAAGAAGTTCAAAGTTTATAGGAAAATTAGAAACATAAAATCAAACAAATTTAACGGACCTGCACCGACGAGAATAGTTAACTTGCCGAGAGTAATAGCCATGGATGGATAGCCACTGATAACAGTAATAATAATGTAATAAATAGATGGGTTTTTTTTTTTTTAAGTTTGATTTTCAATTAAAAGAGTGCGAGCAAGAACAGAGAGCATGATTTTTTTGGGGAGTGAAAAGGCTAGTATTTAAGATTGGAGACCAAGAAATACATATTTGTGTTTATGCTTGTGTTGTTGGGCTTTGTAGAATCGGGCTTTTGTCTGGTGTGGTGCTGGCTGCTGTCCAGCAACTGTCCGTTTTAAATTTATATATTAAGATAATATTTTTTAAATTTATTTTTAATATCTAAGTACTCTAAAAATTCAAAATTAAAAAAAACATTAACTTAGAACAAAAAAAATATATATACCACCACCACAAAAACAGATACACCTCGTAAACAGACGGAAAGTGAATCAGCTACCCGTGTCTGTTGACGTGTTTTGTAATCCACCTTTAATTTCGGCTTTGTTTTACGTTGTTACCCCTCCAACATCTAATATGCAAAAATACCCCTTCCTTTTTCATTTTATTACTAGCATACACATTGACGTGAGCATGATTCATTAATTTTAACTGTTTGACGGTCGATTTAGCAGAATTCCGAGGGCTGAGGAGGTCAACATTCAACTCCCAGTATATTATAACAAGTTTTTTTACTATTTTTTTTTAGTTTTTTTTAAGATGAAGATAATTTAAAAAAATTATTAAAGAAATTAAAATTAAATTTTTAATTGGTTTAATATTAAAAAAATTTAAAAAAAAATTAAAAAATATATAGAAAAACAAAAATTATATAGAAAAATATTTTGATAATTCATAAAATTTTAAAAAAATTATGAAGCAAAATTTTCAATTAGTTTAATATAAAAAAAATTAATTGAGATATTTTAAAATAATTATAAAAAATATATAGAAAAATATCATATTAATTCATAATATTTTAAAAAAATATATAAAACTAATTTTTTAATCAGTTTAATATTAAAAATTGATAAAAAAATTTTAAAAATATAAAAAAAATCTTTAAAAAAAATATAAAACCCAAAAAAATTATAGAAAAAAAAGAGAGA